>CM055855.1:26712340-27067340 GCA_029490765.1 Euthynnus affinis
AATCTGATCAACTCAAACAACAACAGGACGGTTTGATTTCTTCTGCTGGAGAGTAACATTTACTCAACTCAGCGCTCCACTAAAGTGCAGCTTTAAGGTCGTATTGATGATGATTATTAGTATTATTCTAGATGAGGCTTCCCACTTTCACTAGCTGCAGCATTAGTAATGCCTATGGATGATGCATAAGGGATTAATCCACTGATTATTTTAACAAATGTCCAAAAAAAAACAGCTGTTCTAATTTCTTCAGAGTGTGAGGTGATGTTTTATTGAAATGCAGAATCAGAAAAAAGGATTAATAGCAAATATCTTTGCACATACAAGGAAAACTGTGCTTAGCTTTGCTGCTGTAGTGCATAACTATTAAAGATAAAAGGAAAAAACACATGTGCTTATGCAAAGAAAGAGAAAATACAAGTAGCACAGAAGAGTCTGACCATCAATTAATCGACCAGTTGTTGCAGCTCTGCAAATTATAATCATATAATATATCGTGTATATTTTGGAAAGTGTGATTTGATGCTGATATTTATGTACTTTCACTACATACTACTTAATAATACTACAGTAAAAGTGCACAAGTGTTATGAGCTTGATGTAGTTAAAGTATTGCAGTAGTGGTTTGGTTCCTCTGACTGATATATTATTATATATGACATCATTGGGTTATTAATATTCATACTAATACACATTTTTAACAATGTGTTGTATTTTAAAAGCTCATTATATTATCTGTTGTGTCAATTCTTTATCTGAAAAGTAACGAAAGCTGTCAAATAATTGAAAGTATAAAGCAGCATCACATGCAAATAAAGCAGCACAGATGTCCTTTAGTTACTGTCCACTGCTGAGTTTCTTTGCTTCAGACTGATAAGTGTAATTAACTATAATTAACTTCCATCAGCTCTGTGTTATATGATCAGGTTGAGTCACACAGTCGCTGCTGCTTCTGTTATCAGGAAACTGTTTGCAAGTTGCTCCAAAACAGAAACACCTCTGCTCTGATATAACGACATGAAGCTGTTTATACTCCAGCCTTTAGTTATGACAGGAATAATGTGTGTGTGTGTGCAGTGAATGAGGCCTAATAACATGAAGTGAACTTAAAACCAACCTGTGAACGTTTCAGCTGGCACAGAGCCAGAAAGCTCGGTCATGTTAAAAAAAAAAAAGACAGGAAAACACGTTCATATGACTCCATTTGAAGTCCTGCTGGTGTTTAGTGAATGTATTATTGATTAAATCTTCCAAACATGTGGTTCTGAATCTTCTCCTTTTTTATTTTAGACAGTTAGGAGAAAAGCGGCGGTTGAAGAAGGTAAAACTTCACTCCGTCCTGCCTGTGAAGCTAATAACTAACCTAACGTTCAGTTCACCTCTCGACATAAAAAAAAAGGAAAAGTTCACTTTCCCAAAAATAATCAACCGTTCCTAATCAATACCTCACTGAAAAAACAAATCACTAATCGATCCTCCGGCGGTTAAAGGATGTTAAAGTCGGTGTGTGAGCTCTCCTACCTTGTTTGCTTCCCTTCCTTCTCCTCTTCTTCTGTCTCCCATTTCAGTAACGTTAAACCACAGGTTTCCCCCTCGGTCCGCACCACGTGACCTGCCCATCCCCGTGACGTCACGCAGAATGTAGGCGCGCGCGTGTGTGTATGTGTGTGTGCAGAGGGGAGGGGGGAAATTTTACCTGTGTGAAATAAGCTCACCTGAGACACAAACTGATACTGTGACTGATACGCTGAGTGATGAGGAAGCGAAATATATATATATTTTTTTACAAGTGTGGCGTGCTTTTATTTTGAAAGTTTAATAGACTAGGTGAGAATTTTCCGCAAGGTGAGACTCACACCTGTGCCATCAAAATCAAAATCATGCAAGCTTTGTGCCCATTCACTAGAATTTAAATTAGTAAATTGAAAACTCTCGATGAGTTTGTGTGTAAAACAAATTTTTAGGAAAGGAAAGACTTTTAACCCACGTGACATGTGTACTGTCAGGTGTGTAGAGACAATAAATAACTGCAGCTGGACACAGAAAAATACTCATATCTTTGACTGGAGCGTGTGAGTGAACTCACAACCTTTTCAAACATTTACTGCTTCCACATAGTTTAAGATACAGACCTCATTTGAACTTTATATGAGTCACGAGACTTTGACCTTTGACCGTTCGAGCAATATTTTATAGTGAAGGACTGTGTTCAAAAACATGCACAAATATGGACAGCATTGTCTAGTTTTTCTTCGCCTTTGTTGTCTCATTATTACATGTCTTTGTGCATCAATAAGTGTTGCTGGAAATCTGAATGTAAAAGACAAACTTCAAAATCCCTCAGGTTGGGCATCTCTCATCATCTGCATCACCAGTAGCAGCTGTCATATTATAAAATTTAGAAATGAAATTCAATTCAATTCAATTAAATTTTATTTATATTGCGCCAAAGCACAAAAAACTCATCTCAGGGCACTTTTTAAATACAGCAGGTCTAACTGAACTCTTAGATTTACAGAGAGAGCAGCACTTGGCGAGTAAAAACTTCCCTTTAACGGGAAGAAACCTTTGACCAGTCGGGTTGAGAGAGAAAGAAAGAGGGAGGAAGAATGGGGGGATAAAGGCACAGAGAAACATAATAACAACAATTATAAATATAGAAATATGACTAGTAATAATAATAATAGTAGTAATAGCTGGAGAAGACCTCAGGGTTGGATACCAGCAGGACTGTAGCCAGGATCCCGAAGGCAATAATTATACATGAATGCATACAGAAGGAGAGGAGGGGAAGAGAGGAGCACAGTGCATCATGGGAAGTCACCCGGCAGTCTATGCCTATGGCAGCATCACTAAAGGCTGGATAAACCTTTGTTTAAATGAGGTAATTTTAAGGTATTTCTTCAATGTTTTTAGGGTTTTTTTGTGCAGATTTATACATTTATTTAACATTTAAATACATTTATTTAACATCTGTGCAATATTGTATAATGAAGGCTTGAGGGGGGGCTGTCCAGGGACCCTGCATCAGGGGCTTGGAAGAATTTTCTCAATTTTCTAACATTTTGTAGACCAAAAACAAATTGATTCATTGATAAAATAATCAGTAGGTTATTTCAACATTCATTAGTTGCAGCTTTACAACAGCTGAAGAGACAAACTTGTTGATTCAGAGGAAGGATACAGGAAAAATTTACATGTTTGAATTAAATGTTTGATCCAGGGGATTCATTAGTGGACGAAAATAAGTTCTGCCTCTAAGATACGTTGATATAAATTCATTAGTTTTTCAAAACCAGTTTGTCTCATTTGCTCTGAGACTGTGGAGCATTGTGAAGCAGACAAAGTGCAAATCTTTTGAACAAACATATCCACTCAAATCTGAAGTGAAGTCACTTTGTTTCATTTTTAATGCAGCACTTATTTTACTTGAAATGAAATGAGAACATGTATTTACTACCAGAGTACTGAGTGTATTATTTATATAATCTGTGTATGATAGACTGTTAGTTTCTTCCATATTGTTGGTGTATAAACTCATTCACACTTCACATCAACTGTATTCGTTGTTCTATGTGTTGAAGTAGCGGCTGGAGGCCAAACAATCATCCCTTTACCAACAGACATGTTTTGAATGTGCACTGCTCTGGTTTATTTAATGCAGTTACATATTACAGACAGATATTACAGAGACATTGATTTTATTCATTCCACATTGGTCTCCAGTCTTAACATGGAGGTCGTCTCAGTGGTTGTCTCCTCGTCCAGTTCCTCCTGGACGTCCTGCTCAATCTGACTGAGGCAGGATCTCCTCGCTGTGGTCCATGCCTGTCAACAACACAACAGTTAGTCTCAACAGTAAGATAATAAAGGTTTATAGTGGACTAGTGTTACATACAGGTTTACACATCACACTACAGTCTGAAGATTCACTATATTTACTCACCAGTTCAGCCATGAGGAGATGTTTTGTCCCTGCTAAATTTTACTTTCAAATCTGTCTTATATAAGCAGGGACCTGATCCTGGTTGTCACAGAGAAGCTTCTTTCTCTTCCAGAAGTCATTCGTTTTGGTCTTCTGTGGAAGAAACATCTGAAGAAGCCCCCCTGTCCTCCAGAGGTCCATCTTTTGGGTCTTCTTGGCATAAACCTTTGAAGAAGCCCCCCATCCTCTGGAGAACCCAGAAATGACTCTTTTTTTGGTCTTCTTTGACAGAAACTTCTTATGAACCCCCTTGTCCTCCAGAAGTGCCTCTTTTTGGTCTTCAGCAACTCCTGGAGAACTCTCACTTCCCCCCTGAAGTCTGTTTTGTTTGGTTCTCTTTGGCATAAACCTTTGAAGAACCGTCCCTCTCTTCCAGAACTGCCTTTTTTGATTTTCTTTGGCATAAACCTTTGAAGAAGCCCCCCTGTCCTCCAGAGAAACCAGAAATGACTCTTTTTGGTCTTCTTTGACAGAAACTTCTTAAGAACCCCCTTGTCCTCCAGAAGTGCCTCTCTTTTTGGTCTTCAGCAACTCCTGGAGAACTCTCACTTCCCCCCTGAAGTCTGTCTTGTTTGGTTCTCTTTGGCATAAACCTTTGAGGAACACTCCCTCTCTTCCAGAACCACCTTTTTTATGTTCTTTGGCATAGATCTTTGAAGAGGCCCCCCTGTCCTCCAGAGAAACCAGAAATGACTCTTTTTTTGGTCTTCTTTGACAGAAACTTCTTATGAACCCCCTTGTCCTCCAGAAGTGCCTCTTTTTGGTCTTCAGCAACTCCTGGAGAACTCTCACTTCCCCCCTGAAGTCTGTCTTGTTTGGTTCTCTTTGGCATAAACCTTTGAGGAACCCTCCCTCTCTTCCAGAACCACCTTTTTTGATGTTCTTTTGCATAAATCTTTGAAGAAGCCCCCCTGTCCTCCCTCCCCCCCAGAAATGACTCTTTTTGGTCTTCTTTGACAGAAACTTCTTAAGAACCCCCTTGTCCTCCAGAAGTGCCTCTCTTTTTGGTCCTCAGCAACTCCTGGAGAACTCTCTCTTTCCCCCCTGAAGTCTGTCTTGTTTGGTCCTCTGTGGCAGCAATCTTTGAAGAACCCTCCCTCTCTTCCAGAACCGCCTTTTTTGATGTTCTTTTGCATAAATCTTTGAAGAAGCCCCCCTGCCCTGAAGTGCCTCCTTCCAGTCTTCTGTGGCACAGACATTGATGTAATTTAGTCTTCGGAGTGACAATGGATGCAACAGGACATTGCCCTCCAAATGCCTCGGAAGAAGGCACGGACTCTGCTCTTCTTCTTCATCTTTTTCTTGATTCTGAAGTCCACGGCCTCCAACTCCTCCAGCAGGACTTCCAGTTCTGGCTCCACGTAAACAACCACGTTGGTTTCTACTCTTGATGATGAGGATGTCCTAATAGTGGTTGTAACATTGTCCAAAGAGACCTCTGTGTGGTCCAGCTCTGGATCCCGGTGAACAATGGCGTTGGTCTCCAATCTGGACATGGAGGTACATACTGGGGTTGACTCATTGTCAAGCAAGACCTCTGGAGGAGCCACCTTCTCCTCCATAGGTCCCTCTGTGTGGTTCAGCTCTGGAGTCTGGTGAATGATGGTGTTGGTCTCCAATCTGGACATGGAGGTACATACTGGGGTTGACTCATTGTCAAGCAAGACTTCTGGAGGAGCCGCCTTCTCCTCCATAGGTCCCTCTGTGTGGTCCAGCTCTGGAGTCTGGTGAATGATGGTGTTGGTCTCCAATCTGGATATGGAGGTACATATTGGGGTTGAGTCATTGTCAAGCAAGACTTCTGGAGGAGCCGCCTTCTCCTCCATAGGTCCCTCTGTGTGGTCCAGCTCTGGAGTCTGGTGAATGATGGTGTTGGTCTCCAATCT
Organism: Euthynnus affinis; assembly: GCA_029490765.1. Classification (NCBI taxonomy): domain Eukaryota; kingdom Metazoa; phylum Chordata; class Actinopteri; order Scombriformes; family Scombridae; genus Euthynnus; species Euthynnus affinis. The sequence goes on from CM055855.1 coordinate 26,718,212, forward strand.
GGATATGGAGGTACATACTGGGGTTGACTCATTGTCAAGGAAGACCCCTGGAGGAGCCGCCTTCTCCTCCAAAAGTCCCTCCTGTGCTGTTTCTGAGGGACTTAGCTGAGGGTGAGGTCTGCATTTGGGAGTCTTCAGTCGATTGTCCATGCTCTTTACCACAAAGATGACGCTGTCTCTTGCAGTGAACATGCTGGAGTCATGGTCCATTAGGTGGAAGGACTTGGAGCGTTGCTTGAACTCATTGAAGATGGACTCGACCATGAGTTTGGCGGTTATGGTGCAGAGTCCATGGAGAGTAGCTGCAGGGAGGGCCAGACTGGGAGCTGCAGCGTCGCTTAGCAGTCTCCCAACTTCAGTGCTGGCTGCTTCGATTTGAATTGCAGAGTCTAGTTTCCCCAGGAGAAACTTCAGTGCGATGTATATGATCTCGTCAATGACTGGTGTGACGCTCTTTTGGAGCTCCAGAAGCTCTCCTGGTGTTGCATCCCTGGAGGAGGTTGGAGGGATGCGAAAACTGCCAAAATACCTCAGCAGCTTGCTGCACAGTGACGGCAGAAGTGCTTGGACAGCCTCCTCTGCTTTGGATCTGAAGGCTGTAATGAACATTTCAAGGCCCTCCAAGGTAACGTTCCTGTTCAGCAGCTCTGAAAGCCGCCTCTCCTCTTCCAGCTCCTCCTGGATCTCTTGCTCCATCTGACTGAGGCAGGATTTCCTTGCCAGGGTCCATGCCTGTCAACAACACTCAGTTAGTCTCAACAGTAATATGATAAAGGTTTATAGTAGACTAGTGTTACATACAGGTTTACACATCACACTACAGTCTGAAGATTCACTATATTTTACTCACCAGTTCAACCATGAGGAATCGGCCGTCGCCATGCTGCATAATAATTTCCTGAAACCTGTAAAAATAAAAATAAAAAAGTGTTATTTTCTACAACTTTTACATGTTTGTAAATAAACTGTAATATAATAATCAGTTTTCTATCAGTATATGAGTCAGTTTGACTTACTCCTCCACAAAGTTTCTGCCTGCCAGAAGCCAGGTCTTCATTTGGCCGACATGGATGCGATCAGGAACTTGATTCTGCTGCTTCAGCAGCACAAATTGTCTCAGCATCATTTTCTGCAAGACAGATTCAACATACAATCAGCTCACAAAAACACCATATTCTACTCAAATGTAACATTAAATCTGATATCTGGATAGTTTTTTTTTTACATCTGACAGTGACTTACTTCGGCTTGGTAGCGGCATCGCTCTTCTTCAGAGAAAGAGGATGGTCTCATATATTGGACACGTTTAAGGATGGCGCCAATCTCCATTTTTAATAGATGTCAGTTTTTCCACAGAGAGAAAAATGAACACGAAAGTAAACGATCAGTGAACAGGTTTGTCGAACGCAGTGAACGTCGGTTCAGAGGGTTTGGACAACTGAGGGATCAGATACCAAATGACTGGAAATGTTCAGCTCCCCTCAAGTTAAGAACTTTTAGAACCTTTGTGACATCATCGACATTCTTGATGCATCAAAAGCCAGAACTGATGACAGTTGAGCTTAACTCCGCCCACTGCATCATTTAAAAAATGCTACTAAAAATAGAAACTGAAGAGGGGGAGGGGGGGTTATTCAGCCCTCACTCCAGTCTCTGCAACATGCCAAATCAAAATGTATTTCTACGTTTTCTTCACCAGCATACGCAAATAATATTGAGTTTAAAATGTGTATTGTAGCAACTCCCAGCATTCACACACCACAGTATTCAGTAATGACTTCAGATTTTTTAGTGTCTGTTAAAAAAACACACTTTTCACAAAAATATAAAGAGTTATGAGTGCATTTCTGGGTATCTGGGTGTGGCATTTGGGATTGGGATCGTTGAACAGCAACAGCAATTCAACTGTCCGACTCCTTGAAGTGACTGGATCGTTTTTTTGTTTGTTTGTTTTTGTTTTTTTTATATAATTGGATGAGTTATGGACAATTTGAATTTCCCTTAAGGGATTCATAAAGTAATATCAATCAATCATTAGCCACACCCTGTGGTCATGAGTAAAACACCAACATACTACTTATTAACTGCCATATTATACTCCATGGTAACCTTTTTCTGCAAAGTTGGTCAGATGAAGATGCTGAGCAAGCAATGTTTTACTTATTATTCAGCTCTTTCCAAATGAAAAATAATTTACAGGATCAGAAAACATGTAAGCAACCGCCTGTGTGACATAGAAGAAATAGGAACATTATATCAAGCGGCACTGAGTCCATACAAATAACAAATGAAAGTACAAGAGCAAATTAAATGAAATGAGTTCATATATAAACAAATAATATGCAAGTAAAAGACACAAGAATGCCAGCAAAAGAACAAATCTTTAATATAAAACAGATAAAAGTGCAAAATATATGGCAGTGCATATAAAGTGGTTCCCAACCTAGGGGTCGGGGCCCCTCCAAAGGGTCAGCAGATAAATCTGAGGGGTCGTGAGATGATTAATGGGAGAGGAAAGAAGAAAAAACAAAATTCTGATACACAAATATATTTTCAGTTTTTTGGACTTTTCCTTCATAATTTGTTCTTTTTTTGTGAAATATTGGGTAGTTTTACTTATTTATGCCTCAAATAGTTGTTTAAATGAAACCATGTGAGAAGTTTAGAGCGGAAATGTCCAAGGTGACGACCTCAAATGTCTTGTTTTCTCCTGACCAACAGTTAATAACCCAAAGATATTCAGTTTACTGTCATAGAAGACTAAAGAAACCATCAACCAACCACAAAATATGAATTTGGATCATATTTTATCCATTTGAGAGTCTGAAACCAGAGAATTGTGGATTTTTTCTTTTAAAAATGACTAAAAACAACCAGTTATCAAAATTATTACAGTTGTTGCAGCTGATACACAAATCTGTTTTCAGCTTTTCGACTTTTTCTCTAATCTTTGATTTTTGCTGAAATATTGGATCATTTGAACATTTATTGAAATGAAAGCATGTGAGAAGTTTAGAGGGAAAAATCACTATTTGGTGGAGCTGTTAACAACTCATAGACATGTGAAATGTGACCCCGACTACACACTGCTTTTTGTAAGACGTCAAAAGACAAAAAGGTTGGAAACCACTTGTTTCATCTTTAACAATGTGTTGTATTTTAAAAGCTTGTTATATTATCCATTGTGTCAAATCTTCATGTGAAAAGTAACTAAAGCTGTCAGATAAATGTAGTGGAGTAGAAAGTAGACAGTAGCAAAAACTGGCAGTACAAATATCTGACAATATAATACAAGTGCTTCAAATTGTACTGAAGTGCTTTCCACCTCTGACCTACATTTCCACTTCCTCCAATTGGATGTTGTTCTCTTCTCTGTGCACAATGATTTATGTGCACAGTTTGTTTTCTTATCACAACCAGTTTCGAGCCAATATGCAAATTACACAGATGGTGACGTAGGAAAGCTTGAAGCTTCCAGTTGCGCAAACGCTGTGAATGAACTTCACAGTGAAGCAGGAGACATCTGGTGTCCAGCAGTTAAAGTTTTGAAATGAATAATTAAATATTCAGACATTCTGTATATTTTTAACTGCCAACTAGTTAGCTGCACTTTTTTTTATTTAAAAGACAAACAAGTAGAGTATTTATATGTCTTAAAACGTGTGGAGGGTGTAACAATGGAGACATTGTTAAGCATTGTGTGTTTAGAGCTTTTTATATACAGTTTATGGTTTAAAGCGTCAGATGAGATAAGATAGAGTGATGAGAGTTATAATATGTACGAGTTCGTTGTTAATAAAGAGCTGAGTGAGCAACACTAACTGTCTATTCTGCACAGTCACAGAGGAAACAACAGAGGTAAACAGGAAATCTGTAAGAACTTGAAGTGGCAAAGCTCTTACGATGGTTGTAATCTACATTTTTGCCTCGTTAGATCACAGAGGATTTTTAGAGAGAAGTGATAATCCGGCAGCATGAATCACCTACAGGAACACCCAGTCTGGCAAACTGCCTCAAAACCAGCACACAAACTCTGGACTGTGGACTCTGATCCTCTAATTCAGGACGTTTCTCTCTTAACTCATCCTTAACCTCTATTATTTCCATACAGTATTTATTTTTGCACGTTGCTTCGACCAAATCGTCACGTCAGCAAACTAGGTTGTGGTTTTATTTGAACTTTGAACCTCATGCATTTTTTTTTTTTTATTATTATTTCCTTGTTTTATGATGTTTGCACAATATCTTGTTTTTATAACGTTATCTCCAGGCGTTGCTGTGTTATAATAACAATTGTCTTTGCTTCATTTATTTAGTTTTTATTGCCTGGTGAAGCACTTTGTATCACACGGTTTGAAAAGTGAAATATAAATTAAGTTTATTATTATGAATATTCATTTTATTGTATTCTCTATTTGTCTCAACATGTCACATTTTGTTTTTGTGATGTTTATCCCCCCTCGTCACGTCACTGTTCATCCTGAAGTGTGAATAATGTGTAAAAAAAAAAGAGCTCAAATAAGCAAAGATGAATGTTAACATTATGTTTTTGCATATTTTTTAAAGCTCAGGTGAAACACAACATGTTTATTTTTCAGTATAAATGTCACACAGTGGTGGAAAATATTACATATATTTACTGAAATACTAAATATAATATTGAGGCACTTATACTTTACTTGAGTATTTGAATTTTCTGCTACTTTATACTTCTAGGTCGTAATATTTCAGTCAAATATTATACTTGGTACTCCACTTCATTTACCTGATTTTGTGATATAACATCAGCGTCTTACAGCAGAAACAAGTCGACCTGAATACAAAGTGGAAAATGATATGATATCAAAAATAGAAAATACAATTAAAGAAATAATAATATAAAAGCATTTCTATGACATCAACATGCCTCCATATACATGTTTCTTTTTATGCTTTGTCAAACATCTTATATGAAATTCTTTCATATGCAGCAGCTCCAGGTGTCTTCCACTCCCTGAGAGTGATTTAATGCCTTTTATTGTCTTTTATTGTTGTTTATGTCGTCATGGTTTTGTGTTTTTTTATGTTGCCTCTCTGCAGACAGATGGATCCCTCTGAACCGTTTGTCGTCTAATCATCAGACATAACATTATTGTAAAAAAAAATAAAATAAATAAATAAAAGTGTAGATAATAAGTTTCCAAACTGTTCCTGACAGTCTGCTGAGCACTAGATGGCGCTCTGTGGTTACAGTATAACTGAGCAGCATCCAGCAGTGACAGTTAATACACAGTTAACACTCTGATAAGCTGTAAAGACTTTAAGATCCAGTTATTTTATTCCCAGAATGATCCAAAGATCTGATCCCTTCTGTAAACACCAAGTATTATAAGTTTATTTTATCCTACTTTTACCAAACTCAAGCATGAATCCTAATAAATTAATATGATTATCTTGATATTTATACCTTCTTAGTTTTATTCACAGCTGTCTCTCATATTAATCAATCAATCAATCTTTCAGTTTAACACAGACTGGTGTTTACAGACAGTTCACACAATGACATGACATTTAAAAAGCAGGTGGGGATTATTGTGGAGGTTATTGCAGGGTGTTCAGGGTCAGTGAGGAAGAAGCTGTGCTGATGTTTCAGTGGACGGAGATCTACAGCGCCTCCTGCGGGGCGTCAGCTGGAACAGGTGGAGAGAGGGGTCAAAGGTTATTTTATTTGACTTTCTGATAAGCATGTTTGATATTTAGTGATTCAGCTGATAGGAAGAGTTTGCCAATGATCTTAGATGCTTTTTTAAAACTATATATATAACTTAGGTGATGTGGTCCGTGTTGATCTTTCATTTGAATGTGTTACTGAAGAATATGTTATGGTTATGTTTTATTATTATTATTTGTTTATTTGCACAGTAAAAACAAAACAGCATTTAAAAAAAAACAACACAACAAAAGAGAAGAAACAGATTGTGCAGGTGAGATTTAGGAAACCTCTTTTACCTCATTACACGTTATAGACAGAAACAAAAGACATGAGATCTACAAACAACCATAAAGTCAAAAACAAACATAAAAACAAAGAAACAAAACATAAATCATGTAACGTGTGTGTGTGTTATGGTGTAAATGTATAAATGAGTGTGCATGCTGTTAATTATTCAGGTTAAGTTTGAGTTTGGTTCAAACTATCTACCCTGTAGTTTAACTGGTGTAACAGTGTCTCACTCCGACAACTTCTTACTGTAGTTAACAGGTTTATTAACGTACAGTCACAGTAACGCCATTTGCCAAGAGCCAGTTAATCAACTGAAACAATTATATAAATGACACGGCCTTTATCAACAATACAATCTGTATAAATGAACTTAATTACTAAATTACAGTGATTACAGTATTTATCACAAATTTACTATTTACAACTCACCAGCTCAGCTTCACCAATCAAAACCACTTATGAAATAACGCACATGCGCAGTTAACCCAACATATTCTTAGAGCTGCATAGATTGATATTAACACCAATAATAATAAACACTCAAATACAAATGATAACTTAGGACTAATTCCACTTGAGGATATTATTTACAACGTAACAACTGTTAAATAGTCAAAATAAATTAACATGTTCTCCAGAAAATAAGAGAACTGCACAGACAGGTCTTAAGTTTATGTTTGAAAGTGTTGAGAGAAGAAGACTAAGATGTAATTTTAATATAATTGATCCATAGCTGAGTTTTCCAGAGATGTGTATGAGGGATTTGTGTGAAATATTAAGACAATAAAAGTCTGTTATTGTACATTTGATATAACTTTTAGTGTATTTTTGTTATCTTATATTGTATATTTTTGTACTTTTCTATTCATATTTTACATTGTCTATCAGCAGTAGCAGATAAAGTCCTTTTTCCTTCTTATGTGAAACTATCAGTAGCACACTATAATAAAAACACTGTTTACTGTTTGACTGTTGAAGAGACTGTTTATCTCTCACCACCTGCAGCTCAGTGACCCTCCTCTTCCTCTCAGCTTGGACCTGCTGTCCGTCCCGAGAGCTCACATGTTCCTCACTTCTGCTGGAGGTTTGGCAGCACATGTATGTACGTATGTCTGTAACTTCACTTTATGATTATATATATTTATTTCTTTTCAAACATTATATGGCACATGTGGTTCATGATGCGTTTCTGTGGATTTTACTTTGCCAGAAAACTTCAGCGTTTGTCTGCAGACCAGTGAGTGAACCATCAGCTGTTCAGACCTGGTAGGTTATTTTACCTAAACACATCCTTTTATATTTAGTTAATAGCATAAACATGTAGGAAACTGTTCAAAAGTTTTATGTGTTTCAATAACCATCAAATTATATATAATAGTCACCGTTTCATTATTTTAAAAGGAAATGTTTTAGTCTGCAAATGTTGGATATAAAATGTTTTGCTGCACTTTTCAGTAAAATCTTGCAAATGTAATGTAGTTTTTAAACAATCTTATCAGTCCAGGCAGGTTTTGAACACTTTAAGAGGCAGATTCTTGAATTTTTAAAGAATATAAAAGGCTATGACGTTTGTTTCAAGTACTTTATAATGACAGATATCTTGTCACTGTCATATTATAGACACAATAACCTGCTGTACACATTAGTCATCAGCCTATTTATCTTTTTAAAATGACATTTTACATTTATAAATCATCACTGCTGTCAGTTTCTTGAGCCGCTGAGATGAGAAACACGTTTTTTTTTTTGTTATTTGATTGATTCTTTTGGGAGTTTGGGAATAATCCATCTGATAATAATCCAAGCTGAATGGAGCCACAATTATAACTACAACTACAGGTCTGATCGATGTCAAAGGTGTTTCAAGTTTTCTGCTACAGCTCAGAGACAGAATATTAGAAACACTTCAGCAGTTCAAACATCTACAACCTCTAAAAAAACTGACCACAGAGTAGAAACCAGCTGCTCTCTGACATATCATATGAAGAGCTGTCGTATTGGATTAAATTATAAACTATAGTGCAGCTGTACAGTCTATTATTTTGTCACATTATTTCCCAATCAGCTGCTTTTATGTCAGTTAAAGTCCATCTGCTTAGAAAACCAGAACATCACATTTAATTAGTGGAATAAACAGTCTTAACATATAGAAAATGAGGTGCTATTATAAAGAAACTTTTCATGGTTTTCAAGGTGGAAGCTGAGTGAGAGAAATATTTGGCTGCTATATTTCCCAAAAGTCTCCTTTAGTTTAACAATAAATGCTGGATTATCACTGGAAATATAACCTATAATGGAGTATAATAGTTCCTCCACCAGTAGTAAGAGACGACTGGATCAGTCTCTAACTGGGATTTACTGGCTAAAAGCCAGTAAAGTTTGCTCCACTTAGATTACTGAAACATGTTTTTTTCTGTTTCTGTTTTGGTGACCTTGTGAGATAAAGACGATTCTTTATCGACGTTTTGTCAAACAGATGCTTCTCTTGTATTTATCAGCAGGAATATTTGAACTTTGTGAGATAAAACTCTATCAGAGGCGACGCAGATGGAGCTCAGAGCAATTACACAAGACATTAGTGCCACAAAACAATGAAAAGTTAGACAATAAAAATCACTGGGTCAAACTTTTAACCAGTTTCTGCTGGTTTAACCTGCATATATATGGAGAAATCTTAAAAAAAAAAAAAAAAAAAAGAAAGAAAATAACCCCAAGGTCATGAATTCATGCCAGATCAACTCAGAGCTGAGTTTCATTTCAATGTTTTTGTGTCGTATGATTTATTGTCTTTATATTTTCTGTGACAGTCCTAGTTAACAACCTTTTGTAGGAGCTGAAGATGAGACAGGTCAGCTTGGTTAATCGCACAATATGTAATTTCAGCCGCTAGGGGTCTCTCAATCAAAACAATAACAAAAGACAGCGTGTGATGACGGTGTGAAGTAGCAAGGGATCATGGGAGTTGTTGTCTTCTTGTTAAAGAATCAGCTTCACCGGGATACGATTACTCCGAAGTTCATGGTTCAGGGTGTTTTTACCAGGAGCCGAATTACCCGCAGAGGTCTCCTCCTCTCCAGAACAAACGGACCCGCTGATTACAGGTAAAAACACTGAATAAAGTAGTTTCATCTAAGAGATCGGTGTTTCTCCGACGATGTACGGTGACCCACTGACGTCAGATACAGGCTGTTAGCTGAGCTGCTGCTAACACTTTAGTGGTTTATATCTCTTACAACTTTTCATTCAGACATTTGTCCGGTTTCTCCCGGCAGCCGAATTATCCGCAGAAGTCTCCTCTTCTCCAAAAACAAACGTACACGCAGAATAAAATCGTTCAAATATTAATTAAAGCTTACCTTAAAAAAACAGTGTTTATCCAACAATGTTTGGTGACCACCAGGCGGCTGTTAGCCGAGCTGCTGCTAACACTTGTTCGGCTTTTTCTCATATAACATAAGTTCCAGATGTTTGTCCGGTTTCTGCTGGCAGCCGAATTATCCGCAGAAGTCTCCTCTTCTCCAAAATCAAACGTACACGCAGATTAAAATAGTTAAAAATGCTACTAAAAGCTGTTTCACCTAAAAATATCAATATTTCTGCAGCTGTTTGTTTCCTGGAGGGGCTGCTAGCCGAGCTGTTGCTAACATCTGAACCGGTCCGTTACTTTGATTAAAATGACAGATTTCTCTGGGTTTGAAAACTGTTGGAAACATTTGGGATAATGTAAGAACACAACTCAACAACATATAGAACATACGTCTAGACCTGAGTGACAACAACCTGACGATTTCAGGAGAGAAGCTTCTGTCTGGTCTAGTTGTTTTTAAACATTTTAATGTGGAATAATTACATATTATACCTTTAAGGCGAGTGAAAAGAGAGTTAAAGTAGTCGAGACGCTAAAAAATAAAGGCATGAATGATGTGTTCTAGGTCAGAGGTCGACAGTACTGGTCTGATTTGTTCCTGAGTCGACATGTTCAAATTTCAGTTTAGGGTCAAATATGACATGAAGATTCCTGGTGTTAGTTTTGACATGTAAGTGTGCCACTGCAGATAGAGGCGGGCAGGCAGGGTGGAGCACTCGATCTTGTCTGTTTTGACCCCCCTTTGTCTCCCTGATAGCAGCCCTGAAGGTCCGTTAAAGTATTTTTAGACACAGCAGCGGCCCCACGATGGTGATTCAATCAGTTGGTCAGTTCACCGCTTTCAGACTTTCAGACTCAAGTATCTCACTAATTATTTGATGGATTGTCATGAAATTTTGCACAGACATTCATCCTCCCCAGAAGATGAATCCTACTGACTTTGGCTCCTGTAGCGCCACCATGAGGGTCAACTTCAGTAAAACTACCAATACAACAATGTTAAAAGACTCCATTACAAAATAAAAGTCCGAAACTATCAGCTAAACATACATAAGTATCAAAAATAAATGTTTATAAATGTCCCTTTTGTCTGATATATTTTCCTGCCATAGCTGGTTGAGGTTTGAGCTCCTTATATAATATATATTATATATTTTTTAATTGTAATATTTTAAAAAATGTAAATATATTCTTAAATATACAGCTGGGTAGTTTGAAGAGAGGATTAATGGGTAAAAGTGTGAAAACAAAGTTCTGCTAAACGCATTTTTTTATTATTTTTTGAGACATTTCTCCAGTCTACTTTCTTTTTCAGGGTGAATATTGGATCATTTTTATTTTTAATTTGGTTTTCTTTCCTTTTCTCAAGACTTCAGATTAAAAAGGCTGAAAATGTTCCTGCTGAACCTTACATGATCTTTATTATTATTATTTTTTAAAAAAGGCCAAATAATTAAGTGCACATGTATAGAAAGTGTGAGTTTTGCACTCTGACACTCTAAAAACACTTTCAGTTTCTTTTATTTTGGAGGGTTGCACTTACAAATTTTGATAACATGCAGCTTTTGTTTCCCTCAGTCTCTTCTTTTATTTCTCTTATTCCACTTTTAGCTTCTTTTTATTTCCAAATTTAACACTTTTTAATTGTTTTTAAGTGTCTTTTTTACTTATGTTGCTTTTATATTCTGTTTTAATGCCTTTTATGTTCTCTGTAAAGCACTTTGAATCGCCTTGTTGAAATGTGCTGCACAAATAAACTTCCCTCGCCTCGTCTTTGAGTTTCAGAGCTTATTGAAGGTCATTTGTGTCACGTTAAAATGTCTCCTGCACATCTAACATCAGCAGTAACTGTGAAGAACTGCATTAAATGATGAAGTCATTGCATATTTCTCTTGTCTTTACAGTGTGTGTGTGCGACTAGTGGAGTCTGTAGAGATGAAGCAGCCAGATTACAGCAAACAGCTTCTGTGGCATCTGAACCAGCAGCGATCCAGAGGATACCTGTGTGACGTGATCATCGTGGTGGGAAACGCTCTCTTCAGGGCTCACAAGAACATCCTGGCGGCCTGCAGCAGCTACTTTAACTCCCCGCTGCTGCGAGACAACGTCATCACCCTGGACGCACAGATGATAAAAGCCCCGGTGTTCAGACAGGTGAGCAACGAATAATGAATCATTTACTGATGCTTTACAAGCCATTTATAAGACTAACTTTTGCCAGGCTTTGGAAAATCTGATGTCTTTTTAGCTCTTTATCCTCCACTGTCATTAACAAAGACTCCCAAGCTTCTCACCTTCTAATAAATGAGCAGTTTTAAAGGTTAGTAAGTCGCTAAAAATTAGTCTTGAGCCATCAGCAAAACTGTCTCAGTTGTCTGCTATAAATCATTAATGAAACAGTTCTTATAATAATCCATCAAGCCTGTAGTTTTAATGTTAATAAGCTGTTGATAGATGGATCCAGTGGAGGGTTTTCCTGATGATCTAAAGAGCTAAAAGGACAAAAAAAAGTTTGATGCTAGAGGAGGATTTTCCACGACATGGCAACCCAAGAGTTATTCCTGTTAGTGGTCATTAATAAAGACATGTTTCATGCTTCTCTACTTGTGTCAGGTGCTGGACTTCATCTACACAGGCCAGCTTCCTTCTTCTCAGCGTGATCACGGCGTGTCCGCCCTCCTCCGAGCTGCTTCCTACCTGCAGCTGTCAGACCTGGCAGCTCTCTGCCGCAGGAAACTTGAACCCCGCAGGCCGAGCAACCCGCCGTCCTCCTCCTCTTCCTTCACCCCCGGAGTCACCCGCAGCTCTCACTCGGGGTCCGCGGAGGACGGAGGGAGTCGAGATGAACGGCTCCAGAGGAAGGATCTGTCAGAGGAGGAGGTTTTTGCAATGAGATGTGTGTCTCCTGAGTCAGTTGAAGCGAGGCTGACTGGAGAGAGAGAGCAGAGCCCCCCGAACTCCAGCAGCAACTGTGCCTCATCTGATGATAACACTGAGCAGTGGTACCCGACACCAACCACTGATTCCCAGCAAATGGCAGCACAGGAGACGCATCGATCCAACAGGGAAGTGGAAAGTGGAGAGCTGGTTATAGAGGAAGATCTGGCCTTGAAGAAGGAGCTGGAGCACAGTGAAGAGAGTGAAAGCGAGGTCAAAGAGGTGAACGGAAACACGCAGGCGAGCTACGTCTACCACCAACCACAGCCTGGGTTCGCTCTGCAGGGCAGCGTGTACATGTGCATCCCTTGCGGGGAAGGTTTCCCGAGCTCAGAGCATCTCATCGCTCACGTAGAGTCCCACTCCGCCGAGCAGCTGGTGGAGGACGCAGAGGAAAGGATCCTCGTTAAGGTGGACGTTGAGGATCCGGAGAGGTCAAAGGACACGAGGCCGAGCTGTCACGTGTGCTCGTTCTGCAGTCAGAGCTACGTGGACGCCGCTTTGCTGAGGCAGCACGAGAGGAGCCACAGGCCTTTCTCCTGCGACCTCTGCGGGAAGATGTTCACCCAGCGCGGCACCATGACGCGACACATGCGCGGCCACCTCGGGCTCAAGCCCTTCGCGTGCGACAAGTGCGGCATGCGCTTCACGCGGCAGTACCGCAAGATGGAGCACATGAGGATTCATACGAGATAGAAACCATACCAGTAAAACCAGTGGTGGAAAGTAACTAAGTATATTTACTGTGCTGATTTATTTCCATGTGATGCTACTTTCTACATTTCAGAGGGAAATATTGTACTTTCTACTCCACTACATTTATCTGACAGCTTTAGTTACTTTTCACATGAAGATTTGACACAATGGATAATATAACAAGCTTTTAAAATACAACACATTGTTAAAGATGAAACCAGTGGTTTCCAACCTTTTTGTCTTTTGACGTCTTACAAAAAGCAGTGTGTAGTCGGGGTCACATTTCACATGTCTATGAGTTGTTAACAGCTCCACCAAATAGTGATTTTTCCCTCTAAACTTCTCACATGCTTTCATTTCAATAAATGTTCAAATGATCCAATATTTCAGCAAAAATCAAAGTTTAGAGAAAAAGTCCAAAAACTGAAAACAGATTTGTGTATCAGAACTTTGTTTTTTCTTCTTTCCTCTCCCATTAATCATCTCACGACCCCTCAGATTTATCTGCTGACCCTTTGGAGGGCCCCCGACCCCTAGGTTGGGAACCAGTGGACTAAACTAGCTAACTGTATATAAAGTAGTGTAAGCTAGCTCCACCTCCAGCAGCTACAATAGTAACATGCACACAGCAGCTTCACTCCTGAATCCTGCAGCTTGTTTCCACTCAGATCCAGCTCTCTCAGATGGGAGGGGTTGGACTTCAGAGCTGAGGCCAGAGAAGCACAGCTGATCTCTGACAAACTGCAGTCACCAAATCTGAATAAAGAATAAACTGTGCAAATAAAATGTAATTTATAGTCCAACTATGTCCTCATCAATGAGCTTTTTCCTAAAACATGCAGAGTGACTTTGTCATTGTGTTATTGTGGATCAAAACTAGAAACTAGCTGAAACTAACTAACTGTATATAAAGTAGTGTAAACTAGCTCCACCTCCAGCAGCTACAACAGTAACATGCTGCTCTAACACTGATGCTTCAGTATTAATAATGTAATGATGTCATATATAATAATATATCAGTCAGCGGGACCAAACCACTACTTTTACTGCAACACTTTAACTACATCAAGCTCAGAATACTGATGTACTTTTACTGAATTAAAGGTTCTTAATAGTTCTTCCACCACTGTCTGCTACCTCATGTTTCAGATATAATATAAACCACATTTCATACTTACTAATAGTATAGTAGCTGCTGTATAACAGTTTTTCTCAAGTTAAATCAAAGAAAGCTAAATCTCCTAACTGTTTTTAATGTGTTGATAAAAACATGTGACAGGAATTTAAATGTGTATTTTTAAATGATTAAAGGACAAACCTCATGTATTGTCATATTTGTAACTATTTATTTAATGTAATGAGATATTTCAGTTTCTGTTTCAGTAAAACATATTTCAAATTTTCAAAGACTCTGAGTGTGAAACTTCATTCTTGAATCTTGGAAACAGTTTGACAAAGAAATAAGCTGAACAGACGCCGCTAAAGAAGACAGTGTTGAGGCTCTGAGAAAAGCTAGTAAGTGGACCTTGAGTTAAGATTATCATTGTCAAACTTTGGCCCACAAAAAGTGAATTAATTAGTCAGACGACAAATATTATTTATATAACAGGACTGAAAGACAAACCTGTTTATTAGGAGTGAATATTTAATTAAAAAAGCCAGAAAAAAAGAGAAAATGTTGGTTTAACAAACAGATTCCACAGATGTTGAAGGGCAGAATAAGAGATTTATGATTGAAATGTTCTGTTAGTGATTATAGTTTTGATTCAGAAAAAATAAATATCTATATAAAAGTTTACATTTTTTTAATGTAATGATATGGGATATTATTCTGAATTTCAGTATATGCACAGAAAAAGGATCTGTAGATAAACATAACTAGGAACCATTATTATTATTATTATTATTATTATTATTATTATTATTATTATTATTATTATTATTATTATTATTATTATTATTATTATTGTTATTATTATTATTATTATTATTATTACTATTACTATTATTATTATTATTAAAAGCAGGTTAATTTGTGGTAACTGGTCGTTCTGCTTTGACACAACGGTACAAATTGAAAGCAGGTTAGTGTGTTAGGAGGCAGATTTTTGCACTAAAATGCTTCACAAACTCTTCTTTTTCCTCCCCGCCTGCTCAGTCAGGAGCTACTTTAAACCTTTGGATGTTTTGTGAAAGCAGCTTCAGGCTCTTTACAGCTCAGCGAGGAGAAACAGGAGACATGGAGGGTTCGGTCTGCCAGCCAATGAGGGAGGGTTTCCTTTGTGCACCAGTCAGAGTTTCACTCCCACAACTCGTCTCGGGTCTTTGTGTTTCCCGGCATAAATTTTCAGTCTTTGGCGTCCGTCTTGCTTGGTTGAGAAAAGCGGCAGTGAGGGATTTATTTACTACCTCCTATTGTTTAAGTGTTCACAGAAAGTCCTGCTTTTATCCTTCTTTAAGTATATTTTTGTTCACTTCAGATTTTTACTAATAATAATTATAATCAGGGAAGCCTCCTGTCACACAAAATGCGACGGCCCCCTTTTGCTTTGAGGTGCTACGAGGGCCCCGTGCATGCTGTGTCAGAGGTCAGAGTTCAACGCGATTGGCTGCATTCCTGTTTGTTTAAACGTCATCAAAAAAAGCTGCGAAACTGAGACAACATCAGTGGAAATTCCTGTTGTAATTTGCACCTTTTTATGTTTCAGCTGCTCAGGTTTCTGTCTGTGGCTGATTTATTCTAAGGAAACAAATAATCTGTAATCCAAAAATGTCCAGGAAACAACGACAGGTCATTCTTGTGTTGAAACAGAAGCATCAAAAGTAATGAATCTTTATCTATTTTATTACTTTGGAAAGAGCAGAAGGAAAAAATAATGCATAATTTCATCACCGTGTTTGTCCGCTACAATGGCGTCTAGCAAAGAGTAACTTACACACATACAAGATAATACATGGGCTTTGTTGTGCTTGTTCCACACAAACTGTTAGAAATGGACTTTTATTCAGTTTGAAGCCACATTTTCATGATAAATTTAGCTGGTTTTTAACTTGATCTTTTAGCCGCAAGAAGGATTTTAGTCATTGGACGTCTGGATCTTAAGTTATCAGAGAAATAAACTGGGCAAACGTTAGCAGCAGCTCGGCTAACAGCCCCTCCAGGAAGTCCGCTGCTCGCCCAACATGGTGGAGAAACACTGATTTTTTTTTTAGATGAAACTGCTTTAATTTGTATTTTTAACGATTTTAATCTGCGTCTACGTTTGTTCTGGAGAGGAGGAAAAACATCCTGAACCATCAACACTGGAGTAATCCTATCCCACTGAAGCTGCTGGTTTAACAACCAAGACAACAACTCCCATCATCCCTTGCTGCTTCACACTACGTCTGTTGTTATTGTTTTGATTGAGAGACGCCGAGCGGCTGAAATTACATGTTGTGCGTTTTAAAAACAACCAAAAAGTAAAACATATCGGACACTGATGAAATGTACACGTACAGCATTTAATCTGGAAATAAGAACACATTTTTTCAGAATAACAGACATGATCTTCATCATCTGAACCGGCAATGACGTTGCCACAAACTGAACAAATACAAACAAAAACATAAAAAGAAAGAAAAAAAAAGAAAAAAAAAAAAACCCACACACTCACATACGTATATATATATTACATATTAACCAACACTTGTGGTTCACAGGTAACAGATGGACGTAAGGGATGACCTACAGATTGAAAAACAAACGTTAAAATGGCTTCGTCAAGAATTGATCACAGCGATAAAAAGCCCCTTCAAGTCTCTTTCCATAAGCTGTTAAACGACGTGTTTCACCCCTCAAGTTATGTAACAAACAGCTGCAACATAATAAAAAATAATCTCACACAAGGATCAGGATGGAAGGAATTATACAGTAGAGACCCTCATCTGTTGAATACGACACACACACTCATACACACTCACACACACACACAGATACAGTTATCAATATACATGAATATATTGCATAAGGTTAGGGGCTTTCATTGTCAAGTATTACTACAGTTGTGTTTCTACCAAGGGTAGGAGAAATGGCTTTTTTTTCTTTTTTTTTTTTTTTTAAGGTAAACTCATCATCTGCATCGGTAAAGATCATCCAACAAAAACCCAAAAGAGGTTCAAGACAACTCAAAATAGCACGAAGAGGAATGTTTTCCCCAAAACAGTTAGACATATCTTAAAGGGGTATGCACACATGTTTCTCCGACATATTTTTAAATCAGACGAGGCAAAAATATGCGTCTCTATTTCTATTCGAAGCATGCAGGCTGTTGATGTAGAGCGGCTAAATGAGCTCCTGTGTGCTGCGTTTCCACGGTAACAGGAGTTTAAACAACCTGTAACATCGACACCGGTTCTTGTTTCTGCTTGTTTTTTTGTTTTTCCCCGCTCGCTGTAACTTTCAGGTTCTCTCAGGTAGATTGAATTGTTTGCAACGAGGCGATTAGCGCAGCGATTAATTAAATAAAATCTTCGTTCAAGAACGTGTGTGTGTTTCAACATACTGGTGAGATTCTGATTCCCAGTAAACGATATGCGTGTTTTGCTGCGTCGTGTAAACTCTTGATTGTTTGCAGTATTTTTTTTTTTTAGGAGCACGCCACTTTAATTAAACACATTTTCAAGTAATGTTCAGGTAGTGTTGGTATTTTCAAACACAGTAGTGAGATTGTTTTTTTCCACTAAGTTGAGGGTCAGTGCATGACTGTAGTTAATATTGTCTTAAAGAAAAAAGTAGAGTTAGCCTCAGTTTGTGCTTCTCATGTCTCACATGTATTATTATATTCTGGTTACAGAGATAAACACATGATTCTCTGATAATATATATATATATATAATCAGAGAATCATGTATACTCAGCACTGTCCTGAAGGTGTTTCCAAAACATCTGGATGAAAAATAATAAAAAAAATATTTCCAAACTGTTTAAGTTGCAACTCGTAGCAGGAAAAACATGTTCTTGCTCAATTTCTTTTCTTTACACACGTGAATAAAAAGTGAAGATGTTTAGTTTTTATTTTGCAAATTCACACCAAATAATGTGTTCATATTTTGCATGTGTGTGTGTTAAAAAAAAAAAAAAAAAAAAAAAAAAAAAGCAAGATGTGTTTCCAGCTGCCTGATGAAGCTGCGTTCTCTCTAACGGCCAGCAGGAGGCTCCAAAAACACATCTGAAGACGATCCTGCTTCTCACTTGTTTTATTATCTCAGTGAACTGTTTCCTAATGACTTTATGTTCTCAATGTCTTCAATACAGCATGATGTTCACTTTTAATAAACTATTTGGTCCCGTTTAAAGTAAAATAGATGATAAAAGCGAGCTCCACAGCTTCTCATCGCTTCTGGCTCCAAAAATCAAAGATGGCGACACTC
This sequence comes from Euthynnus affinis, assembly GCA_029490765.1. Taxonomy (NCBI): domain Eukaryota; kingdom Metazoa; phylum Chordata; class Actinopteri; order Scombriformes; family Scombridae; genus Euthynnus; species Euthynnus affinis. The sequence continues at coordinate 26,736,607 of CM055855.1, forward strand.
AAAATGCAAACTCAAGGCTTCAAAACATGAGTCACAGTGGTCGCATCCATCCATATATTATATTCTTATATAAACAAATAAGAAACGTCTTTGACAGGATTCTGGAAATACCTTCAGGAATGTGTTGTTAAGTGACCTTTCTGGGTTTTTCTACAGATCGCAGCATGTTTATTTTGAATTTAATCATAACACATGAGAGGCACAAACTGGAGGAAATACTGCTGCTGCTGCTTATTGCATGTTTGTCCGTCCCACAACGACCACTTACAGATTCTTAAATGAATATCCAGATTACAAATTGTTAACATCCCATAGTGTAAAAATAAACAACGAACAAACAAAACAAACAAACAAAAAAAAAGCGCCTCCTTATAACCAATTTAACCTCACGGCTGACACGAAGCGGTGTGACGAGACTGATCGAAAGCAGCACGGTTAAAAGATTTTAAAACCTTCTGTTTAAATATTGTTTTTTTTTAATAATAACTCTACAAGTTCCACGTTAAAAATCACAGAAAAACCTGCGACGCTGATGTGATTCTACAGTACGACTTCCACAGCAAAAAACACTACAGCATGATTACGATTGATTACCTTTAAATACCTTTTTACGTTGCTAAAACACTACTGTTAAGACGCTGATTGGTTTCCTGCGATGATTTCTGATCGATCCGACTACGCTGGTACAGTAAAATAAAAATAAAAAAAATACACTGAAATTTTACCGATTGGTTGTTTTTTTTTTGTTGATTTTTTCTGATATATATAATCTCTGTTTAAGCTCGCGATCGTAGGCAGGTGCAATGAAACACTGATCTATAAAGTGCATAAAAGTGAATAAACAGCATAGTAACAAAATGATAACAATGGTAGGTAACAGCTGCCTCGACAAACACTGTTAATATGGTTCCCTTTATGGCCCATTCCCCTCCTTCCTCCTTCGAGTGTGACGGTGGTTAGTGTTTGCTGAGTAAAGGTGATTCTCAAATACCTCTTCTGGTAAAAGTCTTCAAATTAAAACTTCTGATGCCACGTTAACAAAATATATATATATATATATATGCTGGATAAAATTGGAGAGATTAAAAGATATTGAACTCATTGGAAGGTGCGTTTCTTCCTCCGCCTTGTTTTAAAATCACCCCAGAAGAAGGTTTTTGCATTGCTTGCGTAGAGACGTTACAGTAGAAACCCGGCAGGAGATCCTCAGTAAGGAATTTGGTTCTGGTAATACTGCAGCATGTCGTACGTTTTGCTCCTGTTGAAAGAGAAGATATTAAAAAAAGAAACATGTTATGCAAAATATGAGTAGAGATATGCCTGAAATATTATGGTGTGACTTCCTGCTGCTACCTCGATCACTCCAGGAATGAAGAACGATTGATTACTGTGTTTGAATGTCACTGCATGTTGGCTTGTTTAGATGTGTGGGAGGGCGAGAGGAGGGTTAACTGTATGCTGCTCTGCTGTGACGTTAGTGTGATGTCACATTAATAAACTGAACTATTTCATCCGGAGGGAGCAGTGAGGCGTCTTTTTCTTACCTGCTGCTGAGGAAACAGCTTTGGATGACTTTAATGATGAACGCTGCTGCTTCTTTCTCACTCATATGAGGATTAAAACGTCCTCTGATTAAAGAAAAGAAAAAAAACAACAACAAAGACACACATTAATGTTTATTTGTTGTGTCTTTTGACAGTAAAATTGTGGGACATGAAACCAAAACACAAGCTGAAAGTCATTTAATCTGTTTAGTTATTTAAATAAAAACTGCTGCTTCGTCTCAAAGACTCATAAACTCAGTTATTAATGGTTATTGAGTCCGAGCATAAAGAGAAACCAGAAAATATTAAACACCAAAGTTCATTTTTGATCTTGAAAACATCAGTTTGACCAAAAAAAACTGAACCTGAGCTGCACTTTAGAACTTTAAAGCCAGCGAGGAACCTTCTTTTTAAGGATTTTGTCAATTTAACACCAAATATTAAAAAAAAAAACATTTGTCAGACACAATAAAACATGTTTACGACACAATTATTAAGTTTGTATTGGTATTTTTATTGTTCTAGTTCAATAAAACTTAAAGCAGAAATGATCTTCTCTTCTCTCAGGTAAATATTAAAGAGGAACTTACTTGAGGAGTTTAATGGTTTGTCCTCTGAAGCATGGTAGTCCAGTATCCAGCATGAGCGTCACCAAGGAAACCACCGCATCCATGTAGGGTCTGTACGAGAGAGGACGCAAACAACACCAGGACTAAATTTCAGCTGTAATATAAAAGTTATTTTCGCTCCTTGGTGGAGATTTAAAGTGTTTTCTTACCGCACAGCCAGATATCCTCTGACACACATCTCCATGAACCATTTGAACGGCGTGGCCTCCATCTTGCCTCCCATAATCATCACCATCTCGTCCGTCAGCTTGATGTCCGGCTCCCAGCCCAGGTTACCGCCGGGAGAGCTCTCAAACATGAAGCCGAAGTCTGGAGGGGAAACAAACAAACAAACAACAACCACACGTCCGGGATGAGGCGGAGAAACGGGGGACACGTTTAGAGACGTGACGTAGTCTGCGGGCTGCGTCCTTACCGATGTGGATGAGGTGGCCTTTGCTGTCCAGCATGATGTTGCCGTTGTGTCGGTCTTTGATCTGCAGCAGGAACAGCAGCAGGCTGTAGGCGGCCATGCTGCGGATGAAGTTATAGCGAGCCTGCGGGACGAGAGGACGGGACGTTAGCGACGCCCGCTGTGATCAGACGACAGCGAATCCTCTATAACCTTCCCAGCTGACAGTAAACCTGCGTTCATTGTTTGTTTGTTTCTACTGAACATGTAATAAACACTAAAAGAGATGCCTGATGAACCAGTCCTGGAGATTAGAGGTGACCTCGTTATGCTCATCTTTTCATCTGAGACGACAAAGACTGAAGAGAATTGTTGTTTTTTTCATCCAGCAGACACGAGCGTTCATTTGGAGTCATGTTTCCATCAACCTGACAACTTAAAAGTCCAACGTTCGCTCTCCTTTAGCTCTACTTTGGTCTTGTTAAGGAGGGAAACCCACACTAGACCAATGAGAAGAATGAACTCGAGGCCAGGACCTTATTAAAAGTTATTGGTTTTACATTTTTCATTAGTATTATTCTTATTTCAGTTAAATAAGATGGGGTTTTTTTTCACTGTGAAATGTAATACCTTTGTTTTCCTACTGTTTCCTACTGAACCACATACATATATACACACACGAGTTAACTTACAGTACTTTCTGGGACATAAAGTTAATGTCCATATATCAGATTTCCGTCTCCTGTTAACTGACCTCATGGGGGCATAAATCAGCTGATGTTGCATGTGTGTATATATAAAAATAAAGATGGTTTTGGACTTTGAATAGCACTTAAATAAAATACAAAATACAACACTTCTTCCTCATATTCTGTTATATATGTATGGAGTTGGGACCTGAGTATTATATACAGACTAAACCATCCCATAGATTCATCTTCCAGCTTCCTTTAAGACGCACTAAACTCTGATAAACCCAAAAACAACGAGCTGATAGACGCTAAATAGTTGAAGGGAGCTGCAAGCGATACCTTTCACATCACACACAGTAACGTGGCTCATTGTTAAATATATAAAAAATATTAATTAGAGCGACTTTAAAGCCTGACGCACCTTCTGGAAGGCGAGGGTGGATTCATCGCCGTACTGGTTACGGAAATAATCGTACATCCCGAAGTCCGTCTGCCTGCCCAGCTGGTCCCTGGACTTACAGTCCGGGATGCACTCGATCACGCCGCACTGAGGGAATAAAGACGATGTCAGTAGATGAAAATAACATCTGATGTTTAGAGCTTTTTAGTCTTCATCGTTTTCAGCGACCAAAACCACAAAAATAAGATCCGTGCTATGAAATAAACAAATCCAACCGGGTGACAGAGATGTAGATAAAGGGGCATGAAGTCTTACCCCCGGCGCCGTGGCAACGACTCTGTAGGGGAAGACGAACAGATCCAGGCCCACCAGCTGGAAGATGTTCTTAAAGAGCCCGATGATCTGCAGAGCGAGCATATCCTGGAGCGGAGACAGAAGTATGGAGGAGACGTTTAGTGTCTTTTCCGCTGACGCCTCGCAGTAACCGTTAAGTTCAGCGATAGATGGATAGAGGAAGCGTACCTGTCTGCAGTCGTCTCCCACTTTGAAGATGGCGGCCTGCCAGCAAACCCGGCGCGACCCGTCTGGATTCTCCTCTCCGTCTTCCAGAGAGTCCGAGGGGCAGCGGAGACCCTCCCTCTCCAGCTCGCTCACCCCGCAGCGCTTCACCTTGAACTTGGCCAGATATGGAGCCTTAGCGGCGCTGTGAAGGTCAGAGAGTACGCTGCCGTGAGGTAAACACAGAGGAGAGGCGGCTAGAAGAGCGACCTCAAGTAAGAAACCTTCATCGTTACCTCTGCATCGGGGTTCCAGACTTGTAGTCGATGTCCAGGACTATGGCTTCAGGGTTACTTGGTAGGTAACAGCCTGGAAAAGAAGAGAGAGAGAAAATGCAGACGCTCAGTTCAGCTTCTGTCTCTGTTTTAGCTCCGCTCTGTTCTGATTGGTCAACTTCAGGAAGCTTCCTCAGGCTCCAGAGGTCACCTGAACAAACAGTAGTTCCAGGACTTCACTTATTTTTCTTGTTCTTTACTCAAAATATGAACTTCTCAATCACATCTGTACATGTTTGAGCCTGAATCTGACCCAAAACACAGGAACGGAAGACGTCAACAACACGTGGAACGACCTTAGCAACAGCCTTAGCAACAAAGATGGGGGTGTTTTGTATTCACAACTTTGGACTCTTCCAAACTAACGGAGACTTCTGGGTCTAACTGTTCTCAACGGTTACTGAGCGTTTACTAAACGTACTGAACGTTTACTGAATCAGTGTTTCTCCTACAATTATATCAACGAGAACCCGCCAGGACAAAAAATATGTTTTAATGCCAGAATTAACAACAAATATCCATCATTCAGAAATATTTAGCGTTTGGGAGTCTGTGCAGCGCTGTTCAGGACGGGAGTGAACCGCTGTGTCGTTGCCTGGGAAACAAGCATAACGGACGGCATCGGGTAGCATGTTAGCGTAGTGAGTCAGACGCAGAGAAAGTGACGGTGGATACGAGCGGAGCAGAGGAAAAGGTTAGCGGTAAGTTGTCAGTCTGGCAGTAAATGTACAGCACAGACTACAGTGTGTCAGTTAAATGATGAAAAGTCACGTCTGTTGTTTCTCCAAGTGCTGGAAAAGTGAAGGTTAGCTCCAAAGTTAGCAACGATGGGTTAGCCTAGCCTGAAGACGCTAAACAGAGAAATACAGACCCCCGCCTGACTTAACAATTAGTCGAAGATTATGTACAAACTGAAGTCCTTAACGTAAACATCCCGCATCACCAAAAGCATACGTCCCCTTTAAAACAACACCAACACACCCATCTGTGCATTGACATTGATTTTGGTCATTATAATTGATCATCTTGAACACAATGGCGGATAAAACCTGGACGTTACCTGGCTGGACTTTGATATCCGACAGAGCTTTCAGACACGCCCTTTTTCTCTCGTCTCCCTTTGGAACCGGCCTGAAAAAAAAAAAATACATCATCAGTGTTTATACATATACATATCTAACACCTAATCCTCTCCTTGCTGCCTTACAGAGCCAACATTGTGACTGATTTACTTGATAATGGCGGAGACGTTGGTGATCTTGTTGAAGAAGTCAAACTCTCGCTGGTAGAAGTCTTTGGCCGGACCCGACAGAGACCCGGTGATCTCCTCAACCATCTGCTCCAAAAGCTCCCCGATGTCAGCTACACAGAACAGAGTCATCACATCCACTTCATTAGATATATAACTGGATCCAGTGAGGGTTTCCCCATCAGACAGAACAATGTAATTACACATAAACACACATAAAGTTCCCTCTGTAGGTGTGAGAAGTTCAAGGAAAAGTTTAACTAGTTTATTATGTGCTCACGGTCTTTCTGGTGTCCCTCCTCGTCCAGGTAGATGTTGGTCTTCATGTTCCAGATGAACTGGTGGGCGAGGAGCTGAGACTTCTGGGCCGCCCACAGGATGTACTCTCTCACGTAGCCCATCTGAGCGGGGACAGAGGTCAGAGTTCACAACATCTACTGCTGTTAGAAATGTCCGTAAAGCCGGCAGAGACGGACCGGACTTGATCTACTGGACTCAGGTTTACTTGTTAAATCATCAAAATAATTGCAGATTCATTTTTCTGTTCTTCCTCATCTGTTAATCTACTATTACTGAGCATTAAAACCACAGTTATATATATAAAAATCAACAAAAAACATAATCCCAGAGTGTGAAACAGAAGATTTTTACTCTCAAAGCAACTTTTTGCATTTTGAAACATTACGACTTTCAAGAGAAATGACTTTTTCCTTGAAATTTTATACCTTTTTTATTGAAATATTATGACTTCTCAAAAAATAATTACATTTTCACTGAAATATTACAACTTTACAACACTTACAACATTAAAAAAGTGTTTTTCTTTTCTTTTTTCTTGAAATATTGTGACTTAACTCTCAAATTAAAAATAAATACAGCATAATAACCTCTTGATAAGAAGGAGGCAGTATGTAAAGACCAAACAAAAGATCTCACAGCTGATCATAAATCACAGTATGTCATCTTTTTCTCCATCTTTGTTGGTGGTGCAGCGTTTCAGTGTTTACCTTATCGTAACGGAGAGCCTGCACAATTTGAGGAATGTAAAACAAGATGGCGTCCTGAGAAGAGAAAACAAAAAAAACATGTTGATAAGAGAGAGAGAGAGAGAGAGAGAGAGCTCCACCGCTGTGTGTGTGTGTGTGACCTACCGGAGGGAAGGAGCGCAGCACCTTCACCCCGTACTGAGCGGTCAGAGGATGAGGAGGATACATGCTGCTGAAGTAGGACAGACCGGTGGGCGGGTCGGCTGGAGCCCAACACAAGATGTGACTCAGCTCAGGAGAATCGGCGTCGATGGTGTGCCACGTCACCAGGAACTGAAGGAGCGGAAGATAATGTTCATTCACACAGATTAAAATAAAAGAAAGACAAAGACAGGTATGTAAAGTTCGTTAGCTGAAGCGATCTCACCTTCACAGCTTCAGGAACGTCGCTGACAGCGCCGGGGTCCAGTCTGACCAGTCTGGTTACCTCGGCGACGATGGCGTCGTTCTTAAACCTGGAAACAAAGAATTAAAAACAGGAACATGATCAGTAACAGTTTAATGCAGCCGGGACGGAGACGGAGAGCTGAGAGCTCCACAAAGAGACACAACTAAGAAGCAAAACACACCTGAACCGTACGCCAAGCCGTGCCGCTGACATCTGATTATCTATTATTTTCTCCTATTTTAAATCAGCTGTTTATGGAGCTTCTTCCTTGTCTTTATTCAAGAGCGTGGTATATAAATTTGAGAGCATAAGTTATTGATTTTATGTTCAAATTTTGAAACTTCAACTCTTCTCCTCGCACTCAGGCTTCTTCTGTGCGCTCGCGAAATTTCTGCGCTCAGATTTTTTTGTGCAGCAACCACCTTGTCAAAAATCATCCAATCAATAGAAGGCCAGGGTTTGTGTTGACCAATGAAATGATCCCTTCCTCCTTGCAGACGCGCTCGCTTTTAGTTTTAGAGCGTCCTGTATGATGTTGTTTTCTCCTCCAGCACGCAGACTAGCTGCTGTTATACTGTCTGTGCTATTATAGTAAGAAACACGGGTGCACATGTGTAAATTAACAGTCACTTTATTCCAAAAGTTGTAAAGAAAGCGAGGGAAGTATATTTAATAAGCCCAGGAGGACAGGAGTGGATGAGTATCCGCCCGTAACATAAGTTTGAGCGCAGGAAATGTGCACGAGCAACGTTGTGTCCGAGTGCGAGCACACAGTTTGAGCACAAGCAGAGGCTGTTTGAGTGAGAGGGAAGCGTTTCTCTGGGATAAATTACAAAATTTGAACATAAAAATCAATAAATTATGCTCTAAAAATTATATACCACGTCCTTGAATAAGGCCGTTACTACGGAGACCCGAGGAGTCTGGACTCTCCGGGAAACTCCTCCTCCTCATCATCATCATCACCACGGAAACGGCAGGAAAACCATCCACCATGCTTCTGCCTCACAGTTGATGCAAACGCTATTTAAAAAATGATTTTTTGGCTTTTGGCTGTAGTTGGAGTCTCCTCGTTTATTCATTCATTAATTCGCTCTATCGGCTATAACTCGTTAATTTAATTCACTCATCCATTCATTTTAGTGTTATATATATATATATATATATATATATATATATATATATATACTTAGTGTTTCCCTTTTGCTGAGTAGATCAATAAGATTAAGACTGATTCATTTGATTTCCTCCTAATTAATTGATTGATTAATCAATAGAGGTGGTGCCACTATAACTCTACGAGTGTTCTTCCTACACCTGCAGACACGCTGATTAAAGACGTGTGTTATCTGATCCTGTCATTAGAAACACTGAACAGCCGCAGAGAGTGTTGACCTGGTCGGTAGCTGCATGGCCAGGTACGGCGCGATGCTCCAGGCCAGGTTGACGTTGTCCTTCCACTGCTTCTCCGTCAGGCTGATGTATTTGGACCTCCAGTTGGCGATGCTGGTCTCCACCGACTGCTCCGTGGCGATGGCCAGTTCCTGAGTGGAGAGCGGGTTGTACCACGTCGTCAGCCGCTCGATCTCGCTGGCCTGGAGGAAGACGAAGAGGAAGAGGAGAGGAGCGTGAAGATGGCTGATAAGAAGACGAGGAGATAAAGAAGGAAGCACGGGGGGGAGGATCCTTTTCTCAGCACTCACCAGTAAGGCCAGTAACAGAGTCCTGCGCTTCATGTAGTATTTGTGAAGCTGAGTCCCTCTGTTGCTCTTCTTGGACGTGCCTGCATGAAGGAGGCGGAGACAGTTAAACCACGGAGTCAGGTTAAGTCTCAGGACTTCGCTCTTGTCTGTGTTTGTGTTTTAGTGAAGCCTCAGCACACAGTTAGTCAACTACAGTCCATATTTTATCATGGATACTATGGGAGCTGAGTATCCCAGCATGCAACAGTTATAATTGTCACTCTACAACTGTTATTGTCTCAAAAAAACAAACTTACTCAGGTGAGAAATTAACCACTTAGATGGCGATTTTTAATGTTTTCCTGCTTCATAATTTGCTGCAACGTTTTTGGAGATGTGAAGTCGAGACCATAACAATCTGATCTCGGCTATCCTTCGGTAATTTACTAGTGACACCGATGTATTTGTAGATTTTTAAACATAAGATATAATGTAAGATAAACTTTAGTCTCAGAGTCAAACCCCCGCTGCCTCTGCGTCTGCTCAGATCAGGCCCTCAAAATTAATAAAAATATAGAAATGAAAATGAACAGAGGTGGTGCAGCGTATGATGACTGCAGCTCATGTTTAACGCTGTTTAAAGCTCACAAAAATGGATTTAAATCTACATTAACTGATTTTTTGTGGCCACTTGAGGGAAACTGAAACAAGCTGTAAACATAATAATTGACTTAACGCCACATTTTTAAGTCGGGGTGTCCAAACTATGGTCCGCGGGCCAACTGCGGCCTGCAATGAAACAGTCGCAGTGATGAAAGAATATAATGTACAGCGACATTCTGCACCGGTGCCGAGCACAAACAGAAAGTTAAACAAACGACAGCTGGCCTGCAAAACTCAACGACAGTCCGTGCTAATAAAACACAACAAAATGCCACGATAACTAACCTGACTTCTTGGACGTGGTGGACATGCCGCTGGACAGCGGGTAGGTGTTGATCCATCCCTGGCTGCTCTGCTGGGAGCGGGAGCTGGAGTCCATGTTGCTCCTGAGGTCGGCGGCGTTCATCACCGACAGACTGTTCAAAGACGGGTCCTGATTATCTGTATACACACACGGAGAGATTCAGTACGGCCACAAAGCACAAGCACGGATAAAACCGCAGCATCTCTACCTCGGACGGTCTGTAACTTTGTGCCAAAATAAAAAAAAAAAAAGGTGTTTTCATGTGGTGAAATCTGACAAGCTAGATAATAAAATGTCCCTTACCCTCAGTCCAAGTGTTTTTACACACATAACATCAACTTCAGTCATTCTTACAACCTCTAAAAACAGTGAAAAACATCAATAACATGATCGATGATGGAGGGGAGAGGGGGGGTTTCTGAAGAGCGAGATGAGCTGCGTCAGTTTGTCCTCTGCTTGCTGTCGTGATGATCATGCATTTGAAAGCAGGAGGACCCGGTGGGAGGGGTTTACATGTAGGTAGAACCACCGATACTGGGTCAGATTATTAACTTCCTGTCTTGTTAATTTGCGCAGGGGGGGTCTGTCTGTCTGGATGGATGGAGATTAATCTGATCCAGGATCTGCGGTTAGAGGTCTACCTGAAGTGGTTCGATGCGTATGAGAGTGAGTCTTTTTTTTTTCTCTGGGTCGTCGGGAATGAGGAGGAGGAGGAGGAGAGAACTTTCTGTTTTTTTTTTTTACCTCTGTAGTTTCTTCTTCTGATACCAAATTGATAAAATCGAGGAGGAGGGGGGCTGGCGGGTGGGCTGACATGATGAATTATCATGCATCTTAACGCAACTGACAAATTTGCACGTTTTTTTTTTTTTTTTTTTTTTTTTTTCCTCCTCACAGCTGCAAAACATAAAGATTAAAAGACTGATTTTAATAGGAGGAGGAGTAATACAATGGAAAGAAAGTAGATGGGAAAATGCAGAGTGTACAAGTAAGAAAGTAAGAAGGATCAAGAGAAGAAAATTGGGGGAAAAAAGCTAAAAAAAAAAAACTAAAAAAAAACTAGATTAATTCAGAGATAGATACCAGGATCTATCAGCAGCGTGTGAGGATTAAAAAAAAAAAAAAAAAGAGCGTCAAATTTGCCAGGCGTAAAAGCATGCCCCTGCTGCAGTGGAGGCCGAGCTCCACCGCTTTAGGCTTACTTAAGATAGATATCGGAGAAGTGCTGGACACGATAAGCGATCCGAATATCCCGGCAGAGAGCGTGCTCGGGGCCGGGGTAGTACCAAGCTCACCGGGTGGGACCAGGTGGCACGCTGCCAGGTACTTCTTGTCGGACAGGATGCTGGCGTAGAAGCGGATGATGATGCTGATGTCCTCGCGGAGCCGCTTGTCGCCTTGCGTGGGGAACTTTGGAGACACGCTGGAGGCAGAGGAGGATTAGAGCGGTTGTGTTAGTTAGCTTTTCTTCCTTTAACATCATGTTTTGTTTGTTTTTTTTTAAAATGATTTTACAAACTCTTTGTGAAATTCAGTTATCCTTTTTAAGTCAATAAATGTTTGAATGAAAAAAAATGTATGTAAAGCAAACAGTAAAATACGGAAGTCCTGAAAGGCAAGCGAGAATTTTTTTTTTCTGAAGATCCAATTTCTAAGTCCTGACCTAAATTCTTTTATCTCTTGTGTTTATGAGTTGAGAATAAGTGAAAGAAGGTTTTCCAGAATAATATTTCTAAGTTCCATTTAAAAAAAAAAAAAAAAAAAAAAATCATCTGCAAAACAGGTGAAAAAATTTTTTTTCCATCTCTGAAACAGTTTACAAAAAAAAAAAATCATCCTTTAAACAGATGAGAAAAAAAAAAAAGTTTTGCCAGGACTCATTTCAGCCAAAAAATATTTTTTCACCTCCGACTTCACACATGTGAGAAACTTTTTTTTAAAAGCCCTCTTGTGGCCGAAATGAGTATTACAAAAAAAAAAAACACTTAAAAAAATCCTGACAGAAAAAAAATATTTTTTCACCTCCGACTTTACACGTGATCCTGGCAAAACTTTTTTTTCTCATCTGTTTAATGGATCTCTGTTTCAGAGATGAAAAAAAAAATTTCACCTGTTTCGCAGATGATTTTTTTTTTTTTCTTTTTTTTAATTTTTTTTTTTTTTTTTTTTTTTAAAATGGAATTTAGAAATATTATTCTTGGAAAACCTTTTTTCACTTATTCTCAACTCATAAACACAAGAGATAACAGAATTTAGGTCAGGACATCTTCAGAAAAAAAAAAATTCTCGCTTGCCTTTCAGGACTTCCGTAATAAAATCTAAAAATAGAAAAATAACCAGAAGAATCTTAGATGTGAGGATTTGCTGCTCTTCTCTGTCTCTTTCTATCATTGTGCATTTAATCTCTTCTTTAATCTCTGGGTTTTAAATTGTTTGAACAAAGAAATACATTTGAACAGTGTCACCTTGAGCTCTGCTGTGGATTTTTCTGACATTTTATAAACATTTTTATAAACTAAAACATCACTAGACGCATCGAAAACAACAGCAGACAGATAAAAAAATCGATCGATCAAGTGAAAATAATAATAATAATAATGTGTGTAGAGTAGTCGTGTGTGTGAAGCTACCTGAAGTAATCGAAGGCCGTGGAATAGATCTTCTCTCTGAGCACGTTTCTTACAGTTGAATTGGTGACGACGTCAGAGTGAAGCAGAGCCAGACCCAGAGTCAGCAGCCTGAAGCACACGGAGAAATATCATCATTATCATCACACAGTATAAAAAATAACCAGCTGATGCACAAAGATAAGTACAATAAAGCACACGACATGTTCTCTGTAGGTTTTGTGTGAGTTGTTACCTGAAGCGAGGTCCAATGGCGGCGACGTGGCGGTTGAGGCTGCTCTTCGCCCCGCCGACGCTGAGAGACAGCGAGCGTTGGAGCAAGCTGCCGAAGATCTCCACCTGATCCGCGCTGGAATATTTAGCAATCTCAAACCTCTGGGCTAGAAACTAGAGGAGAGAGGAAGAAGAAAGAGGAGGCACGTGAGGAGGAGAAGATTGACAGTGACAGTGACGACCCCCCAAAGCGACGTGTCTTTTGTCTGACCTCGATCCAGATGTGGTGAGGGGTGACATCTGGAGGGCAGGGGACGGGCTGGCTCTCCTCCGACGCCGCCAGAGGATCCGCCTCCACCTGAGCGTCCGAGAACAAGCCCATCTTCAGCTCCACGGTCATCTGCCACGCTCCCGCCATCTCCCGCATGAACTGAGCAGACACCCAGAGAAGATCGATTAAAAAAAAAAAACGTACAAAACACACAAACACAGACTGTTAACGATGATCTTCGTACCGGTACTTCCATTCCAGTGCGTGCGGCCAGCAGCCACTCCCAGCAGGCGATGGCGGTTTCCATGCCGTGCTCGGTGAACATCTTGAGAGGAGACCAGCAGAGGTGGTGCAGCAGCTGAGGGTCGCAGTCTAGAGGAAAGAAAAAGAAGAAAGGACAGCAGCAGTGAGACGACGAATCCGGAGACGGGAAGCCGCGCATGTGACGTCGTTGCGTTGCGGCGTCAGACCTTTGGTGCTGATGAGCAGGGCGGCCAGTTTGAACATGGCCTCGGTGAAGGCTTCAGGCTGTCCGGAGTCCAGAGCGTCTCCCATCTGCTTGATCATCAGCCGGTTCAGGTCGGACTGTCCGCGGACCGCCTGGGCGAAGTGGATCATACCCGACACCTGAAGATAAAAGACGAAAAGAGACGTGAGCCGAAGGAGAGCAGCATGAAGATGATCTAATGAGCAGAAACTCTGATATACTGAGGAGCTGTTTTCCAAGCATATAGTATAATAATTTCTCTGTGTTCATTCATTTTAAAATGACAATATAGCAGCTGTTTAGTAATTATGTGATCAGCACTGCAGCTTTGGGTTAAAAGGTAACATTTATCAGACAGAATCAAATCCCTATTTTGTCATTTCTCCGTTGTCTGACAACAGAAACAGAAAAGCAAAAAGTCAATTATGAATTCAGCTGCATCGAGACACGAGTGTAGGTGCTAACAGAGAGCGACGGAACAGGAATGTGATGTTAGGACATAATAACAATAATAATAATAATAATAATAATAATAATAGGTAAGATCAGGTGGTTTTTTACCTCTCCAGCGTATCTGTTCCTGAGGTTGAGGGACGCCATGAAGTTAGAGTAGTCCTTCTTCACACAGGCCGGCCTCTCAGTCAGCTGAGTGGACTGAAAGTGAAAGTGAAGAGATAAAACACTAAATGAAGCAGGTGGATTATATCTGATTATGTGGAAAGAATTTAAAATAAGTCTGAAACTCGGACTGAAAATCTTTTATTACTCACTTTATTAACTGTCCTGTCTATTGGCACAGTGTAAAATAAACCCTGTATAAACACTGCACACTTTAAAATGCAGCACATCATTTCTAGTTGCAATTTTAAGGACACTGGATTAAACTGTGACACACGCGGCGTCCCACAAGGCTCCGTTCTTGAGCCCTTGTTTTTTTCACTATTTTTTAAAAAATACATTTAACTAAACAAATTTAATTCAGTCTGATTATCAGGCTAAAATAACCTGTCTCTGTCACTTCAAACTGTTAAATAACCCACCCCCAGTGTGGTGCTCTGTCTGTTGTAACCGGCGAAGTGCAGGATGCTCTCTGTGGCCATGGCCAGACCCGTGTGCTGGGACAGACCCGACACCCAGTTCTGATGTTTGTTCAGATACTCCTGAAAGAAAGACCACAAACAGCAACAGTGGTTAGTGTGAACATTATGTATTTTACATAGTTAAGATGCTTTAAAACATAAAGTACAGGTTACCTGCAGGTGGGATTTGGTCACAGATGGAGCCCATTTCATCGCCTCTTTAAGGATCTCCCCGCAGCGAGCAGCAAAATCCTTCACTATGCTCTGCAATCGGAGATACAATAAGTCCTCTGTGACATTTATCTCCAGTTTATTTCACGCTTTTTTTAGATACGGTGAAGTAAAAACTGATTAAAAGAACGTTACCTCTCTGGCTTCGTGCGTGTCTGGGACGGTGATCCTGTACGGCGTGTCTGGGATGTCGTAATACGGTTGGTCTTTATGAATGTCCTGCAAAGACAAACGCAGCATGATGAGCATCCACTATTAAGCACACACAAGTATAAAAGAAAAGCCTGACGCTACACCGAACCCGTCGTCGTCACTTACGGCGCTCAGCGAGAGCGAGAGCGTCTGCAGGATGTCCAACATCGTCTTCAACACGCGGCCGCTCCACAGCAAGTGAGGGAAACTGAGGAGGGAGACGATACTGTTGACGCTCGGCCCCCCCGGGGGGGTATGAACCCCTTTTAATAAGTGTGATGTCAAGTGTGATGTCGAGTGTGTGAATGTTTATCATCAGTGCGCTCTCACGTTTCAGCCAGGCCGGACAGATACTTGTCCGCCACTCTGCGGATCCTCTTGTGGATGTGATTGAAGTTGACCAGCAGGAACTGAGCGTGGCGTTCCAGCTCCTCCTCGTGAGCTTTGGTTTTAGCCTGAAAAATATCACGTTTTGTTGTTTATAGGGGTTTACAACTAAAGGATTATTTTTATTATTGATGGTGAAATGTCAGAAAGTCATAACATGTTTTGTTTTGTCTGATCAACACTGCAAAAAATGATCAAAACAGTTCTAGATTTAGTAATTGTTTCAACTCTAATTAAGCTCACAGTAAATTACCATCATTTCTTTTAAGGTATTTATTAAAGCTACACATGTAGTTCAGCCCTGTTTTGCTTTAAGTGCTGCTAAATAAAATCTGCTGCCGGTCTATTTTAAAACGTGTCGAGCATTTCTGGAGAGCAACGGAGCGTGAAAGTTTAGTTTTTTTCCTGCTGCGACTTGGAAATATTAAGAAGCAAAGACTCCTTTGAAAAGTGTGAGCATGTACTATATTAATTTATATAGCTGTTAAATAGTTTACTTGCTGTTTCAGTAACTTTGCACTGGAGTGGAGCCGCTCTGAGACATTAAAAAAAGTCAGAAAAAATGCATGTAAGGAAACAGAAAAGAAAAATATAAGGCTGCCCTTGTAAAAAAAAAAAAGGTGTGACAGATTTTAAACTTTCCTATTTTGACTGTTTAGCACCTAAAAATAGTCCCCAATGTGTAATTTAACACTGAGTAAAAGTCAGAAACAGACTGTAAACAGGAAATGAGTTCTTACTTTTTCAGCCATCATTTGCAGGAAGACCTCAAAAACCTTGTCGCTAACGGCGATCACACACTGCATCATGCCTGCAGAGAACAGATTACATAGAAACGCATATAATAAACCAGTAAATGCACGTGTTGTTTTTCCAATAAAAAAAAAAAGTCTTTCTGCCTTCTGCTTACCAGATTTATCCTTCTGTATCGCTCGGTCTTCAAAGTATCGAAACATGACCTGAAAACGATCCGAGTCCAGAGAACGCAGCATCCTGACAGACGGTGACAGAATAAAGGTCACACTCATGTATGATTGGTTAAAGTGGAGCAGATACAAATCAATATATATACATGTATATATGCATACCTCATGTATTCTAATCTGTAAACAGACAGCAGGTACGTGGACATGGCGAAGTCCAGTTTGTTGATGAGAGCGGCCACTTCAGGAGGAGGATCCAGCAGGTTGATGATGGTGCTGCGCAGATCGTTCAGCTCCGCCTGGAATTCAACACAACAACTAGTGTTAGAAGGTAAACTAAACGTGTGTGTGTGTGTGTGTGTGTGTGTGTGTGTCCATACCTGAGTGACGGTGTCGTTCTTCAGCGCGGAGTTGTACTGCAGCTCGGAGCGTAAAGGTTCTCCGCTGGGAAACGTGAGCAGCGGCGATTTGGTGGCGATCTCGCAAACTCCTTCGTGCCATTCTTCGGGCCACAGACCTGAAGATTTCAAAACGGAAAACAAAACGGTCAAACGCATCGGTTCGTTTAATGTTCCTGTGGATTAATGATCCGCTGAGCGAACTCCCTACCCGAGCCCTCCACGGCGAATCCCATGACGATGGAGTAGAGCCAGAAGTCCCTGAAGAGCTTCTGCAGACGTGGCTTCGCTTCTTTGATTGGTGGCAACCTCTTAGTCAGCTAACAGAGAGACAGAGAGAGAGAACAGAGACAGATGCTGAAGGGCTGTGTGTCCCAGTTTAGATAAGAAGTTAATTGACTGCTTAAAACTAGGGAATGACCACTCACCACTGCAATAACTGGGATGAGGACGCCGAGGTTTCCGGCACTGCTCGACGCCTGAGGAGACAAAAGGAGGAGAGAGGTTGCACTTTCTGATGGTTCAAGAGCTATCATGATGGAGTCTGCAAGGCTCTGATTGGTCAAATAAAGTCCCTGCAGAGGCTGATAAGGAAGATAAGGAAGTGCTGAGTGACTGTAGTATCAACTGTAAGAAATGCATCATGTTTAATCAGCATTAAAAAATTAAATTATGTCGTCTCAGTCGACTTCAAAGAGACATTCTGTTCATTACATCCAACATCAGAGTCACACAGCAGTAAATACAAAGAACACTGTGTAAAAACAGCCATCATTATGTAATCCTGTCATTATCTGTCTGTGAAACACAAACAGAGATGCAAAAAGGAGACGTTAATTTCCTGATTTAGCTGCTTTTGGGTTCATAGTTCTTGAAAATATTTGGTCTGAAAGGGGTTTTAACCCTTTAGGACACATTCAGATCAACTTACGCCAAAAAAAAAAAGCATTTAATTCCAGCAATGCAGCGGAGAACGATCACTAACACTGCAAGAGGCTGCGTTATTATGTGCATGTACCCACCCACAGTCACGCCACACGGTTTACAGGTGGCTGTAATGCACTGAGAAATGCAGCAATGACAATACAGGATTTAAAAACACTTAAAAAAAACACTGTTTTATGAGGAGGGAAAGACACTCTACATGTTTGTTAAATCTCAAGGACACTCACATTGTGTTTTGGTGAGTAACACTGAATATAAACAGGCTTTTAACCTCGTATGAGTCATTCTGCAACTCTGGGAAATGCTGAAAGCTTGACGAAGTAGCGCAGATGCTTCTGTGTGAGACGCTGTAACTGCTCAGTAGCCTCATTGCTGCTGTTTGTATGTATACGTGTGTGTGTGTGTGAGTGAGTGTCAAACCTTCAGAGTCGGGCCTTTATCCGAGGCTCTCTCGCTGGCTCTCTTCCCCTCTAAACCCAGCTGCACAAAAAGCTCCAGCAGGTTGACCAGCAGCTCGTCGACCATGTGCTCGGACTGAAGGTTCGCCGCTATGTTGCCCAGAGCGTTTATCACGGCCAGGGAGCAGTGTCTACACACAGAGAGAGAGAGGAAGAGGAGGTTTAACTACTTTAACTGTCTTCCTCATGCACCCAACAACCCTGATGAAGCTGGTGCTCACCTGTATCCATGGTCCTTGTAGTCTTTGGTGGAGTAGACCATGGAGCTGGCCTTCACGCTGATCTGCTGGAACAAATTCCACACTTCCTGGTAGATGTATTGCTGATGTGAAAGACACGGAAAGAGCAGTCAGATTTGTTCCAGGGACTCTTACGAAATAACAGAAAACGAGTGGGAGCTTACGTTGCCTGTGATGACCATGCAGCCCAGCTGATCTATGATGAGGACATCCAGCTGGGACGGAGGCTGGCAGAACTTCTGCTGCAGGATCTGCAGGATGGGCTCCATCACTCTGGGAGTGTCCCGCAGGGCCACGGAAATGTGACCCAAAGCCCTGATGGTGTGATCCGGGATCAAGTGGGCGTCCCTGAGGAAGAGAGAGAGAGGGAGCTTGTGTAAGTCTTCTTCTTCTTTTTTTTTTAAATGAGTGTTTAAGTGCTTTGACTCACTTGTCGTTTTCCTGATAGATGTAGAGACGATTAGACAGACTGGCGAGAAAAGCCTCCACGATGACGTTGTCCATGGTCAGCCCTGCTTTCAGACACCTGAGGACAGCAGAGGGAGAAATCGGTGAGTAAGAGGTTGCGTCGACGTTAAAGTGTGCGTGTGAATATAAGTGCGCATGTGCATGAATCGACCTGCAGATGTTATCGATGGAGATGTCCCGCAGCTGTTCGTACATGGACGGCTGAGACTTCTTGCTCTGAGTGCTGAGGGTCGACTGGGAGTGCTCGTTGGTCACGTGGATCTTTATCTCGCCGCCGCCTTGTGAGGGGGGGAAAGACGAGGTTCAGGATTCAGTCGCTAAAAAAAAAACAAACAAACCAACGAAGCGGAGATAACAGTGATGTCTTACCTGACGTGTACTGGCTGTGGTATTTGTAGAGCTTCACCAGAACAGGAGAGGGGACCACCAAGAAGTCTCGCAGTGACATGGTGACAGAGTGGGCCACCACGGGGAAGCGCTCGCACAGACGACCCAAACCCTGAACACACACGAGATGTCGAGATGTTTAGCATCTTTTAGTCGAGCTCAAGAGTTAATAACCATGATAGAGGTCGGCTCTAAAAGCTTCTGGTTCTCCGACTACAGCTTGTAGTCGTCTTAAACTCAGAGACACTTGATCCTGTGTGGTTGTAAACTGCTCTTGGGCGATTTTTTTCTGATTTCCTGAATGAATAAAGCTTAATTAAATCATAACGTATGGATTTGTGTGTATGCATCGACTATTATGGGCATTCACGCTTTATAAAAAAACACTTTAACCCCACTGAACCAGGCAGAATTAAAAAGGAAAAGCACAGCTTACGTTAAATATTAAAGAGAACATGTGAAAACTGGACAAAGCTTATTGATCTCACAGACTACTTGAGCTACTTTATGATTACCTACACTGTTATTATCAATGCATAAACAGACAGATGTGGCTTAAAAGCTATTTGCTGCAATAGTCATGTGTTCCCTCTTCAATATATATAAAAAATATAAATGTAATGCAGCTGTTTCACACTCTAAAATATGACACGACAGGGCTTTTTTCACAGCAGAGGCTGGCTCAGTTCCACTGCAGAGTCCCAGTGAGCGACGGCATAAACAACTCTGGGATCTATCTGACTGGGGAAGCCGTTAAGAGAGGATGAGAAGCCTCTCTGACGGAGTGAGAAGGAGGGTTTTTCTTTGTTTAAACTGTTCACCTGTAAGCAGCAGATGAGCAGAGGCATGTGAGCGATGATGACTTTACTGGACGTCTTGGACTGAAGCTTCTCCGACAGTTTGGTGCAAAGATTCTCGGCTCCTGGTGAAGAAACGAAGAGAGAGAAAAAAAAAAAAAAATTAAAGAGGAGGAATGAGAGGGGATAGCGTGGGAGCTCAGCGACCAACAGTCCACAAAATGTTTGAGAAAACGCTGTATAATTTACAGTTTTGTGTAAATTATGCAGCGTTCTCTCAAACATTTTACATCCCACGCTCACGGCAGATGAGCAGCGTCCCTCGTTCTCTGCCGTCTGCATTATTTCACCATAAAGTTATTTTAAAAAAAAAAGAAAATAACAAACTCGAGTGGGAAATCACACCCCTCCCCACTGGATGTAGGAGAGCATCGCAATTTGTCAATCAGATTAAACTCTGAGCTTAAACCTGCTTCCACATAGAAACAGATGAATTAAAAATGTGTAAAATAATCTTTATGTTTAAGACAATGTTCAAGAATAAGTGCAAGAAAAGAGTCGAAAGCAGGACTTTGTGTTTAAATATATCCATTTATATATTTATTCTGCTTTACCTGCTCTACTGTATTTTGAGTTTAAACCTTTACAGTCTTATTTAAGAGTCTTATTTATGTGCTGCAGACTGAAATAAAGCCTGATGATGGGAACAGGAGAACCGCTCTGACGGCACTACGAGACAGATAACTTCTCGTCTGATTGAAGTGAAGTGTGTGAAGTGTAAAAAATTAGGATTATACTGAGTGTGTGCCTCTTTTCTTTTGATATAAAGGTTTCTGGTTTGTCCTGTAAGTTGCATAGAGAGTAACAGCAGATAAGAGTAACAGTGGGAGGCCAGCGAACATGTTAGAGGGAGTCAGAAAGGGTCAAGAGACGGGGCAGCATCTGGGAGGCTGAGGTCACGTTTGATGCTATCTGTGTCTGGAAACACTCAGTCGTAAGGTCGATAAACTAAAGTAAAATGTTCCTCTGATTCTTTGGATCCGGTCTCCATCATTTAAAAGGTGATCCTATGGCATGAGGTCTCACCCTGCTCCTCGGTGACAGCCCACACCATGAGGTCGACGCAGGCGGCGTTGGCCTGGCAGCGCAGTTTGAGCGGGCTCAGCTCGCTCTGCAGGTACTCCACGTCGTGCAGGATCCTCTGCAGCTCCGACTGGCTGCTGCTGAACTGCTCCAACACAAAGTCATGGACCTCCTTCACAAAGTCCGTCTGAAGGTCTGGTGAGCAAAACAACACGTCGTTATTGATTTTTGTTATATTTCAGGAGGAGAAATCAGAGAAGTGGAGGATTCCTCACCTTTTAAATTGTACAGGGTGTCTCTTAGCATCTTAAATATGGCGACATACAGAGGATCGCTGAAGGTTTTGTAGTAGAGATGGAGACTTGGATTCAACTGGCAAGAAAACAACAGAAACATTAACAATGAACCAGCAACAACAAAACAACAACACACACATCTGTGAGGAAATGAGAGTCATACCTCTAGAAGTTCTGCCAGGGTTTCATCCAGTGTTTTTAAAAACGACTCAGACACAAATTGTTCAACCTTTAAAAAGAGAAACAGGCAAATTAAATTTTCACTTTCGCATACAAATCGCATGCAGCTTGTCTTGTATGTGTGGGGGGGTTTTATTTTGTCGGGCGGCGCTGCTGACCATGTGGAGGAGCTGTCTGAGCATGTCAAGCGGGACGTGAAAGTCTCCGGAGCTGCTCCCGGTGAAAAGAGGCGAGACGGAGAAGCTGGAGCTGATGGTGGAGAAGTAGTAGTCTGGGTCCACTGCGCTGCCGTCAGGGAGGTACGAGCCTGAGGAGGGAAGGAGGATTAGTTAAAAAAAAAAAAAAAAAAACATGTCCCTCCAAAATAAAAGTCACTTATGTTTCCTGAAAGCACAACAAGGCTCAAACGGATCTGGAGTGAGTGCAAGTGATGTAGAAAGTGTAGAAAGTGATGTTGTGTCAAGACGATAAATCTCCAGTTGAACTCTCAGCAATAGAGTTGCATTGTGGGTAATGTAGGCAGTGTTATAGGAGTAAAATGCTACATTGGTGGAGTATTTACCTTCGAAGTACTGTGCAGAGGGATCGGCAGGTGAGCTGGGAGTCAGACCGGCTCTCTCTGGACTGGCCTGCGAGCGAACACAGACAAAAAACAAAACAGATTTGGTTCACGTGGATCGCTTCCTCCTATCATAAAACTTTCCTTTGCTTCTGTCTCGTTATAAACACCTGCTGCGACACGCTGGACATGGAGGAGCCTTTACGTCTCAGAGTGTCCGACTGGCACGCCGTGAGCAGAGAGCTCGGCAGGATGGAGCGGAAGTCGTTGAAGGAACGCCGCCGCACCGCGTCGCTGTCGTCGCCCGTGGACAGCACGGGGGCGACCGGTCGAGGGAACAGCTTGGACAGCAACGGCTCGTCGGTGTTGCTGTATCGGCCGAACGCTCTGGCCACGCCCAGCAGGGTGGGAACCGTGTACCTGCACAGGTATTCTGTATTTTAAGAGAGAAGGTAGAGCAGATGAAACATATGAATATGCAGACGTAACGTGCAGAGAAAGGAAGAGGTGTGTCATGTTTGTACCTTTATCATGATCCTCTGGAGTCTTGCAGATGTCTTGCAGGACCTGCATGATGTCCATGATCGCCTCCAGGATCTGACAAATATAAATGACATCATCACAACACAAAAAGGAGACGTATGATGCACATCTCCAGCCTCTAACAACAACCTTAGCAACAACCTTAGCAACAAAGGCTATAGAAAGGGTGGCAGTTTGTGGGATGATGTCAGTTCGAAGGGGAAGCAGAAGTAACTTTCTACACATGTTCACCTCAAGTTTTTCAACCATGTTAAACATCTGACATAAATAACAGAAAAATCACAAAAAACATGATATGTCTCCTTTAAAGTGATCACACAAACACAAAGACACACACCTGTCCTCGTAAGGTCTCATCGCTCTGGGCAACATCTGACAGAAGTGTTACCAGACTAAAGCTGAAGTTCTCTGCAACAGGAAGAGCTTCTGCAAGACAGGAAGTTCACCAAACCGTTAATAAACAGTAGCGTACATAATCGAAACACACAAGTGAACATTATGTGACATATGAAATACTGTTACAAACATGTGTCTTTACCTCGTCCTTTGCGCTCTGAGCTCTCTTCGATCCACTGAACTTTAGGAAGGCCTTTAAGCAATCCAAGAAGGTAGGGGACGATCGCATCTTTGTGCTGCGACAGAAATATTCCATAGCGTGTTAGTGTTATATAAAAGTACAGTTATATAAAATAACACCATAAAGCAGAGAGGTATGTAGGTTTACCTGCAGGTTGGACTCTACTAGAAAGATGCCCAGTGCGATGACGGCATCTCTCCTCCTCTCATCCAGCTGGAAGACTCCTCTGAAGTCCACAGGGCACATGCATTGTAACTTCTGGACCTGCAGGAGAACAAAAATCATGAGGGTGCCGCAGCCTTGATTAAGATGTGCCTCACTCGGATCTTATGAATCTTAGGTATATAATTAACCTGCCTGCAGGGCTAAAGAGGAGGAGACGTTTTTAATGTCTGGTTCCATTAGCCATAATGATTTTTTGCTCCTAAATGTGTTTCAGGAACACGAGCCAAAGTCCTGCCTGCAGCATTAATTAGCCTAATGCTAAAGGGGCAGATTAATGCTCCCAGAGGGATTAGCAACCATTTAAACACAGACAGAGAAACAACTAGTGTCTGTAAGTTACTGCATGCAGAGGATCTTTTAAACTGATTAAGGTTGTTGAAGGATAAGTGGAGTTAAAGATCATCTAAACAGCAATAAATGCGGAAAAAAAAAGAGGATTCAAGCCTCTTTTTAACAGGAAAAACTCTGCTAATGGTTAAAAAAGTGATAGAACAGTGTGTCCTAAAGTAGTGAAGGCTGTGTAAGGCTTATGTACTGAAGCAGAGCCCCCCGAGGGTTTGTTTCCCCACTCAGGAGTTCAGAAATCTGGAGGTCAGCACGATGGTTCAAGCTTCTCGTTCCACTTCCTGAACTGAAACATCTTCCCCCAAAACTTTAAAAGTCGTCGCACACAGAAAGCAGAGAACACCAAATAACCAGCTCGGTCTCTCCTTCCTGCAGTTTTTCATTATTTTCTACCACAGATTTGTCATCAGAACATATTTTCTGTGTAAGTCACGGACATCGTTTCCTCGTTTCGAGTCTCAGCGGGCGTCTTTTTTCTAATCAGTTCAAGCTCGGCCTGCTCTGTAGGGAGTTCAAGTTAAAGCTTTTTTTTTATTTCTCGGTTACTATCGGTTGCTCCCGTCAGGCTCAAAAGCAGCGACTAGTTCACTAAAACCTTCATCTAGACATTTATTTTCTTGAATAACCAGTTAATCATTTGGCCTGTAAACAGTGGAAAATGCCAAAGATGATGTTTTGTCTGATCAACAGTCCAAAAATCAATAAATATGACAAAGAAAAGCAGCAAATCATTAAAACGTTTGGCTTTTTTTTTTACTGAAGAAATGACTTAAAAGATGAATCAATTAGAAAATTAAAGCTGCTCTCAGTCATAGTCACAGAAAGAAGTGAAGAACAATCACGCCTCAGTCATCAGGTTTAACACTTCATGTTCAAAACATAACTACATCACGTAGGAATGTGGCGATGGTGAAGGCGGCGGCCGGTACAGAAAGACTTTAAACTGATCTCTATTTGTGTCTTTAAGATTTAAAAACCTGATGTGAACAGTAAGTGTGTGTTCTGCTCTCTTAAACTGAAAACAGTAACGAGTCAGAACGTTCACACACTCCCAAACATGACGAGCAAATGTCAAAAACTAATCATAGCAGTGACATGTTTGTTTAAGCTGAAGCTTATCATCAGGCCTCCAGCTCTCATGATGCAAAACTAACAAACAAGCTACATGATTCAAACATTACATAAACATTACATATAAACTAGAGACGTAATGATAATACACTTCATTTCTGTATCAGTTCATGCAGAAATGCAGCTCAAAGCTTCACATAAAAGCAAAGAATCATAACATTTACGTCATTTATATGATAAAGATGAATTAAAAAAAGAAGACAGGATACAAAATAACCATAAAAAGACAACGCTGATGTGTCCTGTTCATTTATATGTCGGAACCACTCCCTTATTTCCTTCCTCCTTCGATGGAAACGGCTCGTTATTAATGATCTGTTCTTTTCCTTCTTGTCATTTTCTGATATGTATCTATATAACACATCCTCTGGTTCTATGGTGGTAAAAACAGAGCAATAACCGACTCATTGTCATCTGTTTATGAACCGAAATGCTCAATAAAAACATCTTTGACAAACATATTTGATGGTAGTAAATGCTTGTGTGCTTTATATACTAGTGTGATCAATCAGATCAATATGTTTTTCAGAGCTGCAACATCAGTCAATCAGCTGATGACAGAGTATTAATTGGCAACAGGTCATTTAGATCGTTTTTGTCATTTTTCTTACAGCAAAAATGTCAGAAATGTGCTTTTTTCAACGTCTCAAATGTGATGATTTAACGTTTTTTTTAATCATAGATGACAGTTAACTGAATATATTTGTGGTTTGTAGTGTTGATCAGATAAAACAGGACGTCTGAAGGCGTCACCCTCGGCTCTGACACACTGTAACGTCACTTTACACTGTTTTTTTTTTTCTCTCTCAACATTTTAATGAGCAAATGAATCAATTAAATCAAGAAAATATTCAACACTTAAAATAATTGTTAGTTGCAGTCTTGAAGGATGTGTTTGCCAACAGTCCCTGAAGATTTGAAAAAAAAATCAGTGCTCTCTGGAGGACTAAATATTTCTCGTATGTTTTTGCAGACATGTCTGTTCCCACCAGTTTATCAGCTGATAGAAACAAGACAGACAAAAAAAAGCCTCAAATTTGAGAAGCTGCACCCAGCAAATGCTTGATATCTTTAGTTCATAAACAACTAAAACAATCAACTGTGTTTTCATGCTTGTAATTTCATAAACAATGCATTACTGGCTTATTTATGAGCAGTTTTAATGATGATTTTAAATGGTTATTTCAGTCGTATGAACACTGGTTAGTTGCATTTCCCCATATTTCTGCACAGTAACAGTGAGATGTGGAAAGATAATTGAGCAACTCCAGACTATACAACGCCCTCTGACTAACTGACACTCATCTTTAGCTTTGAATGACTGAATGAATATAGAAACTATTCACATCTATAGAATAAATACGATACAGAAAATCTCAGTTATCCAACTTCTGTTTATGTGTCAATAGATAGGAAAACAATCAGGAGCTTCCTGTGCCACCGTTTGACAGCCGAACAGCTCACAAGCTGTTTAAATCTTTATAAAAATGGTATAAATTTGTTATGTGGTGGCAGTTTTTCTCTTACATCTTGCATTTCTGTTGATGTGAACACGAAAGAAGATCAACTACAGGTTAATAAACAGCTAACAGACGTTAGCCGTTAGCCAGCTTTGAAGTCAGTTGGACGTCGTGTCATGTAACTTATCCTTTTAAAAATCAGAATGACGCAATAAATCACACACCAGCACCACTTTAAGACGTTTTTACTGTTTTTTTTTTAAAGATCCATAACACACACTACACCGGGTGGGAGGCGAAGTTAGGTCCGGGCCTGAGCTAAGTTAATGTCAAAGACTCTTTGACAGGTATTAGCTTGTCGGTAGCCGTGTTGCTATATTAACGTTACCTTGTCTATCGGTGCCTGCCGGTGAGCCGCCAGAGACCGGGCCAGAGATAACACGGTGTTGAAGTAAAATCCTCTGCTTCCTCCTCCATTGAGAGACATGTTTAAAAAGCAGACGCCTTAATACTGCCGCACAAACACAAACATCTTCTTCTTCAAAGGAGGAGAGAAAAAAAAAAAAGCGACCCGAAGTCCGCACTGACAACTACGGCAAGCGAAGGGTCCAAACGGCGCAAAGCAAGGTCACAGCAGACAAACGCTGTAATCCCCTTTTAAAGGAGAGGTTCACAATCCTTCAAGTGTGTCTTAAAGAAAGCAGTCAGGTGTCAGTATGAGCAGTGGAAGAGGTTTTTTTTTTCATTCCTCCTGTTCACACTGGATATTAAAAGATCTCCTTCAAATGTGCTTTCAATGGAAGTGATGGAGGACAAAAAAAATCAAGTGGATATCTGACACATTTACAGTCTTTTTCAGCATCAAATTCTCCTCTTTGTGTTTCCCTGTTGAGCTGCAGGTGGAAGTATAGAAACAAAAAGAGGGACTTTAGCACTAAAAAGACTGTAACGTTGAAAGATATCTACTGGATTTGACTCATTTGGACGTTTCTGAAGCTTCAGATAAACTTTTAAAACACATTTTTACATTGTACATGCATCATGAAGGGATCTTCTAATGGTCAGTATGAACAGGAGGAATGATTACAGCAAGAAAAAACATGTTTCACTGTTTGTTTGGGTTCCTGACTGTTGGTTTTACATTTAGTCAAGTACTTCAAGTTAAGTGCAATTTTGAGGAAATATTCGAGTATTTCCATTTGATGCTACTTTATACCTCCAAATACACATGTGCACTAAAGGAGGATTGCAGATTTTGTCCTCCATTACTTAAATATCGGTACCTTTCCACCTTTTAAAAACAAATAAACTTAAATTTTCTCTGTATTAAGTTGAAACTGACAGATTTATACGGTATCCATCGATCTTTATTTCACATTAAATACAACTGAAATTTTGCTTTTTATTTACAACATGTTATTTAATATAATAAAACAAATGAAAATGGCAAAAAATATCAATACCCCTGACTTAATATTTTGCAGCACAGCCTTTGGAGGCGATAACTGCAGTCAAGCTCTTTCTGTAGCTCTGAATAAGGTTTCTACACATCTCCAATGGCAGTTCAGTCTCTTCTGGAGCAAACTGCTCTTTCAGCTCCTTCCACAGATGTTCAGATCAGGACTCATAGCAGGTCGCTGCAGAACAGTCCAACGCCTCCTTCTCATCCATTCTCAGGTGCTTCTTGATGTATGTTTGG
Source organism: Euthynnus affinis (assembly GCA_029490765.1). NCBI lineage: Eukaryota > Metazoa > Chordata > Actinopteri > Scombriformes > Scombridae > Euthynnus > Euthynnus affinis. The sequence continues at coordinate 26,764,628 of CM055855.1, forward strand.
GGTCATGATCCTGCTGGACGACTCATGACATGCAACAGTTTTCAGGCAGCAAAGCAACCCTAAAACATCACCGTAGGCATGATGTTTGGTGCTCTTTTCCTTTTAAAGCTTCATTTTTTCCCCTCTGTAAACATAGGGTTGGTATAATTTACCATTTTCCATTTCATCTGTCCAAACCACAATCTCCCAGAAGGACTGCAGCTTGTCAACATGCATTTTTGAGTCCAGTCTGGCTGTTTTATGTCTCCCTCTTAGAGGTTTTTTTCTACCATAGAGCCAGTTTTCATTCAGGCAGCGACGGATGGCGCGACTTGAAACTGTCGTACCTTGAACTTGAAGATCAGCTTTGATCAGTATTGACGTTTTCTTTGGTTCTTTCCCAACCATCTGAGCAATCAGTGAGTGTTGGCTAGATGTTGGCTACAGCTCCACGGGCCTTAAACTTCTTAATAATATTTGCAAAAATGGTCACAGGAACATCAAGCTCTTTGGAGACGATCTTGTAACCTTTACATTGACCATGATTGGCTATTAACTTTTCTCTTAACGTCTTCAGATCACTCTCTGTGGCATCTCCTTTTAAACTGGCTGCAGCAGTGCTTATAAGATTGAAAAACACCTGCTGTGATACCAATTAAAACACAGTAGTCTGCTTAAAGTATCACTACAAATCAATTATTTCTTTCAACTTCTAAAGGATACCAATAATAAGTCTTTGTAGACAACTTTTTTTTTGTTTTGTTCCACTGCAAACCAAACATAGAGATGCACTGATAGTGAAACATCTTTTAATTTCAACACTGTTCAGGGCGAATGGTGAAAAATTTTGATAAAATACATGGGTACCAATAATTTCAGCCATGTCTTGTAAGTGCATTATGAAGGTGTCTTCCAATGGTCGGTCTGAACAGGAGGAGTGATTACAGCAATGTTTCAGTGTTCATTTGGGCTCCTGAGTGTTTTAAAAACGAGACCCGGGACAAAAGGAATACGACAACGTTATCAGTCCGATCCAATGTTTATTTGTGAGCAATACATATTAGAATTCATTAGACTGAAGGCACAGTACTGGATTTCAACTACTGGGGAAATTTCATCTGTTAAAAGGGAAAGGTTCACGATGTCACAAGTGTGTCTTAAAACAGTAGTCAGGTGGCTGCAATCATTCCTCCTGTTCATACTGATCATTAAAAAAAAAACAGACCAACTTTGTGCAAAAATACATTCAAAACTTCATCTAAAGTCGAGTTGAGGCCATCCAAATTAGTCAAATAAAGTCAATATCGATCGAAGAGGGAAGTTTGTACTAAAACAACTGCAACTTTGGAAGATATCGACTTGATTTGACTAATTTGGATGGCCTCAACTTGGCTTTAGAAGAAGTTTTGAGTGTCTTTTTGCACAAAACAAAGACTGTGGGTTTCGTCTCCCGTCACTTACATTGTAAAACGCATTTGAAAGGATCGTTTAACGGTCAGTATGAACAGGAGGAACGATTACAGCAAGGAAAAAAAAACACACACAACTGTTCCTGACTGTTGTTTTAATACTCACGTTGAAACACGATGAACCTCTAATCCTTTAACATGAAAACTCCAAAAAGATATTTAAATATCTGACACATGTCTACATGTATGCAAGCTGAGGTTGAAGCTCAAGCTGAAAAAAAAAAAAAAAAAGTAGTTTAAAAGTAAACATTGTGCGTCCAAAAAAAAAAAAAAAAAAAAAATTGTGTAATGAGCAAAAACAATTAACTGCATTGCATGTAAACGTGCCAGATTCACAAGCTACGAACTCCAGTCTTTAACATGGTATTATATCTCTGAGCAGCAGTTGGCACATTGGATTATCAGTTGATATAAAAGTAAAAGGCAATTAATATCACATAGTTAAAAAAAAAAAATTAAAAACTGAATCTGCAATAAAAATCTAACCTGAACCACTCACAGTCCTCAATGGAAGGAGATGGAAGGCACTATTATATATATGGCATTTCTCAAACAGGCATGTCTATGCAATAAAAGGCAATTAAAATTTAAGAAGCCAAAAACAAAATTTTTTTTAAAAAATTAAAAAATAAAAATGGAAATACTAGCAGTTACAATGAATTGAAAAAGATATTTACAATTCAGAAATACCTCAGACACCGCCTGGAATTAAACATCTGGCACCACTGCAATGTGTGCAACTGAGTACATGTTTGTTAACGGATCTGTAGTGGCTACGTACATACAACATTCAATCATTCTTAATCTCAAAAGATCTCAAAATGAATCATACAATACATAGGCACTTTTTTTTTTATATATATATATAGCAATCAATCTAGTACGTTAATTAGTTAAAAAAAAAAACAAAAAAAAAAAAACATCTCCGCAACTTAAAAAGTGAACTACTGTGAAACTGTTGTGTGGAAATGCGCATTTTTGATTAAAAATTTTTAAAAAAAAAATGTATGTATGCAACATAATTTAAAAAAAAAACAAACAAACAAACCTACACCTCTATCAATCCCACAATCTTGATTAATTTAACAATCTTGATTTAAGGCATTTAGTTCTTAATGTACCCTTTAGCCTTTGCAGCATCTGAATTCAATGTTTCTGACATCAGGTAGAGAATGAAAGAAGTCTTTAAGAAAACAAAAAGAAAGAAAAATATTTGCATATTTAAAAAAAAAAAAAAAAGGGCTTTTAAAATGCATGATCTCTGAAATTCATCTCTCATCTTCAAGTATAATTTCTTTAGTCTCTAGTGTCTAGATCACATTATGTTGGGTCGGGTGTTGGTTCCTCGTTGATTAAGTACATACAGCATTTGCATCACTGAACTCAAAAGCACTGTACTGTAGGATGAGATAACACTTCTCTGTACCGGCAAGTGTTCCCATTTCTCTAGTCAAGCAGGTCTAGTCCTAAATAAAATGCCCCGTTCCTTTCCCTGAGCTCTTAAGGAACTTCTTCCCCCTCCCCCCCCGCCCCCTCTTTCTGGAATTTAAAGTGTAAGCATTGATTCTGCAACCTGGAGCTTTGTTTTTTTTTTCTTCTTTCATGCAGATTCCTTTTGCAATAGCTTTGTTATAAATAAAAATCAAGAAACATACCAATCCCTTTCGTTCTTTCTGTCTTTCTTTCTGTCTTTCTTTCGTTCTGTGAATCACTTAGAGGTAGATATTAGAACCTAGAAGCAGGGTTTAAGGAGATTGGTGTCGGACTTGGACCATTGTTAGGGTTAAGATTGTGGATGGCCGCCCCGTCCTAACACTCCTGCTTATTGTAGCACCGCGGGGTGTCCGTTTCAGTCCGTCTTCCAAACTACGTTGAGGAGCTTCACGACTTCCTCGTAGATGATGAAGACTATGGCCACGTCCATACACACCCGACCCAGCCGAGGCACAGTACCTTTGTAGAACCTGAATGGCACCAAAGGAAAGGAGTGAACATATTTAGGCACTAAAAGATGTGTACAGCAAATTATTACCATTTTAAAAACATCAAAATGGGGCCAAAAGTCATGGCAGACACAGTAAGATAGATACAAAACTAACATGAACAGTGTTTGTTTATATAACCAAGCAAAGCCAGAATAAAAGTGGTCCCAGGATGGTACCATGAGGTACTCCACAGCAGTAAAACCCCATGATTGACTTCTTGTCAAGGTGGAGAAGCATGTTTAACAAATTTAACACTAAAAAAAGGACAGTAAATCTTGGGTTTGCTGCACAAATTAAGAATTCAAATATATAAAATAATGTGACTAATTTTCCTGGTGAAATACTGCAAAATGTTAGCTAACTATTATAATCATAACGTCTCAAATACAAGTCACAAAGGTTATGTAGAAATGTATTATTCTACGCATGACAACACTACAACTAATACTACTAATAACATTATTATTACCCATTTAAAAACATCAAAATGGGACCAAAAGTCATGGCAGAGACGGTAAGATAGAGACAAAACTAACATGAACAGTGTATGTTCATATAACCAAGCAAAGCCAGAATAAAAGTGGTCCCAGGATGGTACCATGAGGTACTCCACAGCAGTAAAACCCCATGATTGACTTCTTGTCAATGTGCAGAAGCATGTTTAACAAATTTAACACTAAAAAAGGACAGTAAATCTTGGGTTGGCTGCACAAATTAAGAATTCAAAATATAAAATACTGTGACTAATTTTCCAGGTGAAATACTGCAAAATGTTAGCTAACTATTATAATCATAACAGCTGCATGTCAATTAGCTTTTATCAGACAAAAACTCCATCTCAATAAATAACTTCTTCAAATGTAGCTTATTAAGAAAATTCTAATCTAATCAAGAAAATAATCAAAAGATTAATCAATAAAGAAAATAACTGTTAGTTGCAACCCTAAATAATATTTTAGCCAACAGTCTCTGTACTGAGTGGCATTTTACAGTTATAAACTAAACCTGTAAATGCTCTCTGGAGGACAAACTATGAAATGGAAACACTGTTCAACCAACAGCCCAAAACCCCAAAGATATTCCATTTACTATCATTTATTCTCAAATCATCACATTTGACAAGCTGCAACCATGAAATATTTAGTATTTTTTTACTTAATAAACACCTAGAGTGATTATTTGATTATCAAAATAGTTACAAATTAAGAATCAATTGATGAATTGTTGCAGCTCAAGTTAAAAGACTCCAACTGTCAGTATTATGAAGCTGCTTTCCCTCCATAAAACCATCCAAAACAAAATATACAAACTCTTTTGTATCGTCTGTCAGTTATTCTCTATTAATCACACCAACGCTGCATATGAACTTACGCCATCGGTCCCTCGTGTTTCATGATCTTGACGGCGCAGTCCAAGGTGCTTTTGTACTTGTGAGCTTCAAGACCCTGTTGAGTTTCACACATACATACAAACATGTTAGTCACTATGCTCATGGTTAAATCCTGAGATTATGATGATGTGAACGTGTTATTCAACCGACCTGCATTCTGGTTTTAATGACATCCAGCGGAGTGTTTCCAAACACGCTGGCAGCGCCGGCAACAGCTCCAAACATTCCAGTTATCAGAGGGTTAATGGCTTTGTCGGGGTCGTCACCTTGGTGTTAGAAAAAAAAACAAAAAACAAACAGAAGATAAGTCTTTGGCTGCGTTGACGGTTGTATGAGCTGATTATAAAGAACAATTCATTCATTCACTCACACACCTTTGTACCAGTTCCTCAATGAAGTCATGACATAAAAGCGGATGGCCTGGTTGGAGCCTTGTTTCAGCACCGTGGCGGTTAGGCCTTGATAAGTCCCCCTCAGGCCTGGAGATACATCAAACGTTATCAGCTTCCTAGTTTCATTTCTACATCACCAACACTTTCTCTTAATTAACTTTCAGGAGTATTACGGCTTACAGATTAATATTACACTCTAAATTATAGATGTGATGTCTCAAATCGTGCGGCGGAGTCGGAGCAGTAGGTGGCGGTAAAAAGCTACCGTCCGTGGGCAAATGAAGAAGCCCTCCTTACCTTCAGTTCTAACTATCTCCCTCACTCCATGGAAAAATCCCTTGTACTTCGGGTTCGCCGATGTCTGATCATGGATGAATTTAACCTAAAATGACAATCGTAACGATGATCTATAAATAAATTAAAAAAGAGAATCAAAACAGAAACGATTGCAGTAGCAGCAAAAGTCTGAGGCATAAGGATACAAACAGCAAACAGCAATGCAAAGATAATAATAGTTTATCTGTGTGCAAGTACAATAGAGCATTAACTCATGAGGGAAACTTTCCTTTTTTCCTTTTGATGACTGATTCACAAAAACAACAAAAAAAAACAATTGACAAAGACAGGAAATTACATTTTGAGATTTCTAGGGTTGTAGTCTGCTGGTCGACTAGTCAGTTAGTTGGTCGATATGCTCTAAATTCTCATTGGTTGAATAATCTCTGTGTTACTTTCATAAGGAGAAAAGTGCTACATCAGCAGCTTTCCAGGATTAATCCATTATTTCCTGCAGCGGGAGGGACAGACTAACAAACTACCACAACTTTGGACTCTTCCAAACTAACGGAGACTTCTGGGTCTAACTGTTCTCAACGGTTACTGAGCGTTTACTAAACGTACTGAACGTTTACTGAATCAGTGTTTCTCCTACAATTATATCAACGAGAACCCGCCAGGACAAAAAATATGTTTTAATGCCAGAATTAACAACAAATATCCATCATTCAGAAATATTTAGCGTTTGGGAGTCTGTGCAGCTGTTCAGGACGTGAGTGACCCTCTGTGTCGTTGCCTGGGAAACGAGCGTAACTCTGTTCAGTAATACGGCGTTGCGTAGTGTGTTTGTGTAGCGAGTTGGACGCAGAGAAAGTGACGGTGGATATAAGCGGAGCAGAGGAAAAGGTTAGCGGTAAGTTGTCAGTCTGGCAGTAAATGTACAGCACAGACTACAGTGTGTCAGTTAAATGATGAAAAGTCACGTCTGTTGTTTCTCCAAGTGCTGGAAAAGTCAAGGGAGTTAGCTTCAAAGTTAGCAACGATGGGTTAGCCTAGCCTGAAGACGCTAAACAGGGAAATGTGTGGCTGCTGAGTTCACTGTGAGTCCTTATATGAGTTCTTATTTTTTTTAAAAACTCACAAATAACATCTTATGTCAGGCAGGAGACATGTTGATGTGTAAATGTGGTTCAGTAGGATTCTGTTTAGTTCATAAATAACCAACTTAGACACAAGGGTATTAGAGAAGTAACTGAATTTAGAAGCTGTATCCTGAGCATGTTCTTTCCATGATGTTAATAGCACAAACTGTCTCCTGTACATGGACATGTTGTCTGCAGACTCTTTTTTTTTAGTTACACAATGGTCAAAGGTCCATTTTGAAACATTTTTTCCAGTTGAGAACAAAAAATGACACACTAGCTACCAGCTGCATGTCTGTGGTTGGCCAGTTCTACATTCAGAGGCAGAGGAAGTGAATAAAGTCTAATAAACTCTTCTCAGTGCTTTGATTTTAGACCTGCAACACAAGATTAAAGCTGCACTAATCAATATTTTTATATCAACAAAAGGGGAAAAAAGTAGATTTAATGTGGGAAAGAACAAGTTTGATCACATTACACCTGTTCTCAGATCTCTCTATTGGCTACAGGTTAGTTACAGAATTAACTAAAACATGTCTATAAAGCTTTTCTCCACAGTCCCTCTCTGTCCGACTCATTCTGGCTCAGGCCTTGTAGTTCTTCTAAAAGTTAAAACTAAAGGTTCGTGAAGCAGCTTTTGGTTTTTGTTTGTCACAGCTGCTGGAAAACATTGTATTAGATGTGCTTCACAGTGTTTAAAACAGACTGAAAACCTTCCTGTTTTCCTTTGTATTTGATTTGTTTTATTGTGTTTAAAGTGCTGGATTTGTTCTACTTTTTTAATATGAGGTGCACTGAATCTCTCCTGGAATAAAATGCACTATAAAAGTAAAGTTCCCCTGCAGTTCCCCTCAGCTCTATTAAGCATTTTAGCACCTTTCAACTCATCGTTTTGGTTTCATAGCCTACAACTTTACTGATTTGTTCATTTCATACAGTGCTCAAAAACCTTATCCGGACTCAGGCAGCCACTTTAAACAAAAAAAAAGCTCTGATAAAGCTGCGATATGCTAACTGTTGAGCAGCAAACGGCAGAAAGGCATGGTGGCAAACATAACGGGGCAGTAAGAGCCCAAAACTGAGCAAAAATAAGGGTTAAATGTCACTTATATTCACCATTTGGCCAAAATCACAACTCCAAATAAAGGCTAATGATGCTCCACGTCTACCTGGAACTGCCAGTTGTTTCAATGCTTTGCAAACACATGAACCATATCACAAAAAAAGAACATTGAATGCAGGTGTTTTTACCTTTACTGTCTCCATAGGACAGACTACAACCACAGCCTCTGCAACTCCAGCGCCGAGACCGCAGAAGAATCCTCGCTTGCTGTCCAGTTTACCGCTTTCATCGCGCATCTTGTTACTGAGGAACTCAAACACTCCAAATCTGTAAGTATAGACACATGATTAGCAAATAATCTGCACATTTTTCTAATAAAAAGGTACCTTTGTAAAGGGTTTATAATTCATAGAGGCTTTACTGGTTATTAAATAAGGAGGATAAACACCTACAAACCCAATGATTGATCTTAGGAATAAATTTACAGTATAAAGCATTAGTGAGTCAATTAGTCAGTCAATTAAATCAATTAACTGTTTCAACTCTAAACACGCTTTATAAAAAGGATGCCTTATTAAATGTGATAAGATAATCAATACAGAATCTTTGTCGTCCATCATCATCATGCAGCTATACTGGAAATAAACTGTTGTACATTCATACAGTTTCACATTTACAGCAACAGTTTTGATAATTGATGAATCATTTTAGTCATTTTTATGCAATAATTGGCTAGTTTTGGTTTCTCAAGTGCTTTTTCTTTGTCATAAATGATTGTAAACTGAGTATCTTTGACATTTGGATATCTGAGAACGTCACCTTTTGACTATTCTCAGCCATATTTCATATGTATGTTCAGGTCATGGTGTTCCTGTGTCGTACCTGACAGCTGCTTTAGGTATAGAGCCGTAGAGCAGCGAGCTCAGACCTCTGTAAAGACCCCTCACCCCATGACTGTTCACCGTCTGCTTCACACAGTCAACTGTGGGACAAAGAACAAGGAAGAGAGGGGGGGGGGGGTAAAACGGAGGAGAAGAGGTAGGTAGTATAAAAACGAGGCAAAAAAACACTGATTTATCGTGCTGGTAGGAAAAGACTACTTGAGCCGCATTGTTCCAGGAATCCTGATATAAAGATGTGAAAGTTGTTAAGAGGAGAGAGAACAGGGCTCCACATGTGTCTGCTGCAGCTAAAACAACAGCCCTTCATAGCCGAGTTTCTGCAGAAAAACATCCTCTATGCCAAAGTTCACAAGCTCTTATCAAACCTGCTGCACAAACACACACATCTTGTTTGTTCATGTGTCCACTAAAATCTGCAATAACACGACGTCAGAGCTTAAGATATTTGTTTAAAATGGCATGCGCAGAGTAGATGCTTTAGAATCGGTTTAATTAAGACAATTACAGTTCAAACAGTCACTTCCTGTTTTGGTCTCTAAAACTACGGAAGTGTCTGAGCTTAACTGAATGAAACTAGTCAATAGAGTTTAGGTAAGTGTATAAAAAGGAAGTTAAAAAGGAAACATGGTTTGATTATGATCACATGTGGTCATAGCAGTGAAATTAAAGTTACACGTAACGACTAATTTAAATCGAACATAAACTCACCGATGCCTTTGTATTTGGGAGGATTCGCCTTCTCGTCCAGCTGCAGTTGCGTTTTAACGTACTCTGTTGGGAAGGTGATGCAGATCTCGATGCCTCCTGCGATCCCACCTGAAATATCAGAAAAATCAGATGAAGAAAAAAAGCACAGATTTTTAAAAACCAGAGAGAGACAAAAACATGAACACGTTTCTTCTGTCAACACCACAACCAGAGCATTTCAGGAGGAGAAGAAGAAAGCTTTAATTTGACAAACTGCACCGACACACCAAACACTCACAGACAAAAAAAAAACATTCACAGAAGCAAATATTATTGTTTTTCTTTACAATCTACTGTCCAAATACAATTTCTTTAATATTCGTCACCCCTGCAGAACATCATCTAATTGCAATGTTGTGCTAATTAGCAAGTAATTCATTAGAATATTACATTTTATACTTTAATTCATCATATTGTCTTGTAGTTTCAAAGTATTTTTTCCACATTTAATAGTAAAACTTTCTTTATATTGCACATTTCATAGAAAAAGATGCAAAGGAACGGGATTAAAGAGGAATATTAAAAACAAAGGCAGCTATTAACAGAGATATTTAAAAAATTAGCACTCAATAAATACAAAGTCGTACTGCAGAAGTGAAGTAAAACACAGTAAAAGTCAAGTTCTGAGCAAGATGCACATTAGTAGTCATCAGCATGCACGTCTGCTTTCACGGTTATTTCACCAGCTCCACCTTAAAACTCTGGCGGTCACACATCTGCCGTTCAACAGCAAACACGCAGCCGGTCGATGATTGGCTCTGCTGATCTCAGTGTGACTGAGCGTAGAGATACTCCCCTTGGCCCCGGGCCAGATCAAGGGGGTGTGTAGCCTTCAGAGCACATACTGTTCACCACATTACCGCTCATCAACACGGACCGGCAGCCAGTCAGGCAGCCAGTCGCCCCCCTTTACTTTAAATGCACTTTTAGAAGGTTTTGCATGAAGTGGAGAAAATGAAACTAAAAAAGGTTTCTGACACACACACAAAAAAAAAAAAAAATTGGAGAGATGATCCAACTATGTCCGCCTGGATTCAGTCAGCTCAGGTTTATGTTTATTTAAGGCTTGACTTGCAAGTATTTGTTAAAAAATATCAGATTTTTCTTGCAGCGGTGCTAAAAAATTCAACTGAAAACTGATAAAAGAAGCTTTCATGAGAACAGCAGAATTTGTTTTGGTTTTTTTTTTTCTTTTTTTTTTTTTTAACACAAGCATGGTTTCATCTTCTTCACCAATTCATAAAAAAAAGGGCTCTTTGTTGCTGCTTGAGGTTTAACATGCATTCTTCCTACCAAAAAAAATGCCATGCAGAGGAAAACAACACACAAATAAGTTGTAGCCTACACCCGAGACATGCAAGTCAGGCTGCGTGTGCACGTACAATCCTAAGATTATACTACTCATCTGTTCTTTTTTTAATTTTTTTTTTGCCACAAAGACACCAAACTACCAAACTAGAAATCTTTAACAGTGTTTGTTTATGACACACCCAGGCATTCCTTTGGTTAGAAACCGGCTTTACAACTATAGCTGCAACTACAAACTACAAAAACAGTCCAGAAAAATAATAATCATCATCTGCAAAACAAGCCTCCTTATGGTACCTGCATTACGCTTCCCCGGTATTCAAGCAGCTGGAAAAAAAAAAAAAAAAAAAAGATAAAGGAACCAGTTGATCAGGTCTGACGCGTACGGACACTTGTACAGGTGAGGAGTGTGAGGAGAGGTCTCGCTGACTGTCACCGTGTTTTATTTACTGCTTTATTTTAATGCGACAGCAACACAGAGACGCTTCAACAACTAGTGGATCGACAGTTAATGACGTCACCTTTGGGCCTTTTCACAGTTTTCTTATGTTCTGTAGAGCAAATGACTCATCTGGAAGATAATAAATGAAGAGAAATCAATAAAAAAAATAAGCTAATTGCAGCTCTAATTGAGACAAAACTCCTTAACTGAAATCCTCTGAGATGCTTTTATCATTTTTGTCTTTATTTGACAGGATAGGAAAAGTTTGAGGCAGGAATCGAACCGCTCACGTTGCAGTTATATATACACACACACACACGTCTTAACCCAGTAAGCTACTGGGACGCTGCAAGACAGACATTTTGTTTATGGCTGCTTTGCAGGTGCCAGGGTCCTGGTGCTGTGCACGCTGGCTCACTGTCACGGCGAACACGGTCACTTAAAATGGTGCGAACTCATCGGGTTTTCCCTGCTGGGACGAGTCAAAATGTCTGATATAAAAAGTACCTGTCCTGTCATGTTTTCCACTTATATTTATTTATTTATTTTATAATTTAGAGTGAATATCTGTGAGTCAAATCCATTCAATGATGCTCTGATAGTTGAGGCCAGAACAGAGTGTGATTAAAGGATTTAGTTTTGCTAGTAAGTGTCATTAATTAATAAAGTTTGCATGAACATTACTCATAATTCAGTTTTAACCACAATCTTAATGTCTAATGTTGAGATGTGAAGTTGTATTTTTTACATGTCACACTTTTATCACTTTTATTTGCCTGTTAAATGTGAAGCTACAGCCAGTAGACAGTTAGCTTAGCTTAGCTTAGCTTAGCAACTGGAAACAGTTAGCCTAGGTCCATCCAAAGGTTGAAAGAAATCTACTTTCTAGCACCTTTAAAGCTCACTAATTAACACACTATATTTTGTTTGTTTAAGCTGCAGGAGAAAGTTGTGGTTTCACTGGAGTTATCTGGTAGATAATTGCTTCAGAGTGGCTTCCTGTGATGGAGAGAGGCTAACCATTTCCCCCGGTTACCAGTCTTGCTACGCTAAGCTAAGATAAACCATTTCTGGCTCTAGCATCTTATTAACCAGACAGACATGAGAGCGTTAACCATCTTCTCTCATCAATAAAAAGTCAAACTATTCCTTTAAATGTGTTTTTTTTTAGCATTTTTTAGGATTGATTTTGGAGATAAGCACAATAAAAGAAACCTATCAATAAAGACGACTCTGGCATGCACCCTCAGTGTGATATCTACGCCGTCTGCTTCAATGGGGATCAGTGGGTTTTATAAAGCCTTGGCATGTGACTGAGTCATTTCTCCTCCAGCCTGAGAGCGGACACTTTTTGACTGTCTGATAGATGCCACGTCATCCTATCGGCTCACACTCTTCTAGGACTCATGGGAGTATCAAAACAAAGCGAGCGAGTGTTTTCATCCCTTCGTCTTAATTTTTTGGGCGCAGGATTCGCTTCACACAACGTTAACTACGTCATCTGACAACTCAGGAAGGGTTGTATGATAACTGAGTTGGCCTTGTGAGAGTCACAAAATACCGTGCGTTGACAAAAATCACATTTTACCCATTAAATTATGATTTAATTGCACCGAACGAGGGATTTCTGCTCCATGTTTTCTTATTTTTCCAGGCACTTTCGACTGTCTTGAGTGACATGAAGTGCCTCATAATTACGATAACTCTGACGTGACTTGAACTCAGCATTACCACACTCTATATTTAAAATCATAACAATACTAAACAACCATCTGTCTAGTAGTATTTTATGATCCATGCCAGTTATAATTCATCTTGACCGGTCATGCCCGCTTGCTTGCAAAAGGTCGTGACTCGTACTTGTGACAGGCGTGTTGTAACCCAGGTGAATGTGTGCGGTGGGGGGGGGCGGATGGAGGGGTGGGGTGGTGGGGGGACCTGACAGAGCAATGTGCTTTGTCATCGTGGCTCGCGGAGCTGAACACGAAGGCTCGGGGCCTCACTGAGTCCTCGCAGCACACAGCGTGAGGGCAGCAGGTCAACAGAAAAAAAAAAAAAGCTGTTGAGAGTAACGTGTGTAAAACTAGAGACGACTTTTATGGTTCAAACATCGCAGATTCAGCAGACGTCAGCTCTTTTGTACCTCCTACTGATGTGTTGTAATAATTCCCAATAATGATTGCCTCTAGTGGAGTTTGAGCAACCGTCAATGATTGACTAATATCAAAGTTCGTCGTCAATCTGATTTCTTTGAAAAAAAAAAAAAAGGGTTAAAGGGTTTTTTGGCTAAAGTTTACACATCTCAGAGGACATATCAGACAGTCCAAGCTGAGTTTTAACCACTGAAGGCTGAGAGATTATCTGTCATGGCAGGTCTGGTTAAAAAAAGAAAAAGCAATAAGGTAGAAGAAAATTAATAAGATTAGCCATAAATCTGGTCTAAAAATGAAAGCAATTTCTGTGGTGCAACACAGGATTCTCGCACAGGTTTCCACTTGTTTTTGGAGAAAAGCGAGCAGAGCTGCAACTGATTTATTTTCATTAAATCGATCAATCTGCTGTTTTTGCCTTCTCAGTTAATCGTTTTGTCAATGAAATGCTTTAAATTTAGAGAGAGAGAAAAGTCAGCATTTCCTATTTAGAGTTGCAATGATTAGTCGTTTAGTCGGTTAGTTGATCGACAAGGAAATTAATCATTTGCAGAAATGCCAAACGTTTGGACAGTTTTTTAGGTTCTCAAATGTGAGATTTGCTTTCTTTTCTGTCTTAAGTTATGAAATGTGACGTTTTAATGACATCACTTCGGGTTCTTGAGACTGTGATGTGTCGTTTATTCGCTGTTCGCAGGTGTTTTACAGACGAAACAATCAATCAATCAACTGAAAGAATAATTATTAGTTGAGGCCTCAGTTCTGTTTAATATTTCAATTCACAATTCAGACGGTTGATCGATTGTCCAAATTAGTCGCAGGTGATTTCTAACAGCTGAGCGATTGATCGGTTACTCGCTGCGGCTCGAGAAGCGAACCTGAACCACATCTGTCCCGCTCTCTCTCTCTCTCTCGCCCACAGTGCACAAAAACGTTCCGACGTAGAGCTGCGACGCTTAGAAAATATACAACGTCAACTGTTTTTGATAGAATCGAATAATCGTTTGTCACTTTATAATCAAAAAACGACAAATATTTACTGGTTTCAGCTTCTCGTGTGTGTTGATTTTTATTGCTTTTCTTTAGTAAACTGAGTATCTTTGGGTTTGGGACTGTTGGGACGTCACCTTTGACTTATAACGGGCATTTTTCACATTTCTCTGAAATTTAATAGACATAAAAATTATTTGAGAAACTGGATAATGAAAATAATCGTTAGTTGCATCCTTATTCTTATGCGTTTCCCTTCAGATCCCTTTCATAATAAAACATATAAAAATACTGTTTGGAACAATAACGTGTGTCTGATGGTTTTACACAAATAAAAGTATAATTACTAATATTAAAATCCTTAAAATGGCGTCCACTTCTTCTCCCTCCTTCTATATTCTGAATCTATGAATATAAACATGTTCATAAATATTTTATTTCTAAAGTGTTCCTGCTGATTACGGGAGGCATTTATTGATTTATGTTCCCATCACTAGTTTAAAACGCACCAAGGTGAACCCAGTCACGCCCAGGATGGACCGGTCGGGTCAAAGTGTGGCGGAGTCGCCCTTCAAGCTGGTGGCGGTTGACGTCAGATGGGCAGGAACGAGCTGGCTAACTTCCTGTTTAGCCCTCCGCTAACTTGAAGGTTATATAAAACGATTCAACTGTGACTTTCGGACAAGATGGATCAAACTTCTGATAGTTGACAACCTTACAGATGTCTCAAACATCACTGTGAAGTCCATTCTTAGTTTTTGTGCACTGGAGGGTTGTATAAATTAAATACCGGATCATGATTGGCTCCAAACCAGTTGTGATGTCACAAATCATGCTAGTAGGCCCGCCCACCTTAAAATGAGACTTTCAATTAGCGGAGAAACTTTTCAACTTTTAGTACTTTAATGGGTTTTTTTTTTTTAAAAAAGCCTTCTAGTTTGAAACTCTTCACATGCATCAATCTGCAAAGTGAAGCTGAAACATTAAAATAAACCAAACTTTTTTTTTTTTTAAAGAAGGGGCACTTTAAGATCTGTGTAATTGCAGACATTACGAGGCCTTTGATGTAATCTGCGGATTCCGGCTCAGCAATAAAACTTATAAACAAGTTGTATGTGCGGCTTGTGTATGTGTGTGTGTGTGTGTAAGTGTGTGTGTGTGTGCAGGAGGAGTGCCTGCAGAAAAACTCGCTCCTGCACGGTCCGGTACAAACTTTTCTCTTACCTGCCAGGATCGCTTTGCCGGGGTGCGTGAGCTTGGCTTTCCCCGCCGGAGCTGCAGCAGCCAAACACTGAGGTCTCTGAAACGGGTTCACGAATCTTGGTTGTCCGGACATGACTGCTGCTGCTGCTGAGATACCACCGGCCTAACTTTTCTGTTTTTTCTTTTTTTTTTTTTTGTATCAACACGGACTAGCTCGATTGCAGCAAAAACCTCCACAGTCAGCCTTCAAGCCTTCATGCAGTCTGGTTGCTTTGTGCAGGAGTCGCGATGCAACCATGCAAAGAGCAGGAAGGCAGTGCTGATCATTGGACTTAGTACTGATCAGGAGTTGATAATGTCTGTGTACTTTTGACAGTAAAGTTCCCTCCGTGGCACACAGCGGCTGATAGCGTCGAGTCAGTGCTCACACAGGGCGGGGCAGGGCCGCCACACTCCCCCCCCTCCTCCTTCCTCCACAACCACCCCATCACGGAAAAACGCCATGATTGTCACAAACATTTAAGGTGGACCGGAGAGATTCTGCATGTGACACAGGCCCCCCACTGTCAATACGACATGTGGGCTGTAGAGGGCGCTGTTTCCACCTCACAGAGAATAATCTGTGTGTCTTATAACAGCAGTCAGGTGAAATCATTCCTCCTGTTCATACTGGATATTAAAAGATCTCCCTCAAAATCCACAGTGTGTCCACACAGTCTTAAAGCTTCTGTTCAGCTTCATCAGTCTGAGTTTAGTCATATCAAGTGGATATCTGACACATTTACAGTCTTTTCAGCATCAAATTCTCCTCTTTGTGTTTCCCTGTTGAGCTGCAGGTGGAAGTATAGAAACAAAAAGAGGGACTTTGCCACTAAAAAGACTGTAACGTTGAAAGATATCTACTGGATTTGACTCATTTGGACGCTGAAGCTTCATATTAGCTTCAGATAAACTTTTAAATACATTTTCACACAGAAGGAGGACTGTGGGCTTTGTAAGTGCATCATAAAGGGATTCTTTAATGGTCGGTATGAACAGAAGGAATGATTACAGCAGGAAAAACAGGTTTCACTGTTCATTTGAGCTCCTGACTGTTGTTTTTACATTTACTTTATACTTCCTCTTCACTACATCTCAGAGGGAAATATTGTACTTCGGGGTCACATTTCACATGTCTATGAGTTGTTAACAGCTCCACCAAATAGTGATTTTTCCCTCTAAACTTCTCACATGCTTTCATTTCAATAAATGTTCAAATGATCCAATATTTCAGCAAAAATCAAAGATTAGAGAAAAAGTCCAAAAACTGAAAACAGATTTGTTTATCAGCTGCAACGACTGTAATAATTTTGATAACTGGTTGTTTTTAGTCATTTTTAAATGAAATAAATCTACAATTCTCTGGTTTCAGACTCTCAAATGGATAAAATATTATCCAAATTCATATTTTGTGGTTGGTTGATGGTTTCTTTAGTCTTCTATGACAGTAAACTGAATATCTTTGGGTTATTAACTGTTGGTCAGGAGAAAACAAGACATTTGAGGTCGTCACCTTGAACATTTCCGCTCTAAACTTCTCACATGGTTTCATTTAAACAACTATTTGAGGCATAAATAAGTAAAACTAACCAATATTTCACCAAAAAAGAGAAAATTTCTTCTTCCCTCTCCCATTAATCATCTCACGACCCCTCAGATTTATCTGCTGACCCTTTGGAGGGGCCCCGACCCCTAGGCTGGGAACCAGTGGACTAAACTAGCTAACTGTATATAAAGTAGTGTAAACTAGCTCCACCTCCAGCAGCTACAACAGTAACATGCTGCTCTAACACTGATGCTTCACTGTTAATAATCTCATGATGTACATAATGTATGCAATATATATTGTATTGTATTTATTCATCAGAACATTGTAGTTTTTAACATAAATGATGCACTGCACCAGAGCTCATTTATATCTGTAATCTCTCACAATCAAAACATACAACAGCACAACAACAAACAGTACAAAGCAAAAAACACACACACACAACACATTATACAAAATACAAACCTGCACACAACAGCACAGCACACACCCCCACAATGTCAACCCGAAATCATCGATGCAAGCATGTGAAACCAAAAGCAAAATATCAGTCAGAGGAACCAAACCACTACTCGACTACTGCATTTTACGTATGTACTTTTACTTAAACAGTTTTTCATGCAGGACTTTTATTTGTAAAGGATTTTTTTTACGTTGCTGTATCGGTACTTGTGTTTAAAATCCACTCTTTCATTCATTCTTGAATTTTTAATGAGAGAGAAAGAGTAGATGCCATTTTAAGGATTTTAACGTTGTAACTATTCTCTTTTTTGCGGCAAAAAACATTTCAAATAAACACTATGGTTAAACACAGAACATTTTTATATGTATTAACACATTCTAGAGAGAGGATTTTAAGTAAAATATCTGTATTATTCTTAAGTTGTATAAAACCGAGTTCGTTAGTGATGGCGGGGATTTCTCTCTTGCTCCCGCGCCTCTTTGTTCGCGTTTTCCCACAGTCTGCGCATGCGCCATATGTCTCCTTCATTGTGCCCTGTCCCCCTTATAGACGGTGCTTAGCTAGGCTAGCTGTCAATCTACCCCGCAGCATCACGCAAGGGACACTCCAGGCTCTGCAGACGCCCCTTGCACACATTTGCACCGGTAAGAAGAATTAATAACGCTCTCTACTCACAAATATAGCGTTGTGCTTTATTATATTTGTTTTAATATCACCTTACTAGCTTCCAACTATATTAGCGCTACGTTTATCGCCAAGGTTAGCAAGATACCTAGCATGTATCTAGCTAACGGTGTCTCTGTTATGTAATGATGTCCAGCCTTGTAATGCACAAGTTTAATCCTTGGATGATAGGTTTTTTCCCCTTGTGGTGCTGCATCCAGGTTAGCAGCTTTATCAGCAGGGGTTGTGACTGTGGCTGGCTGTGAATGGGGTTTGTGCTTTAGTGGCTAACTTACTCTAATCATGACGTTAACTAATTAGTCAGTGTCTAACCCTCTTCCTCTGGCCCATCTGTTGTCCCTTTGTCCCGAATAAAATATGCAGCACACGACGCTGAAATCAGCTTCAGATTCAGGTTTAAGGGAGATATAAATTATATTTAGCAGCTGATTCACCGTTTAGACTCATGGGTAAATGTTAGACATGCTTATAACGCTGTTTTAAACCCACTTTCAGATTTTTTTAGACCTTTATTTTGCTTACTAAAACACAAAAGGGGCGATTACACTGCCTTTTTTTCTCCATTCAGATCACATTAGACCAGATCCAGACCAAAAACCACCACTTGTCAAATCTGGACTGGATTAATAAAGAGACTGTAGAGACTCATTAATATGCAGTGATTTTAAAGCCCAGATTTGACAAGTGTTAAGTAGGGTTGTGCTTTTAAATTTGAAGCTGGTTTAATGTGGTTTGGATGGTTAAAAAAAAAAAAAAAAAAAAGCAGTGAAATTATCCTTTTTTTTCTTTTTTCACTGCACAGATCTGAAAGTGGGTTTTAAAAAGGCTTTTATTACGATGTCTAACACTTTTTCACAAGTGGAAATGGTGCAAAAAAAAAAGGAGAATCAGCTGCTGAATATCATCATTTCCTCCTTAATCCCCCCTTAACTTTTCCCTCAACCTTGAACCAGAAGCTGTCTACTAACACCAGGATGCAAGTGATTTTATCTGTCATCCTCTCACATTATAAATGATGAACAGCAGCATTTAAAACACGAGTCTTGCAGGTAAAACATGTGACTCACGCAGGCTGTTGCATCAGTTTAATGTGGGGCGTCTGCTCTGCAGGTGCGCTCGATTGTGCCTGTACATGCGGTAACCCGGGCGGAGATAAGCCTCCTGAGTTTGCACCCAAAATGCTGTCAAAAACGTTTACATTTACAATTCCCATCACAGACGCCATGATCATCAGCTGGGGGGGAAAAAAGGTGCATAGAGACATGAGCTCACCGTTAAAGCATCATAAATAATATTCAGTCTGATGAGAGTGAAACAGATGAAAGAGCAGCAGGAGTTAACATCATTAGAATAGTTATTGTTTTTTTAATGAAAGGCAGCTTAATACTGTCATGTGATGCCACTTAAGTACACTGTAATAACAAATATAACTGCTACAGAAAATCACAGAATTCGACTATCTCTGTAACGTAAGTGGCCGCAATCTCACAGAAACTACACGCATAGATTTGTCAAAAGCTTCACTTTTTAGGTGCTCAGACAGATTCTCGACTCGGTCGGATGCAGAGATCAGCTGAGCTCAGCTTCCCAGCTGCCGCTCTAAAGGGAACAGCTTGTTCCTTTCTGCTGGAGCTCACCGGCAGACTTGGCCAGCGGTGGAGGAAGAACTCCCATCATTTACTGGAGTAGAAGTAGAGATACAGCAAAGTACAAATACTCTATTACAAGTAAAGATATCGCTTTAAAAAGATTTGGTGACTGCACTTTGTCAGAGATCAGCTGTGCTTCTCTGGCCTCAGCTCTGAAGTCCAACCCCTCCCATCTGAGAGAGCTGGATCTGAGTGGAAACAAGCTGCAGGATTCAGGAGTGAAGCTGCTGTGTGCATGTTACTGTTGTAGCTGCTGGAGGTGGAGCTAGTTTACACTACTTTATATACAGTTAGCTAGTTTAGTCCACTGGTTCCCAACCTAGGGGTCGGGGCCTCTCCAAAGGGTCAGCAGATAAATCTGAGGGGTCGTGAGATGATTAATGGGAGAGGAAAGAAGAAAAAACAAAGCTCTGATACACAAATCTGTTTTCAGTTTTTGGGCTTTTTCCTTCATAATTTGCTCTTTTTTTGTGAAATATTGGGTAGTTTTACTTATTTATGCCTCAAATAGTTGTTTAAATGAAACCATGTGAGAAGTTTAGAGCGGAAATGTCCAAGGTGACGACCTCAAATGTCTTGTTTTCTCCTGACCAACAGTTAATAACCCAAAGATATTCAGTTTACTGTCATAGAAGACTAAAGAAACCATCAACCAACCACAAAATATGAATTTGGATCATATTTTATCCATTTGAGAGTCTGAAACCAGAGAATTGTGGATTTTCTTTCTTTTAAAAATGACTAAAAACAACCAGTTATCAAAATTATTACAGTTGTTGCAGCTGATCAACAAATCTGTTTTCAGTTTTTGGACTTTTTCTCTAATCTTTGATTTTTTGCTGAAATATTGGATCATTTGAACATTTATTGAAATACATCAGCACAGTACTTGAGTAAATTGCTGCTGGACTTTGCTGTTGAATTATTCGACAGCTGTTACATTTTTATTCTCTGTTAGGTTTTAAGTCTGTGGCTTGAACTAAACTAATCACATTTCTGACTTTATCTCCTGCAGCACAATGGCTGTCCCTCCTTCATACTCAGACCTGGGCAAAGCCGCCAAGGATATATTCAGCAAGGGTTATGGTGAGTATTATTTCAGCCCAAAACAGTAAATGATTAACACAGTCTGTATAAACCTGCTGTTTCAGTTTGACTGGCTGTAAGACGGCCTTTTTACAGTCTGCAGATAATATTATAGATTCATGGAAATAATAGATTTCAGCGGCAGCGACGCAACCTGCAACACATTGTAGTTAAAGCTACAATACTCAAACGACATGTCAGTTTCAGGACGTCGTAGCATAATAATAAAGTCACATTAAGTGCTGCTGTCCAAAGTGCTGGCTTGAAACTCTACGCCAGTTTTTGTTTGATGCTGATAGACCAAATAAAAATGGAGATACGTTGATATAAAAGCGGAAAAGCGTGTAAGATGTGACGGTGGCAGGACATCGCATTTATTTTATATCTTCGTGGAAGAGTGGTGTAGCTAAAAAGTAAAAAAAAAACGCCTCTTGTAACATCTGCTTTTTGTTGTAAATAGATGTATATAGATTGATTTTATCTCAGTGTTTCCATTATATGATCACATTTGCAGCCTTTAAAATGCTTCGTTGAACATGTTTGTGTTCCTCATAGTCAAAATACAACAATTTTCCAATTCAGATTTTATGTATTTTGTGTGTTTTTTGAGGGTTAATATGATGATATAGTATGTTAAAGTGAAAAAATAATTGTCTGGTCATATAGATGATGTTGTGCTGTAAAAAAAGATACCAAACATCGGCATGTTAAACATTTTTTAAAGTGATATATGAAGGCAAATTCAAAAGTATAGCCCTAAAGACTCCTGAGGGGTTAAAGTAGGTATGTAATGTTTGAAATGGCACCAAGAGAGTTGGATAATTTGGATGTAAGTATATTAAATTTTATAGCGTAATATCTAAATATGTCATGACCTAATCCAGGAGTAAAGGAATAATTCAACAGTTTAATGAGAAGATGGATGCTGTTCTCATATCTGCACCTTCACTAGCCAGCAGCTGGTTAGCATAGCATAGCATAGCATAGCATAGCATAGCATAGCATAGCATAGCATAGCATAGCATAGCAAGTTACCAGCACCTCCAAACTAAATTATATCTTGTTTGTTCAATGCATAAAAACACTGAAGAGTAAAAATGATAAGTTGCAGTTTTAAGGGGGAGAATGTGCCAGAATTATGCAATCAATCAATCTATCAATCAATCAGTGCTTTACAGATGGATGGAAATATCATTTGAAACTTGAAAGTGAACAAGCGTTTGTTTGTTTTTTTTCCCCCCAAAACTATTATTATAAAAATTTGCTATAAAAATCTGAAAAATCTCTGATTCATGTCTGTTAAATACTGGAAGTAAGAACAGGTGGACCTATTCTACTTCCTAGAAGAAGTAGATACACAAACACAGGATTTTGGTGACCGTTGCAGAATTGTGAAATAAAGAAACTCATCAGGTCAGGAGAAAGTCAAAAGGTTGAAACCTCAGTTGAAAACAGATAACTTCCTGTGGTAATATTAGAACAGATGACATATTCTTTGTTCTTGTATCTGATTCATCATCGTATCCAAATTACTGCTGACACACAAGTCTCTTATTTTGAAATCCTCCAGGCTTTGGTGTCGTGAAGCTGGACCTAAAGACCAAATCACAGAGTGGAGTGGTGAGAACACTTTTTATTTTTATTATTATTATTAATTTATCTTTAACACCTGTTGTCATTCTCTTACCCCCCCCCCCCCCCCCCCAACCACCACTGGCTTGCCTTATCCTGCCATCACTTGGCGTACTCTGACCCCTGACCCCTACAAAGCTCCAACACAAAGAGGAAAAATCACAAACCCTCCACCTTCTACACTATAAAGCACAGGTTCACATGTTTTCAAGTGTCTTAAAACATCAGTCAGGAGCCAAAATGAACATTGAACATTAAACATGTTTTTGCTGTAATGCTGTAATTATTCCCGTGTGATCGACTCGCTCTCTAACTGAACTAAACAGCAGCGTTAAAACACGAGTGTTGCAGGTAAAACATGCGACTCGTGTAGGCTGTTGCATGATCAGTTTAGTTTAGCGGATGCGCTTGATTTGACTGTAGTAACCGGGCGGAGATAAGCCTCCTGAATTTGCAACCAAAACGCTGTCAAAACTCTCATTTTATGATTTCCACTGCAGAATCTGTGATCATCGACAAGGAAAGAGCCAGAAAATGAAGAACAGCACAGTTAAATCTCTAATCTGTAACTATTCCTCATTAAAATGTGTATAAACAACTAGACCAGACAGAAGCTTCTCTCCTGAAACCGTCAGGTTGTTGTCGCTCAGGTCTAGACCTATGTTCTATATGTTGTTGAGTTGTGTTCTTACATTATCCCAAATGTTTCCAACAGTTTTCAAACCCAGAGAAATCTGTCATTTTAATCAAAGTAACGGACCGTTTCATTTGGTGGCCTGTCAATGGCGTCATACCTCCTCTACCAAAGAGTATAGTGCACAAGATGCATGCGTCGGCACCGTGTTTGTCCGCTACAATGGCGTCTAGCAAAGAGTAACTTAGACACATACACACAAAATATTATTCTTGTAGTTGCATTTATAACCTTTTTTTTTTTTGACCCAAACGTAGCTTAATCATGTCATGTGATGCTACTTGAGTACAATTTAACAACAAATATTACTGAGATCAATACAGAAAAATGCAGGAATTCACATTATAATCACGACTACCACTCACTATCTGTGTAACAAACACACACACACTCACACACTCAGGTCCAGCCACACATAAGGTTTTGATCTAATCTTGTTTTAAGACATGTGGGGAAACTCGTGAACCCGTCCTTTAAGTCTCCCGCTGAAACCCTGAACTGGAAGGTTTTACAGGTCGGGCCAGTTCTGCTTCGCTTTTAACCTTTTTTTTGCTTTTGTTCTAGAGAAACATGACAGGCCTGTTTATTAGGAGTGTTTTTATTATTATTGTGGCCTGTCTGTCTCTCTACCTGCCTCTCCTAACCCCTGCTCTGTCTCCATACTGCTGCTGCTGCCGCTCCTCTGGACCGCTCACTGCTCTAAATGTAGATGGTAAGATCGGAGCCCGGCTGCTCCGACTCCTCCGTCTGTGTTACCGTTTTTTTTGTTTTTTTTTAAAGAGTTCATTCATCGGTTTCTGTCCTGTTCTGTTTATTCACACAAACAACCACCATCATTTTCATCCTCCTGTTCAGTTATACATCATTTTTTTATCGTTATCATGGTTCTGATACGTTTTTTGTCGTTTTTTTTCATCCATATCGCATGAAAATCTATATATTTATTAACAATTACTTACTTTTTTTGTCGTAAGTGTCAATCAGTTCTAACCCTCTAACTATGTAGATACTGTATAGACGTGTATGTTCGATACGCATGAAGCCACATACTGTATATCCTGCTTTCGATATATTATATAGCTGTGATCATTCCTCCTGTTCATGCAGTAGAAAGGACGTAGCGAGCCGGTTTCAAGCCGTGAGTTGCAGCTTCTAGACGGCACCGTTTTTAGATTTATGTTTCTTTTTTTTTTTAAGTTGGCAGACACTTTTATCCAAAGTGATGTACATATGAGAAACACAAGCAGGGATCTAGCCAGGAGACAACACAAGTAATAAAGCTGAAGTTTGGGAGGGATCCTATGTAGATGCCAACGTCGACGTTGGCGGCCTGTCAATGGCGTCATATCTCCTCTACCAAAGAGCCACAACAACACAACAACAAAGTCCCTCTGCTCATTTTAGAGAAAAATTCATTGATGATTGAACTTCACATTTAAAACCTGAACACATCAGATTGGATTATAAATGGATTTTTATCTACATCATTTATTATTTATTAAGCTTGATTAACTGCAGTTTCTCAGGGATCAGCTATAATTCTCTGGCCTCAGCTCTGAAGTCCAACCCCTCCCATAGTTTTCTACCTCTACCAAAGAGTATAGTGCAAAAGATGCATGGACTTTTATTCAGTTTGAAGCCACATTTTCATGATAAATTTAAAATCTTTTAGCCGCAAGAAGGATTTTAGTCATTGGACGTCTGGATCTTTAGTTATCAGAGAAATAGAGGTAGATGTGTGCGTGAAAGAGCTGCGTCTTTAGTCTTTTCTTAAAGATTGAGACGGACTCTGCAGATCCAACAGAGTTTGGTAACTCGTTCCACCAGTGGATCTTTCAAATATATAAGGAACAATTTAAGCTAAGCTAATTGATGGGGGCAGGTATCAGAATTAAGTTGGTGAAACTTGGTGAAATATTGCGGCAACAGTTTGACTCTGTGTGAGTCCCGGAGCCGAGGAGAGCAGCAGGTGAGTCAACTATCAATCACACGTCCACGCAGCAGACATCAACGCTGCTATAAGAGCGCTCTCCTCCGTCTTCCTGCCTGTGACCCAGAAACAGATCTCAGTGTGTCGTGTTTAAGGATGTCTGGATTCCTAAAATCCATCCCAGGGAGATAGACAACCATTTAAAGTGTGTGTGTGTGTGTGTGGTCAATGTGCATGTTAGGCGCTGCAGGATACATCTCAGACTGATCAGACTCCTCCTTTGATGGCTTTATGGATAAAATCTGAACATCTGAAGCGTCTAAAACTGCTGGAGCTTCATTTTAATACATTTTTTGCACAGATCGAGGAGTCTGGAGTTCATCCCACTTCACTTACATTAAACTTTTAGGAGCTTTTAGCTTCAGGAAGTTATTACTTATTGATCAGTATGAACAGGAGGAAAGATTGCAGCCAGCAGAACCTGTTTCAGCTTCTATATGTGAACGTGAATATTGTTTTTAAGACAAACTTGTGCTTTTATTTTCCTTTACAGTTTACAGGCGATTGAGTTTACGGCTCGGCTGGGTTTTCTATATTCTGTTGACTCTTTTAACGCTTCGTCCCTCTGTGTCCTCCCGTCAGGAGTTCAACACATCTGGATCCAGTAACACAGACACAGGGAAGGCTGCTGGAAGCCTGGAGACCAAATACAAGATGAAGGAGCTGGGACTGAGCTTCAACCAGAAGTGGAACACAGATAACACACTGGCTACTGAAGTCACTGTGGAGGACCAGGTACGCTACGTCTGTGTGTGTTTTAACAGGAAATATCCAGACTAACTGATAAAACTGTACAAATCTTTCACTTGTATTTGGTTTAAAAAAAAAAAAAAAAGAAGTGTTGAAACAAAGTGTTGCTTTATCCGCAGCTGGCTCAAGGACTGAAGGTTGCCTTGGATACGTCTTTTGTACCAAACACAGGGTGAGTTGTATGATTGATACCATGTCTTGTTGGATTGTATGATTTTGCAATGAGTATAAACTATGGGTCAAACTCTTTTTTTGTTAATAATTAGCTGCTATTTTCACAGTTTTCTGAACAACCTGACGATTTAAACAACCAGATTTAAACTTCTTCTTTCTTCTTTTTGAATCTCTTCATTGGAAATTAGACTAATCTATCTTTAATCTTCCCTCCACACTTTTATTTTTAATTTAATTTTCACAACAAACCACATGAAAAAGATCGAAATCAGCCTTTTCTGTGGCACTCAGCTTCAATCCCATTGGTCCTTACTGATGATATGATTATTTAATGCAGCTATAATTGATATTAATATTAATATCTGAGCTGTCAGCGTTTAATATGTTGGTTTTGGCTCGTATTGATGAACCTACAGAGAATTATCTGCAGCTCCTCTCGGCTTTACAGAGCTTTATAGTGATTTTCAGCCTCATTGTTTATCTGTTTAGCTGCAACTTTTACTGCTCTGGTTCACTCTCAGCGGCTCTCATAGCGTCGCTCAGCAGCAAACAGGCAAATAAGACAGTTACTTATAGACTAGCTGGTGAACATAGTGGAGCATTTAGCAGCTAAAGAGCCAGATATTTCCCTCAGGAGATGTTCAAGAGTGAAAACAGAAGCTAAAAGAGAGAGAAGATTGGACTTATATTCATCAGACGGACAGAAACATGACTTTAAATTAATAAAAATGCTGCTCTGTAACTGCTGGATGTGGAAATAAAAGCAACTGTTTGCTGACAAGTTCAACATATCAACTTAAAAGCTGATGCTGTGACTTGTTTCTGCTGCCCTCAAGTGGACAAAAAGAGGAATAACATCTATCAGGCTTTGGATTCTCACACTGAACTTGTTGCTTTTGGTCTTTTCCTGGAATTTGTTAATAAGAAGAAATAATAATAATAAACTTCATACTTTCAGCATTAGATAAACTAACATGTGACCTCGTGGTTCTGTGTTTCAGTAAGAAGAGCGGCAAGCTGAAGACGGGCTACAAGCGTGACTTTGTGAACCTGGGCTGCGACGTGGACTTCGAGGGTCCCATCATCCACGCTACCGCCGTGTTGGGCTACGAGGGCTGGCTGGCCGGCTACCAGATGGCCTTCGACACGGCCAAGTCCAAACTGGCCCAGAACAACTTCGCCCTCGGATACAGGGCCGGGGACTTCCAGCTGCACACCAATGTGTGAGTAGCGCTGGTTTTTTACACGTCTAATTCAGTTTATTAGAGATTCAAACAGTTGAATAACGTCTCCTGTGGCTCTAGAGGAGCTTCAGGTCCATGATGATGTTCTCCTGCTGGGCTTTGAGGCCACACATTTATACAAACCATCACTTCTTTTTTTGAAATATGTCAGGCAGAGAGGATCTGGAAGGGAGAGGCCGTAAAGATGCATCATGGGAATTGTAGGATTCAGAATTTATGACTCTCTTGTCTCTTTTTTTTTTAGTCCTCAAACCTCATGTTGCTGATCTGACACTAAATCTGCTCTATTTTTAAATAAGATCAGATCCTGCTTAGTTTCCCCAAAAGGATTTAAAACAAAGCAGCGTCGACTTATCACTTCCTGTCACTGTTTGTGCATCTCCACTAGTAGTTTTTTTTTTTTTTATTTGCATAGTTTGATTTAAAAGACTTTGGCAATAACTCACAAGAAGAAACGCAAAGAGAAGAAATTTAGGAAGAATTTTCTGCTTTCTGACGCCGTTATTTGTATTTCAGTTCCTTCCAACACTGCCATGTTAGTATTTATAGATTATGTGTGTATATTATTGTGTGTGTGTTGCTTCCTTTTTAAATTTAAAGTAAAATAAACTGCTCAGTAAATATGTCAGACATCTGTGTGTGATGCTGAAGCTGTTTACAGACATGATTTGTTGTTCTGTGCTCCGTCATAATCCAGGAGAGAAAACAGCAGGATTTGTTGCTACATCCTGAATAAATCCTAACTGTGTGTGTGTGTGTGTGTGTGTGTGTGTTTTCTGTTTCCTCTCTCAGTAACGACGGGACCGAGTTCGGCGGCTCCATCTACCAGAAGGTGAACGACGAGCTGGAGACAGCGGTGACTCTGGCCTGGACCGCCGGCAGCAACAACACTCGCTTCGGCATCGCCGCCAAATACAAGCTGGATAAAGACACCTCTCTGTCTGTGAGTGCTCCACATGTAACACCGCACAGATTTCTGCTGTGTGTGCTGTTGTGTTGTGTTGTGTTGTTTTTGCTTCATGTCTTGTCTTGTTTCATCCTGCAGGCCAAAGTGAACAACGCCAGTCTGATTGGAGTAGGCTACACCCAGAGCCTTCGGCCAGGTAGGCTCCGGTCCAGCTGCTCTCATTCACCCACAGAGTCTTAACGCTGCATCTTCCACATGTCGGCAGCCGCAAATAATCCTTTAACAATGATAAAACTTCATCTGTGTTAGCAAAGAACACGGAGATTGCTTCCTTTTAGACGTACGTGAAGTCTTGACAGCTTGAAGTACTGAAGTTTGTGCGAAGAGTCAGCTGACACGTGTGACCTCAAGAGCTCAGGGAGTAGATCTAAGAGATGATACTGTTCTGAGCTAATCGGCATCATCTACCTTTTTTTTTTAAAACAGATAGAGATGCTGGCTGAGGGAGTGACGGCTCGTGACGGTTCATGTGTTTTTGTTTATATATCTGATTTTAATGCTGGTTAGTTTACCTCCTGGGTACGTTTTCACGTCTCAGTGGAGGGAAAACGAGGCCGCGTGTGTCGGCGCAGCGATTCTTAAGAAACGACCTCCGATTACCTCCTTAGACTCGCTACAAAAAGCCGGCAGCTCGCACTAACTTGTCTCGCGGTGTCTCTATTTGAGGTCGGATTGTTTTTTTTGTTTTTTTTTACTTTTGGCTGCACTCGCAAAGATTACCGCAGCTCGTGTCAAAGGTCAACGAGTTTCCACTTTGGCTGCACGTCTCTCGCTCCGCTCGGCACAGATAGATTTATCAAATGAGAAAAGGCCAGTAAGCTGTTAGATGTTAATTAGCAGGCAGCTACACATTTCTCCGTTTTCTATTTATCTGTTTAGCGTCGCTAAGCTAGGCTAACCCATCGTTGCTAACTTTGGAGCTAACCTTCACTTTTCCAGCAGTTGAGGGAAACAACAGACGTGACTTTTCATGGTGTTGACAAGCTGCAGCGTTTATTAACTGACACACTGTAGTCTGTACTGTGCATTTACTGACACACTGACAACTTACTGCTGCTGCTAACCGTTTCCTCTGCTCCGTTAGCATTTACCGTTATTTCAGACGCTCTCTCTCTCTCTCTCGCTTCACCACTCACTGGCTAAGGAGTGACGCTGCCTGCAGTTTCCATGGCAACGACACAGACGTTAACTGCCGTTAGGAGACAGCGCTGCTCAACGGCTCCCAAACGCTATTGATTTAAATTAATTAGTCATATTACTTAAATTTCTGGTTTATCACCCTCAGTGTAATCTGTCAAAATGATGGGGGGCCTATTTCTTATTATTGTAAATTGATTGCTGTGTGTTGCGACCGTGTCTCATGGTGACTCTACACTTTTTTTAAATAAAACGCATAAATGAAATGCATTGTTTGCTGAGACGTCTCTTGTCCGTCCTCCAGGTGTGAAGGTCACCCTCTCGGCTCTGATCGACGGGAAGAACTTCAGCGCCGGCGGACACAAAGTGGGCATGGGCTTCGAGCTGGAGGCGTAAAGAGGGGAGAGACCCTACCAACCAACGAAGAAGAAGAAGAAGAAAAAAGCCCAGAAACACATGACCCCCCCCCCCCCACACACACACACACACACACTCCTCTGGCCCTCCCAATACCCCGACTCATATTACTGCCCTTCCCCTTTGCTCACCACCATCATGTAGCTCCCCCCCCCCTTCTTCTTTCACACATGTTAACGAGCATTTCTGACAGTAATAGTCGAGTCTCAGCATCATGAACCTCCTTCCTCCTTCCTCTTCCTCCTCCTCCTGAGAAGGAGGCTGTGAGGGTTTGAAACTGACGGCGCCGGTTATTGAAGTGAAACTATTTATTTCCCTGTAGAGAGGCAGTTGGATGGTAGCACGTTAAAGCTTCAGTTTTCTCGCCTTCCTTTAAAAAAAAAAAAAACAACAAAAAACAAAAAAAACGCATGTAAGAACGTCGGTGCAGAACTGAAAAGCTTTATTTGCTTGGTTTAAAAAAACAAACAAAACAACCACAAAAAAAAAAGGTGCTGAGTGTTTGTTCTCTTCTTCTTGTTGTTTTTATCGGTTTGAGACTTTTGTTGACTGTTGTTGTTGCGACCTGTGGACCATTAAATCCATATAATTTAACACATTTCATGAAGATATGAGTGTTAGGTCTGAAATATTGAAGTGCACGGCGGTTAAAGTTGAAGGATGTTTTAATGCAGATGCTCCCAAATGATCTTTGAATCCTTTGTGACTTCTCATTTATTAGGTAGGTGAAATCAATGTAGTGGAATCTTCCGGTAGCTTAAATAGTTAGTTGTTTTATTGTTTTATTATTTTTTTTCTACATTTCTACAATATTGTTTTCATCTGTCTTGTCTTTTAGTGCAGCAGTCACAAAGAAAGAGGACATCATTTGAGAGTGTTTTTTTTTTTTTTTGTTTTTCTTCGTGGATCCGGTTGTAGCGTCTTAACTCGACAGCCAGCTGTTTCCTCATGTTGCTATGGGAACGCACTCATTATTACTGTCAGTGCTCTTTATTACACTCCTCAGATCTGTACGTTAAAATACAGTCGATTTGTCCTCCTGGAAAGAAATAAAAAAAAAAAAAGGCTTGATAGAATAATTTAAGAGGGTGTTGAGTCCCACACGACTGTCCCACTTCCTTCTTTTTTTTTTTTTTTCAGTCATACATTTTAAAAAAAAATGTGCATTTCCCATCTAATTATGTCGTCATGATTAAAAGGCGCATTTCTTTGTCATTTAGACGCAGTACCTCATTTTTTTTTTTCCAATGTCAACTAAGGGAATTCTAATAATAAAGAAAAAATGTTTGAAAGTTTTTGTTGTTATTTGTATTTGTGTGTGTGTGTGTGTGTGTGTGTGTGTGAAAGTAGAAACAGTTTTTCTGTGACACATCTCTAGATCTTCCTCAGCAGACGGAGTTTGCTCAGTTGTCACAAACACAAAATTATTATTTGCTGAAGAAAAACAGGATGAAGTTGAAAGCCCCGGAATAACCTTGAGTTTTAACTTCCTCTTGTCCTCAAGTCAAATTTTGACCCGTGAAGACGGCAAGTGTCATCATGTGCCAAAAATCCATCAACGTATTTTTCCTCTCTGATCTCAACTACAGTTAAAATAATTCATAATTTCTTCAGGATATTGACACCTCGGGTCAAAATTGACCCGTGAGAACAACAGGAGGGTCGTAGCTCCACTTTGATCTGTTTTGGAAAACACTTCTATGCACTTTAGATGAGAACATCACACTGAGAGTGATAACGATCTTCTCGTCTCTCTCAGCAGGAGAGGAAATGAGTTTATGTCCTAAATATAGTTCAATTTTTTATATGTGTGTGTTAAAAAGTGTTTTTCCTCTGCGGTTCGCTGTTGCAGGAAGAAGAATCTCACATCACTGTTTAAAACGGCGTCTTTTTAATTTCAAGGCACTCTACAACATTAATATCAGTAATGATAAAGACACCTGAACACAGCACGTTAACACATCCATGACTCGTAAAAACGTCTTCAGGTCAATAACAAATTCACTCTCTCTAACGCTAATGCAGGTTTGACTTTGACAGTGAACATACGGTGTGTATCTGCAAAAAAAAAAAAAAAAAACATATATATTTTAATAAATAAACTGTTCAGGGACTATGTGTTCTCAATCAAAGAGAAGAGGTAACTTGTATTGCAGGTTCTTGGCAGATTAAAGCTCCTATTCTGTATATTATTTCTGTAAATCCACAGGTTTATACATTTATAGATTCTGCAGAGATATTGACAGAATCTGTTGATAAAAAAAGTCACACCGCTTCACATTTCTGTCAAAGAAACAACAAGCTCTGAAGGTCCTGAAATGAGTGTTATTAACGGAGACCGTTGACTGACATTCATGAACTTCCTCTTTTTGAAAGAAGGGGTCACGTTCGTTCTTCTTCTTTTTTCCCCCATTTGATACCAGAAAATGACCGGCGACACGAGTCCTTCACTCTTTCCCTCGGCATCCACGTCTGGTCGAGCTGCCTAAAAAAAACGGTGAAATATGTGCTGCCTCAGAAGATTTAAAAGGGTCAGTTCACCTAAAACACATATTTACTTCCTGTTACTCGAAACCAGGCAGTTTCATTTCTTCTTGTTCTTCTTCTTTTCCAGGGTTTGAACTGAAGAATGAATCCTCATTAAACTGTTTACAGCGTGTTCTGTGGATTGTCCAGAGCAACGAGGACACTGGTTTAAACATTGATTCAATAACCAAACGAACAAAACAAGAAACGTCATTCAGGTCAGCTTTGTGTTGGTAACAGAGACGACAGCGAGGTGTGTTTGAAAGCACAAGAAAAATCCAGTAAGTAGGTATTGACTTAAATCTCGATTTTTTTTTGTTTTTTTGTTGAGAGGTTGAACAAAACAAACACACCTCCAAAATAAAACTTAAATCAACTCCATGTCAACTGAGCAAACTCCCATCTGCTGAAGAAAAACAGCGAGATGCGAGCAAAACAGTGATTTTTTTGAAACATTGACATAAAGAATTTAATCAATTAAACTCCCATCTGCTGAGGAAAACTCCCGAGAGGTGGTTGAAAGTTCTGGAGTGCATCCTGCTTTTAAACAATCTTGATTTTGAAACATTAATCCCAAAAAAACCAAAAAAAAACCCAACAAATGAACTCACAACTGATCAAACTCCATCTGCTGAGGAAAACTGTGAGAGGAGCCTGAAAGTTCATTAAATTAAGCAGGTTTTTTTTGGTATTTATGGTGAACCGACCCCCCTTTTTTAAAGGACTGTTTATGATCTTGGCGTTTTCAAACCTCTTCACAGGATGCACGCTACTTCCCACAACAGAGCAGGAAGTCGTCCTCATCGTCCCTTTTTTTATCTGTGAGCTCTTCTTGCTAAACTTTGGCTCCGTGTTGCATCATTCAAGTTTCATAACCGTCCAGCTTCACTCTTCACTTCTCTCACACACACACACACACACACACATTTTTCTTCATGGTTGAAAGAATGTGAAGCATCCAAACATTTCCTGCTGCTGCTGCTGCTGTTGAGGATCTCACAGCAGGTTGACTTTTGCCACCACTTGCTTGCAGCCTGTGAGAGAATACTGGTGGCCCCCGACGGCGGGATGATATTCGATCTCCCCCGCCAGGCGCTCTATGCTGGTATGATCCGGGTAGAACCCCTCTCGAGTCATTTCATCCAGGAAACACTCCATCACGTGACCTTTCTCCAACAGGCCCAGAGGTAAGATATCTGCCTCTGTCCACAGCGGGTGAAGCTTCTCCAGGGTGGCGCGCAACACCGGACTCAGCTCTTTTACTAGGTTACTATAGCGAATGGTCGCCGACATCGCCGTGGAGATGCTCGACGAGTTGTGCAGCATGTGTTTGGTGATGTGCGCGTGACCCAGGTTGCTGAGGAACAGGTAGATGGCGTTCAGGTACTCGTTGGACTGCTTGGACGCCACGAGCTGCCGCAACTCCTCCAGGATCTCGACGTGCATGTGCTCGGCCTCGTCGAAGATGAAGAGCGGGATCTTCTCCTCCTCCTCGGCCCGTTCGACCATCTCTGAGATGAGGGAGGAGAGGTTGCGGGCGCACTGCGGGGCGTCGGTCTCCTGGGGACAGTGGTGGAGGACGTAGTACTGCAGCACCAGCGTGTCTCCCACCACGGAGCGGAAGTGTCCCGCCAGGAGGCGACCCAGGTGGCTCTTGCCTACTCCGCTGGGGCCGTGCAGGGACACCACAAGGGGTTTGTTGTGGACGTAGGTGGACAGGTAGTCCTTCAGGTGGGACAGCAGACCCTCCACCGCTCCCTGCTGCCCAAACACCTCCCTCCTTAGCGTCTTCTCGAGGCCCTCCAGGTCATATCGGAGTACGTGGTCATCGAGGTTCTCTATGGCGTTGTACACCTGGGAACAAACAAGTGACAGATATTAAAAACGTGTCTCATGAGACCAAAATGTTCCTTCTGCTGCTTGTTACCTTTTTAACATCAGGCTTTCTTTACAGATCCATCCCTGACATGAAATGATCTAGTCAGAAATCCTTACATCTCCTCCTGTTCCCTCACTGAAAGCTTCAGAATCTATCAATATGTAAATAATCAATGAGGTAGAAGACATATGGTTTCCATCAGTTAAACTTTTGTCAGGAATTTAATAAGATAAATAAACTTTTTTTTGGTAGAAAGATTATTGTTATTCAAACTAGAGTATTTGTATTACTCAACACTAGAGTTTAGTGTTTTAGTGTTGTATATTCCCAAATGAATCTGCAATAATCATATTACCAGACACTGAATGAAACCTTTTCAGGCATTTGGGGCCCTTTGCCTGCAGTTGGCTTCAGTTTACTCTTGATATCATCCAGCCGTGACAACATCAAGATGACAAAAGATTTCCATTGTGTGAATGACAGATTCTGTTTTTCAGCTGAATGAACACGTACATGACCGAGCACGCAGACCAACTTTCTTCACTCAGGAGACGATGGTGATGATTAAAAACCCCAAACCGTCACGTTGCGGAAGCAGATTGTGAGAGAAGCGCGATCAGATATAAATGAGGAACAGTTGTGTCTGAGTAGGACTGTCACTAAACTCCCCTAGGTTGAGTGGTCTGGCCTGGCGGGAGGGTTGGGGGGAATTAGCAGGCAGCTACACATTTCTACGTTTTCTATTTATCGGTTTGGCGTTGTCAAACTAGGCTAACCCATTGTTGCTAACTTTGGAGCTAACCCCTTCACTTTTCCAGCAATTGGGGAAACAACAGACGTGACTTTTCATGGTGTTGACAAGCAGCAGCGTTTATTTACTGACATACTGTAGTCTGTACTGTACATTTACTGCCAGACTAACAACTTCCTGCTACTAACCGTTTCCTCTGTTCCGCTAGCATCAGGCTAGCATTCACCGTTATTCTACTGGCTGAGGAGCTACATTACCTGCAGTTTCCGTGGCAACGACACAGACGTTAGCTCACGTTTCGAGACAGCGCTGCTCAGCGGCTCCCAAACGCTATTGTTTTACATATTTATGTATATTTGGCGTTATTTTTGACATTTCAAAAAAATACTTTTGGCCTGGCGGGGTTCTCGTTGGCTTGGCGGCCCGCAAGGTCTGTACTATCATAGGGGAAACACTGAAACTTATATATGAATTTGAGGATAATCAGTGTAAAGCCATGCTAGCAGCTCCGCGAGGCTGTACCGTCTTTGAGCTTAAAGCTAACACTAGCATGCTAACTTGCTCACAACAATGATAGCATGTATTGAATCGCTTCGTTAAACGTACCAATTAAACAAAAACTTGCAGGAGTTCAAAAAAAGTTGAACTTTTAAAGTCGACAATCAAAAGGAGAACAGGTACTGTGTCAGATGGCAACACCAAACTTGTTTTGACTAGTTTCGGACAGGGCACGGCATATATACCTTTGGCTAGCTCTGGTCACGCCTCGTGTGGTCACCCCATACCTTCTTGACCAATTACACGATTATAAAATTACTTGTAGCCCGGTTAAAAATATGCGTATATAAATAGTTGTGATAAAGAAATAAATAGGATTTGTTAAAAGAGTATGGTTAAAATTCATATTTATCATTGTGTTTAAAGAAAAGGTCAAGTTCATAAGTAAAAATGTTAAGGATGTCAAAAATACACATACGTATTTTATTGTATTCCTTTTGATTAAAAAAAGCTGCTAATTAAATAGAGTATCTTTATGGAGAAGTGTTTACAGTCAAATAGGATAGGGATGTGTATGTGTAAACAGACGGGGAGTAAGAGACAGACTAGACAGCAGAGAGGAAGAACCGCAGGGTTAACGAGCTAATGCGGGAGTTATCTGTGTGGATATCCGAAGTTGTGCAAGGAAAAACTTCTGTGATAGATTGTCAGTTCGATAATCTACAAGAGGACATGTTTTGTGAGTAACAGAGACCTTCTACTCGAAGTTTGCTGCCCTGTAGGCAACTTGAAAGAGGCGGACGGACTGCTAATGCTAGCTAACTCAGCTCGACAAATGAGCTTCGTCTGGATTTATTCCGACCTGGAAACAAGAGACAACAACCAGATAGCGCTCTGAGCCACCCGGGGATGCTCAGGGCTCCTCTGGCAACGCTGGATAACCACCAAACTCCGTGAAGATGCCCGTGTGCTGCCATCCTGCTCATCGGCAGAGACTGCTAACTTTCTCTGGAGGATCCCAGAACTCTGAAAAAGGTACCGACCTGCTTTATTTGTTTTATGCTCTAAAACTGAGTGAAGCGACCGCTAAGTTTTTGATCTCTACGATCACAAGCCTGCAACGGTTTTATTTTATTTTTGTTATATCCCTTTTGCCGGCTTAGCATAGGTGGTAATTGGTGTGTGTTAGTCGCTAAAATGTTTTAAAGTTGAAAAGGTAGCTAGGGCAAATACTGTGTTACCTGTGGAAAAACAAAACTTGGTATTTAATTTTATATTATGTCCATTTAATTTGTTTTAGCATTAAAGGGAGGAAATTATTGGTTTTAATTTTAAAAGGTTTCATAGTGTGTTTGTTATTTCAGACATTAAAGGATATGTGGCCTATGAATACTACATCACCCTATACTAGATTGTAGTATTGTACTGTTTAGGGCTGTAGTCAAGATCCTGTTTGACTAAAATTGTACATAATCGATTAGTCACGGGGGACAGATGTGACTCTTTTTTTTTGGTATTTATTAACTGACACACTGTAGTCTGTGTTGTACGTTTACTGCCAGATGATAATTTACCGCTAACCTTTTCCTCTGCTCCGCTCGTATCCACCTTATCACTAACAGAGTTACGCTGGTTTCCCAGGCAACAGCACAGCCGTTAAACCACGTCCTGAACAGCCTGCACAGACTCCCAAACGCTAAATATTTCTGAATGAGTGGATATTTGTTGTTGATTCTGGCATTAATTTTTTTTTTTGGCCTGGCGGGGGTTCTCGTTGATATAATTGTAGGAGAAACACTGAGTCAGTAAACGCTCAGTAACCGTTGAGTACAGAAGTCTCCGTTAGTTTGGGCGAGTTCAAAGTTGTGAAAACAGCGGGTGTTTTGAATACACCCAGTTGTTTTCACAGGAAATGTGTTAATCTGTCCCTCCTGGGCAGGAAATAATGGAATAATCCCGGAAAGCTCCTGATGTAGCACTTTTCTCTTTATGAAAGTAACACGGAGATTATTCACCAATGAGAATTTAGTCTGACGAGAGCATATGGACCAACTAACCGACTAGTCGACCAGCAGAATACAGCCCTAGTACTGTGTTAAAGGGTAGTACACTCAGTTATTTATTACATTGTGGTCTCACAATAAGATAAAGAACTCAGGGCCCCATCTACATAATATGAGAGTAGACGGGCTACATACTCATTTGACGGTTGCTAGGCTGTAAACCTTAAAATAGATGTTATCTTATCTAATGCTTCTCATAGTACCGTATCTTCCTCTATTTGTTTTTTCCACTACCGTTTGTCTCACAATACCTGCATGACTTTTAATTTTTTTTAGAGTTAGCTCTTGCTATTTTTCACCATTATTCCCAGTCCTGCTCTATCTTTATTTATTTATTTTTTTTTTAAATAATAAGGTTTTAATGTGAGATTACAAAAATGGCGCTGTTCCTGGGGGCTTGCACTAAACACAAAGTATAGCTGAGGCTGATGGGAATGTCATTAGTTTGGCAGGTCATAAACTAAAGTGCTACTGATGATGATGACAAAGTTTTTACAATCCATCCTGAGAGGGACATGAATGTTTGTACCAATCCATCTAGTAGTTGTTGAGATATTAGTGCCATTACATGAAAAGTCAGCACATCAACATGCTATGAGGATTCATCCTCTGAGGAACATGAATATCTGCATCAAATATCAAGATATTTTACTGAATAAGTTACAACATTTTGTGAAATTCCATCCAAGAGTTGAATGTAATAGTTCATCTTTTACCTTGAAAACAGTAGTTTGATAAGAATAATCTAACTCAAAGGTTGTCATACCATAGATGTAAAAATCGACCAACACCTGCTGCTATGTCATCGCTAAAAATGGAGATTCAACCTTTCTTAGCTATCAGTGGGTTAAGATTAGATGGATAAGAACATTTCTTGTCATCATTATTATTATTAATTTAGATTTCCCTTAATACCAATGACTAATCAATGATTTGTTCTGTATATAAAGAACTGTTAACCAATCTTTGATGAAGTAAAGATAGCCGGAAACATGAAGTGAGCAAATCATGATGTATTGGAGAAAAGTTGTGCAAACTGTTTAAAGAATGACTTAACATCCTCTAAATAGCTCGTTTTCAGTCAAACCCAGTGACTTAACCTTCTTGCTTTGCTGCAGCAATGCAGAAGTGTACCCCATGGTCAGTACACCGTGACATCACTAAGGGGCGTCGTCACAAGTGAAACAGACACCACACCTGGCAGAGGTGAGACAGACGGTGAAAAATTCAAGCAGAGAGGGCAGTGAGGCATCAACCTTTCAGCCTGGTGGCAAAGTTATCTCTATAAACACATCTCTGCATATGAAAGCAGAATCTGTAGGCAACAGGAAATTATTTTTGGTAGCGGAAACATTCTGGTTCCTGTTTGAAATCTGAGTGGTATTGACCAATCATGTTTGAGCTGGCTGTGGTTGCATGCAGGTAAACAGTCGATGTTGCAATATTAGCAATAATCTGATGATGATGATGATCATCATTTAGCTTTTTATTGGCTTTTTTGAAAATGTACCTGCATTCATATATTTGTTAATAGAGATTAATTCATGTCGTCTGGACCGTTTCAAGTCGCTAAACAGACTGTAAACAATAAGCGGCGGAGGAAGTCTTGACTCAGATATCCACTTGCTTCACTGGAACTCTTGAAATATTGGCCGTTGCCCCGAGAGGCTGAATCATTTGTCAGACAGATTTTGGCACTGTTAACTGGTAAATGGGCTTTCTAGTCTTCCAAACACTCAAAGCACTTTTATGCTACAAGCCACATTCGCCCATTCATTCGTACGCTGAAGGGGAACAGGGGCTACCATGAAAGGTCCCAACCTGCCCATCAGGAGCAATTTGAGGTTCTTGGTATCTTGCCCCAAGGACACCTCAACATGCAGTCTAGAGGAGGAACCAGGAATCAAACCGCCAATCTTATGATTAGAGGACGACCCGCTCTACTTCCTGAGCCACGGCCGGCCCAACAGGTTGGTAACCTTATATGTATCCTTAAAGGTCTAACGAACAAACAAAATAGGGATCCGTGGCGCTAGTACAGCTCAGAAACACAGGATACC
The DNA here is from genome assembly GCA_029490765.1 of Euthynnus affinis. Lineage (NCBI taxonomy): Eukaryota > Metazoa > Chordata > Actinopteri > Scombriformes > Scombridae > Euthynnus > Euthynnus affinis. Next base: position 26,804,318 of record CM055855.1, read on the forward strand.
TTTAAGTTACTCTTAATTTTGATGGCTCAAACAGGTTTTGTGAAAGTTCAAGTAGATTTGGGCCAATGTGACATCCCAACCCTTCCCGTTTACTTCATCTCAAGGTGGCGATTAACCCTTCCTCATTAGAAGCTTCCTCATGGATTAAAAATAGAAAGTAATTTAGCTGCAAGATGCTACCAGAGACAAGACAGAAGTAGTAATGTTATAAGATAGCAGTGCATTGAAAAGCTTCTCGGCTACGTTAAAGGTTGTAACGAGCTACTTTACCTGGATAAAGACGATGGCAAAGAGCAGGTAAAGACAGTATTTGGCTCGGCTTGGCGCCGGCTTCGGCGGCGCCCTGCATCCTCCTCTGTTAGGAAACAGCACCCGCTTCTTCCTCCTCTTCTTTTTCTTCTGAGGTACGGAGGACGTCAGGGTGGGGAAGGCGGACGGGGTGAGTGCGTCGAAGGTGAAGATTTTGGGGCTGGTGCGTGCCGGGGCTCCTGCCATGGCCCCCGCACCCACCAGTCCCAGGGCCATGTCCTGGCGCCGCTTCTTCATCGCCTTGTACTTCTGTTTGATGCGTATGACGGCACGCAGCGAGGAGGAGAAGCTGGACAGACTGGGCACCGGACTGTCCCTGTGTTTCTCATCTAGTTCTCCTTCCCCGTCCATCTCTCCATCCATCTCGCCATCCATCTCTCCATCCATCTCCTCCTCAATTTCTCCCTCTGTTTGGGAGGCCGACGTGCTTTCTTGGTCACTCATCTGCAGAGAAAAAGAGGGCTTTAAAGCTGCTATAATCAATGTTTTTATATTAAAAATGGATCACACGACTACATATTTGTGAAAGGAAGTACTCGCAGTGACGAACCTACAGAATAAAGAACCTGACTCCACAGTTCAGCATATTTTTTGTTTTACAACCCACGACTTTACTGTTCTGGTTCACTCTCGGCGTCTCTCATAGCATTGTTTTCAGAGAAAAAGCTGTAAAAAGCTGCTTTACACTACCTGCTACCAGACATAGTTAGCTGTAGACTAGCTGGTGAATATAGTGGAGCATTTAGCAGCTAAAGAGCCAGATACTGTAGGAGTTGTCCGCCATGTGAACTTAAAGGGGACATATTCTGCTTTTTGTTACTTCCTGTTGTGTATTTTCTGTTATATCAGATGTTTAACATGAGCAAAAGTCCAAAACTTGATGTGAATGTATATAAAAACGTCACCTGTAAGACAAAGCCCAGGTGTCAGCTGCCCTGATATTTTGTTTGCAAAGTTGTTTTTTTTTACTTTCCTGACGAGATGATGTCAGCTCGTGCCCACATGACCTTCGTTTGTGTTGCCCACTCATATGTTTAAGATTTGGATGTATTTGAGAAGTTGCTATTTCGGTTAAAGGAGTAAAGCAGTGAAATCCTGCTACTATAGTTTGTTCACATAGCCTCTGGAGCCGGTGGAAGCTTCCTGAAAGCTGACCAATCAGAACAGAGTGGGACTCATCAGGAGGCGGGGCCTTAAAAAGACGGGAGCTTCCTGTTTCAGACAGAGGCTGAACTGAGGGGCTGCATAAAAGACCAGTAGAAGATAAATAAGGAGTTTTTAACTGGAAATCATGTAAAGATATTCCAGTAGAGCCCCAGAATATAAATATAGAGGCTGGAAATATGTATTATACGTCTCCTTTAAAAGGTCGGTGTTGTGTTTCTGCCGCCCTCAAGTGGCCAAAAAAAATTCAGATATTCGTCACTATGAGAGACATTTGATGCACTGTTTGTATAAAATATTGATTAGTGCAGCTTTAATGATGGGTTAATAATATATATGACATTTAATTAAAAGGGAAAACACGTCAAAGTCAATTTATTAGTCAACGATGACAACTAACGCCTTGTGTGAAATGACTCAAGCGACATCACTTAGTGTGTCTAAGCTGGGGATTATGGGAAATGTAGGATCCAGCGTTGTTGGAGTTGACTAGAGATTTAAGTGAGAATATCTCATATCGATTTGCAAGAAGTCAAGTTTTATTTATATAAAGCCAAATTATAACAGAAGTTATCTCAGGGTACTTTTCACTTAGAGAAGGTCTACACTGTAGACTCTTTAATGTCCAGAGACCCAACACATTCCTCCATGAGCAAGCACAGTGCTTTAATTTATATACAAAATATTATCACTGGATCTTTATTATGAAAGTGAATTCCAATAAAATATTCTCATCAGCCAAATAGAAAAAAAAGGATGATTCATCAAACCATCCTTCCCTTTCATCATTAAACCACAGACATCAGTGACGTCCATGGAGTAACCACAGAAAAATACTTTTGTCATATCATCAGCCACAATGTATTACCAGCGAATTAGGAAGGATATTGTGAGTAATTATTGCACTAAATTTACAGACGTGAGGGAAACGATTGCAGAGAAGAAGAAGAAAAAAGAAAAGAGCAGCGTGTCTCTTGAGATGAGCGAAGAGAGGAGGAGTGTGTGAAATAGTTGTAGATGCAATAAGACCCTGAGCTATTTCCTCTTGTCTGACGGTAAGAGTGCGGCGAGTAGAGGAGTAAAATAAGAGCAAAGTGTCAAAACCCGAGGGCGGGGAAGTTAGAAACAAGTCGCACACAGTGATGATTACATTTATGATGATGCAGATTCAAAAGAGGTCAGACGGTTGTAAAATAAACCCAAACTCTCACCATGACTCATTCACCTGTTACTATCATTTCAAATCAGGCCCTATGTTGTGGTTTATGCCGTCATCTTATCATTTATTCGCTACTTCATTGTCTTCCACTTTGGCGTGACGCATCACCTGCTTCCCAGGAATAGAGCAGCTGTTTTTCCCGTCAAACGCGATATGCAAAGTCGGGCGGAAAATAGTCAGGAAACATTCCTGCAGAGGAAAAAAAAAAAAAAGAAAAAGAAAAAGGAAGTGCAATCTCTCTTCAGGAACTTTCTCCGTGTTTCTCCTGCAGGATGATTACACTTCCAGGGAAAACGCACACAAGCCAGTAATTGCAGTTTTTTTTTACTACACGTTTTGCATCAAGTTGTCGCTGCACGCTTGCAATTTTTCACTGTTTTTTTTTTTTTTAATAGTAATACTCAACTCTCACTAATTTCTTGCAGAGAAAACGTCACACTTTTGCTGATGTGTCATCCGATCATTCACACTCTCCAGGTTAGAGTGAAATGAGATCGTTATCTCGGTGTCACAGCTAATAGTGTGAGTTTTCTTTAGCTGTGAGGAAAAGGAGGAACACCCACTAATAGTTACACCCAGAGGAGGTCAAGTCAACAGCAGTATCTGCCACACACACCAATGAACACAATATCTTTTTTTTTTTTGCTTGTAGGGAAATGTTTATTTCTCTTCCCTCGGCCCTGGCCCCTGTGTCTTTAGTGGTCAAATATTAACCTTGGCACTGAGTCAAAGAGACATTTCTGATAATATTATAAAACTCAAAGCCTCTTTTTTTTAAAAAAAAACTTTAGCACAAAAGAGTGTAGTAAAGCAGACAGAGAGGGAGAGAATTAGAGAGAGAGAAGGCCAGTATCAGCTCTTATCTGCTTCTCTCTTTCACATGCAGAGACCTGAAAGCCGCTGGTATGCCAAACATTTTTTGAGCTTTTCAACACTTGGATGAAGTTTGGATGAAACCTCTCTGCTGTCTCCCTCCTCAACTCATTCACTGAGCACCTCTGTATTTTAAAAAAATATATATATGTATGTGTTAAATATATTAGATGCGTCTCACTGCTGCATAACTGGAGACAAAATAAAGTTACTGATTGACTTTTTTTTCTAAATGTGTGAATGCTGGCTGCAAAAAACACGCTTAAATCTACTGTAAAGCTAAAAAATAAAAAGCACAACACATGCAGACACAAGTAGTACCTGTTTAAAATGTGTCTTTTTTTTGTGAGGAGTTTTACAAATAGTTTAAACTAAGCAGAGACAGGTACTGATACCCCCCCACCACCACCACCAGCACCACCAGCACCACCACCCAGCAGGCTGTAAGCATGCAAAGCAAGCAAAGTGGAAATAATAACAGAGAGAGAAACAAACAGGAAGCAAACAGGAAAACAGTTAAATTACCTCTAAATTTTTTTTTTCTGGTTTGTGTATCTGGTGTAGATTTAGTCCATAGTTTTTGGGAGTGAAGGAAGCAGAGAACAGCTCCACACTGCAGCTCAACTCAGGAAGAGCTCTCGTTCAGTATCAGACTTCAGTATCTTACCTCCAAATCCTGTTGTCAGCCAACAACTGGTGGCTCCTCCTCTTTCTTCCTCTTCAATTCTCTCATTCTTCTCTCTCTAGTTTCTGCTCTCTCTCTCTATGTGTGTGTGTGTGTGTGTGTTTCTCTCTCTCTCTCTCTCTCTCTCTCAGAGGTTTTGACACATTACACCACACCGTCTACGTTTAACAGACATCAGCTTTTAAAGAAAAAGCAGGTCGTGTTTAAAAGTGGATTTGCAAGTTCTAACTTTAAACCGTTCTATTTATTTATTGATTGATTAGAGAAACACGTCTTTATTCTTCAGAGCGACTCCACAACCTTCACTGAAATATTTTGTTGATTTAAAATGTTTTTTGTTTTTGTTTTTCTTTGCAGCTGATAAAATGTTTCTGTGCACTTTTTGATATGTAGCTCTAAACGTCACTTTTTAGTCGCCTTGTGGTCTCATTTTATCTTCGAGTTATGCAGGAAACATTATAATTATAACTTATCTGAAAAGAGGAAACCAATAACATGTTTACTGATGTAAAATAATGATTTATATCGATGCAGATTAAACTGCCAAACTGTTTATAACGGGAGTATTTTCACAGTCCAGTGCAGCGACTGTTACATAAATAAAGACTTGAATTCTTCTTTCTATGTATTTTTACACCTGTTTTGTAAACACTAAACCTCAGAAATGTCGTTTATAATGAACTGACAGACTGCGGTCGCATGTTTTAGAGGGACAGGAACACCGTTTTCTTTTCTCTTCACTTTTTAAATCTTTGATCTACTGAAGTTTGTCAGTTACAGACACTCATTCATGAACACGTTTGTCCTGCACAGCCTCACCGTCTCACCAACAGTAACCTGCTCCCACCTATTATCAGTTAAATGATCAATATTGCAACATTTTCTTTGATTGTTATCACTTTTTATTTTATTTAGGTTTTGTTTTTGTCTAGTTTTCACCATCATTTCTCCATTTGAATATAAATATTATATTATATTTTGCTTGTAACTCCTTGTTTTTGTGTATTTTATGCTTCAAGAGCTAAAACAATCAGGTCATTAATCAACAAAACTAATCAGCAAATAATCTGATAACTGATTTATCATTTTAGCCTTCTTTTCTCCAGCTTTTGTTTTGGTTTTGACTGAGTTTAAACTGAGGATCTTTTTGAGCTTCGAGCTGTCGGTGGGATAAAAAAAAACAAACAAACAAACAGAAGATTGCGATCTGCGTCTTTCACCATCTCACTCGATCCATCGTGAAAACCGACACGCATGAGAAGCTGCAGCTCCAGGTGTGTTTTTAGACTTTGAAGTCTGCATTTAGGATATAAATAGAAAAGCAACAGGTGCGGCGAATGTTTGCATACTGTGTCATTTGCCTACGACTAAATATGTAAAAAAAAAATAATAATAAAAGCAGGTCACGTTGTCAAACATTCATCACTGAGCTGATCCAGACAGACTAAACACAACCTGCTGTGACAGGAGAGCCGAACCTGAACATCTGATCACAGTTTGTCAGATGACGATGTTGTCGGACGAGGATGCCGGAGCAGCTACATCCTACAACCTTTGTACACAGTTTACTTTTAGCAAGCTGCTGTGAGTAAACTGTTAATGTTGCAGCAGGAAGAGACGAGGTCAGTCACACACGACATCGTCCTCGGGCCAGATGTTTGCTACTGCAGCCGTGTGCGTGTCAGGCCTTTTTATTAAACGGGTGACATCTGAGGAGCTGCAACACAAAATAATAAAAACACGCTTCTCACCTTTTTTTTTTTTTGATACCACAAATAGGCTAGTTTATTTTTAGCAGGATGTGTAAGGTGTCAGAACTCGGTGCTGCTGCTGCTGCTGCTGCAATCTGATAAAACATCCGTTTCACTTTTGCAGCGTCATCAGTTCACAATCTGAACAACTTCTCAGCTCGGAGGAACTCGTTCTTCAGGACTGATGGTTGATGCTCGAGGCCTCCAGATGTTTATCAGCAGCAGACACATGCGCCATGACGCCAGGACACACCCTTTTTTAATATCAACGCAGCTGCAGCAAAAGGCAACCACACATCACTTCTTTTATTTCTATGACAGCTTGCTTTCTGGCGCATCGGAAATAAAAACTGCTGCCAACTCTCCCACGCTCCACTTAACTTTAAAGGAGTGGTTTGACATTTTGTGAAATAAGCATATTTGTTTTTCTTACTGAGAGAGTGAGACGAGAAGATTGGTAACACTCTTCAGATATGAGTGATAGTGATCTTTCGTGTTTGTTTCTCAGGAATGAAAAATAACCAAATTCTTCCCTCTAAGCTAAAACAGAGCTTCATTGAGGGTTTTTCACATCCACCAGAAGCTTTCAGGTGATTATTTTTTAAAGTTTAAAGGTCAAACTAGGTGATGAATCTAATAAAAAATTTTTAAAAAATGCTGAAACTACTTTAAAGGTGGGAATGTGACTCGTCTTCACCGGTTTGACGCGTCGTTCAGCTCGTCAGGGTCGTAAATCTAAAGTCATAAAACACTCCGGTTGTTTTCAAAATATGTCTCGTGGTCGTTGCTTTGTATACAAGAGCTCACGTGTTTTTAAAAGAAGAACAGGTCAGAAAAGACGACCTACATCAGCAGGTCGCGACCTTTCACTGTTCACATCCTTTTACAGAAGCATACGTCCTCCATGTCCTGCATTCAACGGTTTTCAGTTCAAAGTTTTAGCAGCAAAATGTTCTTTAAGACAAAAGTAGAATAACTAATTCTGCTGCTGATTATTATTTACTTTATTCATCAGTTCAGTCCATAAAATGTCAGAAAAATATTTTTAAAAATGCCAAAACATGAGTCCAAGCTGTCTTCAAATTCTTAGTTTTTTCCAACTCTTCAGTCTAAAATCTAACAATATTATATTATAATCTTTATATGAAGAAGAAAAGCAGCAAATCCTCACATTTAGATATTATTGGGTTATTATTGTTATTACTGATGTGATAACATGTAAAGGAGCATTTTAATGTTGCAGCTGATCAACGTGAAGCTAGTTAGACCCATTTATATTATAACACAATAATAATAATATAAGATGATCACATGTTTTATGTGCAATGATGAGTTGATTGACAAAAAAAAACTAATTGGAAACTATTTTATATTTTTTTTTTGAAAAGCAAATATATGAAAGATTCGCTGGTTCGACGTTTTTTTTTTTTAACTATTGACTCAACAATTAATGGATTAATTGATAATAAAATAACAATCAGTCAGTTGCAGCCTTTGTTTTGTGTGTAAAATATTAATCAGGACGTAACTACAGAACAAAAAGTAAAATATTTCTCTCTGAAACGTTGAGAAGAAAAAGTATAACGTAGCAAAAAAATAAAAATGTAAATATGAGTAGCGTCATAGGGGATGGATGGGAAGAATGGGAAGCTGTTGTCATGGTAACAAGCCATACAGATAATCTAACAGGTGGGATTTTTATTTTATGAACTTTCACATATATCACGTTAACAAAATGATCAAACGGGTCTGAACACTTTCTGAACTCATTTCACTTTACTTTCAGTGACCTTTAACCTTTTACGCTGATGATTTTACAGCTTTTTTTTTTGTTTTTTTTTAATATTTCTGCAGGTATTTCTGATGAGGGGGAGACATCACGGCTGTCGCAGGTTCCTGGTATCTCTGACTCAGAACTGCAGTGTACAGGTCAGAGTTTGGCGTCAGTGGTTTTTTCCCCCCCCCACTCTCACTTTGCTTCTCGTAGTTCTGGTTTTGCTTTCTAGTGCTGCTTACTCAATAATTAAGTCACCGAAACCCTTCATGTGCAGCGTGCGGTGTTCGAATCAGTTTTATTGGTTATCGTGACCATAAATATACTAAAAATTCAGCCTCACACCAATTTGCAATCCAAATTGTGTTTATTTTCCTGCTGAACACAACACGTGTGGAGCTGCTGTGTCATCCTTTGCACAGACGCCCGGCTGTATGACCCCCCTCTGACCCCCTCCCTGCCGCCGCCGCCAGGCCGGGAATCGCCGACCTGGTCCATGTGCTTCCTGCTTCTGTCCTTCTGACCTTCCAGTGAACTGATATGAAAGGACACGACATGCCGATGCGCCGTTTATCTGTCATCCTGAGTCATTTTCAGTCTTACTTTCGGAAACTGATGAAAAATAATGATCCAAAAACATTCTCTCCAAAAACTCCTCCCCAACATTTCAGCATTTTAATTAACAGACAAAAAAAAAAGTCGAAAACATGACAAAAAAACCTTCATTTTCTTTTACACAAAGCAATCAATCATCTTCCAGCCAGCTCTCGTGTACAAGAAAAACAAACCTTATTAATTAGTATTAAACTGGGCACAATAGAAGAATATTAACAAGGCAAAAACGAACATAATTTTGATCAAATAAATATCATTTATGACCAAAATAGATGCTCTTATAGATTTGGAAACAGCAGAATATATTTACATCACACAGATGTTGAATATATTTGGAAACCGTGAAGGTTTATCGTGTCTTTAATGAGCTCGGCGTACCTGCTTCAGAAGCTACATTAAGTTAAGGTGGGAAAGTGTGCATCTCTATTTACTCTTCCTTCAGGAAGTCAAGCGTCTTAAAGTCTTTGTTGTTCCTTCCTTTACTCTCTCTTGTGCGTTCTCCAGGAGGGGGGGGGGGGGGGGGGGGAGGGATCACGATGATTGAGACACACGTTTAACAAATGGACAGCAGCACTTTCCAGGACATTTTAAAAAACCCTCCCTCGCTCGCTCGCTCGCTACTTCCTCTTCCTGCCTCGGCCTCTCCTGCCTCTGCCGGAGGAGGGGCCGGCTCCCGCTGCTGAGTCAGACGGGCTGGCGGCGATGTTGATCTGTCCCTCTTGGATTTCGCTGCGAGCCTCGGGAGGCAGGTGTTCGATCTGCTGCTGAGTCTCCAGATAAAACATCACGTCTCTCAGCTGCTCCTGCAGCTCTGCTATCGTCTCGTCCTTACGATCTCCTGAAAGACAGAAAAAAAGATGTTTAATATTCTTGTGTTGACTGGAGCTTTTACAGATAAAGGGTGAGATTTAGTATCAGAGGACAGTTAATGTACTATGATAGATGAGTCACCCTACTACTGATGAACATAATATGCAGCATCTGAAACATGTAAACTGAAGAGAATAACATACTCTTCGCTTGACGTCATTTTAAACTTGCATGTTAAATGTGTGTAGTGTGTATTCCGCCCTCACCGCTGGCCCCGGGGTCTAAGCCCCCACACAGCTGTGTGAACTTCCTGTCTGCACAAGAGACCGCGATAAACATTTAGACCTATGTATTAGCGACGATACGAGCAATTTATCCCGCAGATTAACTTCTAAAGCCCCACGTCTACTCTGGTAACGGCGAGGCAGCAGTGGAGCTTTACATCCAGCCTGTATAAACACAGGGATGTGTATGATGTTGTTGTTACTTTCCGCGCTGCTGCACTGATAACAGAAACAGCCAAAGGTGACGTAAACGTCCAGATGTTTGAGATTAATTACTGAAGCAACCAATAATTCTGCTGCTGCCTTTTAGAGTGAAATATCTGGTTCAGACATTGTGTAAAAACAACTAGACCAGACAGAAGCTTCTCTCCTGAAACCTTCAGGTTGTTGTCACTCAGGTCTAGACCTATGTTCTATATGTTGTTGAGTTGTGTTCTTACATTATCCCAAATGTTTCCAACAGTTTTCAAACCCAGAGAAATCTGTCATTTTAATCAAAGTAATGGACCGTTTCATTTGGTGGCCTGTCAATGGCGTCATACCTCCTCTACCAAAGAGTATAGTGCACAAGATGCATGCGTCGGCGCCGTGTTTGTCCGCTACAATGGCGTCTAGCAAAGAGTAACGTACACACATACAAGATAATACATGGGCTTTGTTGTGCTTGTTCCACACAAACTGTTAGAAATGGACTCTCGCCACATTTTCATGATAAATTTAGCTGGTTTTTAACTTGATCTTTTAGCCGCAAGAAGGATTTTAGTCATTGGACGTCTGGATCTTAAGTTATCAGAGAAATAAACTGGGCAAACGTTAGCAGCAGCTCGGCTAACAGCCCCTCCAGGAAGTCCGCTGCTCGCCCAACATGGTGGGAGAAACACTGACTTGTCTGATATTTTGATTAAAATGAAAGATTTCTCTGTGTTTGAATTTGGGATAATGTAAGAACACAACTCAACAACATATAGAACATAAGTCTAGTTGTTTTTAGACATTTTAATGTGGAATAATTACAGATTAGAGCTTTAACTCTCTGAGATATATCAGCCTAAAGGATCCATTAGTGAGACTCTAAAGGAGCACTTCAGTCTGGAAAGACTCTGTTAACTTGATTAATACTCAGTATTATAAAAACGCTGATTTCTATCAGTTAAGTATTTAAAGGAAAAGAAAAGGGGGAATTTCAGAGTTTAACATGTGTGTTCAAAACAAGAATTTGTGCTCATCTCCAGAGGAAAAAATGTGTTCGAACGACTTTTAGTATCAACAAAGCGAAAGAAAAAGCAGATTTATTTATGTTAGTGCTGACTGAGCTTGACTCATCTCACCGAGTGAGCTGGCAAACATCAAGACGTATGAGTGTAACCAAAACATCACTCAACCAAATTCTGACTAAAGCCACTTAAAAAAAAAAGAAAAAAAAAGAAGAAGACAGTTGTTGTCTGTCTGCATGTGCACCAGATACTTAAAGTCATTATAAAGTTGCTTAAACTGATTTCAACATGCGAGTAACGTTTGTGGACTAAACTTCCGGATCTCTGTCATCAAAACAAAGTGAAACGGCGCAAAGTCTGTGTGTCTTCCACGTAAACAAGACACGTGAAGAAGAGGGACATTTGTTTAAACAATCCTCATCCTCACGGCGAAGGAAAAATACAGGTATGTCTAAACTGTAGACCTACAAATTCCATCCAGACCTCCGACCCCTCAGGCGAGGCGGTGATGAACACTTTCCTGAGTTGAAAATGTCAAGGGAGAAAAATGCAGCAGGGCGAAGCTGCTCTCGTTATGTTTCCATGTTTTCAAAAGGACACTCTGATAAGAAAAGGAGGGCAGGTTTTTTTTTAATTTACTGAAGCTCAGAGTTAAATATTTTTTACTGTAGCTGGACTAAAAGGTGATTAAAATGAATGTTAAGGCTTTACTTCACAGGTCTGTTAATATGGTAATTTTCAGAGTAATTTGCAAGTATTTTACAGAAAAAGTGGTGCAATTTGGTGCAAATAATAAGAACAGAATTTTTTAAAAAAAGTGTAGTTGGTCATTTGTATATTTAGGTTCATACGTAGTTGTTTATTTTCAAAAATTCTGGTTCTTCTTTATTAGTTTTCTTTTCTTACAGTAATTTTATAAAAGTAGTTGCTATGTAACTTAATAAAAAAAGGACATTTCTTTGATAGTATTTCATAATTTGGTGGTTCAGTTTCTGAGAAATGTGCGACGTTATACCGGAGTTTTTAAGAAACAACCTAATATGTAAAAAAATATGTATTTTCTGTCAAATTTAAGAACTGTTAAGAGTAATTTATTGTGGATTTTTTTGCAAATTAACAACTACATATGAACCTAAACATAATAAATCAGCACTTAACCAACTTAACACTTTTTTTTCTTGTAATTTGCATCACCACTTCTCGTAAAATGTAAACAACAAAACAGAAAAAAACGTTAAATACCTGTAAATTCTGTTTTTTTCTTGTAATTTGCATGTTTGTTTTTTACTGTAACAGCCTATGAACCCACTTTTTGTGAAATTCTTAAAAAATTAACCGTTAAATACCTGTAAATTCAGTTTTTTTTAAATTGTAATTTGCATGTTAGTTTTTTTTTTACTCTAACGTCCTATTAACACCTTTTTGTAAAATTCTTTAAAAAATTAACCATTAATTACCCGTAAATTCAATTTTTTTTATTGTAATTTGCACGTTTTTCACCTTAACATCCCATTAACACCCTTTTTGTAAAATTCTTAAAAAATTAACCGTTAAATACCTGCAAATTACTGAATTTACTAAATTATTTTTTAACTTAAATTTGTATAAAATTAAAAAGTACCTGTACAATAAAGCTTTACCAAAGACAAAGTCCTGTATCTGAGCAGTCGTCTGTCTGATAACGCGGTGACTGAAGCTGAAGGTCCGAAAGTTTCTGTGTAGCTACAACTTGCCTGTGATATGCAAATTCTACTTTAATAAAAGAGGAAGTGCTCTATGAATCTAGGCTATTGACCAAATATAACCTCTTACTTCCTCCTCACACAGTATTTTCTCTTCTATATTCTGGGTGTTACTGTTAATCTGTTTTTTTCCCACCACATGTTGTTCTGTATTCTCTAGTCCAACGTGTAGACCAGCTAATGAGACTCATTAGTTAACAGCATTTAAAAGTGGCTTTAATTGATATTTTTTTATAGTAATATCTGAGCTGTCAGTGTGTGACGGGATGAATCTACAGAGAATTATCAGCAGCTTCTCTCGGCTTTACGGAGCTTTATAGTGAGTTTCAGCTCATTGTTTATCTGTTTAGCTGCAACTTTTACTGTTTTGGTTCACTCCCAGCGGCTCTCATAGCGTCGTTTTAGGCCGCAGGAGGCAGCTGTTTTGCTCTAAAAACCTACTGTACACTATCTGACAGTTAGCTGTAGACCAGCTGTTAGCGTTTAGCAGCTAAAGAGCCAGATATTTCCCTCAAGAGTCGGGAGAGTGCAGAAACACGACTCCAGATGAACGATAATGTCGGATGTGGAAATAAGTTGCTGACGAGTTAAACACAGACTTACAAAAATGAGTATTGGTCAGTTTTGTTTGCATAACTTGTCACACTGTAATCAGGGAAACTTCCTGCAGCACTGCAACGTTTCATCTGGTTTTGCTGGTTGTGTCACAGACTTTGGCCGGACGTCAAAATAAAAAAAAAAAACAGACTAAAAGTTTTCTGTTTTGGAAAACAATCTTTCTGATGGGGTAGCGAGATTTGTTTTTGTTTAGACAAAGACACCATTATCGCCACCTTCTGCTATGATACGTGTGTTTATACCAGCACGCTACTGCCGCCCCCCCCCCACCCACCCCAGCCAGCTTACCGATTTCTTTTCCTTTGCGTTCCTCCTCGGCCAGCTGGGACTGCAGCAGCGCCTGATTGGCTCTCAGGCAGTGGTTCATCTCCTGCTCTTCCTTCAGCTCCTGACTCAGCTTCACCACTCGACTGTTGAGCTGAGTGTACCTGAAGACACAAACACAGACGTTGAAACAACCTTTGGTTTTGGTTTTTCATTGAACATTCATGTTTTTAATTACACGTGTGTTGTTGTTCTTCTTCTTCTGTTTAGACAAATCAAACTGTCTGCGGAGGAAAAGCTGCACATTCACAGTTCAAACATCCTGCAGGTCGTCTGTAATCAAGTTAAACACTAGGATGGAGGTGCCGGTGTCTCCTATAAATTCTTGGCATCTCAGCAACTAAATTTGGAGCTTTGTGCCTTTCTTTTGAAGAAGACTATGGTGGACACATGACGAATTTAAAAACAACAACAACATCTGAATCATATAAACACACGAACAACGGGGGAAAACAGTAACAGGAAACAACAACATCGAGTCGCCCTGTTGTGACGTTTGAATAAATAAATGAATGGAAAAGGAGCCTCGGAGCGTTCGTCTCCAACATGACAACCTGCTGAGTGTTTGACGGTTATTTATTTCTTCTTTAGAACGTAAAAAACACATAAATAAAATCAGGTAAATAACTTTTCTCCCTTCCCCGTCGTCCTAATAGCAACACTAGAGTACTTCCTTGTTTTATGAATGAAGCAGCCGTGGTCAGTGACGGCTGTAAACCTCGTCCCTAAAAGTCCCTGCAGGTCTACGTTTTTGTTTTTTTTAAAATCACCTTTTTCTATCCTACAGGAAGTTAATTTAGTCCCTGAGTTCCTCAAATTGTTCTGGGAACGCTCCACCGGTGGAAAAACCCTACATGCTACAATTCCCAGGAAAACCCAGCAGGCAGTTTCAAGGACTTCTGAAGAATATGTTACATGCTCGGACAAAGACCCCTGCTCTAAAAACAAAAAACATTTTAACATCTGCACACAATAGCTGCACGACAGTTTGACCTTACACTGCACTTTTCAGGATGACATCACTGGATGAACTCTTTACCTTTGCATCTAATTACTTCTTCCAACGCTAAAGTGACGAAGCTCACAGTTCAGCAGGCGGCCAACAGACAGACAGACGGCTCAATTAGACCGTCATCTTCGAATAAAAGCGGCAGTGCTGATTGCAGGTGGAACAATCAAGACGCATGAGATCGCTCCAACGTCACGACTCAACACGCAGCTGAAATTAGACGCACGTGATGGATAATAATCCACCGCCACTGCTCTGTGATGACCTCAGGTCAGCTCTGAAGAAGATGCTAAAAAATAGAAGTGATCGCATGCATGGTGCTTTTAAGGAGGAATTAGTTTTCCCACTAAAATAAATATATATCAAATAATCTAACAAATATTAAAGATTAAAATATGCAAGATGATTTTATGATGAATTATCAGCAGCAGCAGTTCAGCTGCAAACATCATTTAGGGTGGAAATCCTCTGGAGAGAAGCGATATATTCCTGATAATATTAAAATAATAGGAAAATTGAGAGACAGAGTCAAAGCCACTTTAGTCAAAACAAACAAGAGAGTCGCTACACTGCCTCAGCTTAAAAAAAAAGCTCTAATCTGTAATAATTCCTCATTAAAATGTGTAAAAACAACTAGACCAGACAGAAGCTTCTCTCCTGAAACCTTCAGGTTGTTGTCACTCAGGTCTAGACCTATGTTCTATATGTTGTTGAGTTGTGTTCTTACATTATCCCAAATGTTTCCAACAGTTTTCAAACCCAGAGAAATCTGTCATTTTAATCAAAGTAACGGACCGTTTCAGAGGAACAAACGTTAGCATTAGCTCGGCTAACAGCCCCTCCAGGAAACAAACAGCTGCAGAAATATTGATATTTTAGGTGAAACAGCTTTTAGTAGTATTTTTTAACTATTTTAATCTGCGTGTATTTTTGTTTTTGGAGAAGAGGAGACTTTTGCGGATAATTCGGCTCCTGGGAGAAACCGAACCGTTGTTATTGTTTATATTTAGAGACCCCTAACGGCTGAAACGACATATTGTGCGTTTAACGAGCCACCACAGTCAAAGATGTAAAAGTATAACTCAACCAGAGGAACCTACTTTTTCTCTATGCTCTGCTTGTCTTTGCTTATTTCTCCAAACCGCTGCTCCAGGTTGTCGCAGCGCTCCAAAGTCTCCTTAAATTTAGCCTTCATGTTGTTTATCTGTAAATAAAAACAAGAATTAAAAAGGGGACACATACACACTCAAAAACGAGCAATCAGAGCAGCTGAACGCCTGCGTCGTACCTCCTCGGCCGTCTCCTTCTCCAGGTGGACGATCTTATTCTCCCAGTAAATCCTCTGAGACTCCAGCTGGCTGGTCAGCAGGTACGAGTACTGCGGACAAGGACGGCTTCATCAGAACGTCTCACTCGTGGTTATTAAGTAGAAATAGCGAAAACAAAAAGCCGACGTTTTACCTCTAACTGAAGCGCGTCGATCTTCTCGGCGTGGCAGGTGTCTCCTTCACACTCGTACTGGACCATCTTCCCGTCAGTCTTACTGGCCACCAGTCGGTGCACGTAGTTATCTGTATAAACACCGTATACACAAAACAACATAAACAATCTCTTCTTCAACATTTAGGCAACAATTAGGAGAGAAATGTTGACCATAATTATGTTTTTTTGGGTTTTTTTTTTTTTTACAATTTTCTCCTCGAATAAAAGTTAAATCTTCATTTTTCAGTTCAGGAAAACAAATTCAGGATTTTTTTCAGCCTCATCTTTCAAAAACAAAGATGTCACATAATGTAAATAATGTAAATATACTATGAAAAGTCAGAACTTGTTCCACAGGAAGTATCAACAGATTGACAGGAAGTTAATTTGCTTTCTATTTTGATAATTAAATAATAGTTTTAGTAATTTATTGAGTAAAAATATCAAACTTTTTGCAGGTTGCAGCTCCTCAGATGTGAGGATTTAGTGCTTTTCTCTATTTTATATCTTTATAAACTGAAGTTGCCGCCCAACATTGGATTAAATCATTTCTTCCACAGGTGAAGTTTTCCTCTAAACGCATGTTGCTGTTTTTTTTTTTTTTTTTAACAAACTATTAAATAAATATTGTTTACAACATTGAATGTGGTTTCAAACCCAGAAATGATTATAACCAAGCTATGAATTATATATTTTTTGCTTCTTTTAGCTCAATGTTTTGGTTTTACAGTATTTTTATTGTATGTTTCACTCTCACTGCTCTCAACATCCTGCAGCAGCTCCAATAAACTGACTGTAAACTTTCTGCTCAGATATTTCTGTCAGGATTTGCTGGACGTCACAACAAAGCTATAAACATGAGTGTACACTGGATTTACAGACACTTAACTGATCAGAAACACAACACTGGTGTCTCCTTTAAGCCAAAGTGGATGAAAACTCCTCCTACACCGACTCCCATTTACTGATCAAGATCATCTGATTTGATAGAAAGCTACAGAGCTGCTACTAAATGGACCTTTTTGTGGTGACATTGTTTTTCCATCAAGTCCAAATGAATGTTTATGTTCAGTGTTTTTAACACATGAACCACAACAGCTTCTTCTGGCGTTCTTCTGCCCTCTAGTGGACAAAACTGATCAACGCAGCTTTAAAAATCAAACATTTTTTATGCATTTTAATGTCACTGTCCTCCACCAGCAACATGTGACTGTGCAAAACTAACACACACACACACACACACACACACACAGTACCTCCTGCGTAGTCCCAGACTCGGTGGTTGGTGAGCTGCATGGCGTACGTATGCTGCGTTTCCTCAAAGTGTTTGTAGGCATGCCGGCTGACGTAGCGGCCGCATCCGATGTGTCCGCAGATCAAACAGATCCACAGGTTCTACGGACGAAACGACAACGAGGTGAAATAAAGAAAAGAAAAAGGTTCAATTAAGACACACGAGTGAATTAAAAGAAGCCGAAGAAGAGATAAAAGGAGACGGATTGATGTGATTTTACCTCCTGAACTCCGCACTCGAAGCACTTGTTCTCTTCAACCGGTTCTGGTGTTTGACAGTAGCGACACACAGGACACCTGGAAACAGAGCTCATATTCATCTGTTGTCACACCTGTGTGTGTTTGTGTGTGTGTGTGTGGCTCTTTGTCACACAGAAGAATATGTGTAAAAGAGGAGGCCAGAAACAAACAAACACATGACATGAAGCCTGGAGAAATAACCAGTAGAGGAGGGAGGGGTCAGGTGAGAGAGAGCATGTGACTCGCTCCTTAGTAAAAAAAAAAAAAGGTTTATTTATTTATCTGTAGATCCTTCCTCAGATATAAGCTGAAGCGTGTTCCTGTTAAAGCTCTGAGGGAGGATAAAACATTAAATTAAACTATTTCAGCTGATAAAATTCCTTGAAAGCAAACATCAAGTGCTCGAAGCGTCTGTGAGCGAGTCAGCTGTGACACGGTTACCTGCTACAGGGCCAACCTTTAACATGATGTGGTTAACGCTCACATGACAGCACGGGAATGTTTTCTACTCGTGTGTGTGTGTGTGTATGTGTGTTTGTGAAACTCACGAGGCGTCTTCCCACCGCTGGAGACACTGGCTGTGAAAGCTGTGGTTGCAGAGAGTGGTGAGGATGCCGTTAACAGACTCGTCCATTCTCTCCAAACACACCGTGCACTTCGGCAGCTCCGTCAACTCCATCACCGGCAGACTGGCTCCCTGAGGAGAGCGAGTGAGGGAGGAGGGAGGAGGAGGAGGGAAACGAGTAGTAAACAAACAGTTGCTTTTTGTTTTTGCTTCCCCTGAAGGAAATATCTGGCTCTCAGCACCAGCTAGACTACAGATAACTGTGTGTTTGGTGCAGAGCAGGTTAGTGTGCAGCAGCTTTTTCCTCTTAAAACGACGCTGAGAGTGAACCAGAACAGTAAAAGCTGCAGCTAAACAGATAAACAACGAGCTGAAACTCAACTATAAAGCTCCGTAGAGCCCGAGAGGAGCTGCTAAACCAACACTGACAGCTCTGTTTATTAATAATAAACATCTGTTCCTGCAGACTGAATAGTGAAGTGGTGAGAGAACGGGTTATACTGGGTGTATTTACCTCTTCAGACTTTATGACTTCTGCTCGCTCCACATAGACCAGTTGGCACACCGCTTCCTCGATGGAGTTGAACTGGCGGCCGTTACACGCCGTATAAAAACTGTCTGCATCCGCCTAAAACAAAGAGATCAGCAGGGTTATAAGACAGAAGCACAGATACATTCACCACTTACGATTCTTTAACTACAACTGCAGTGGAAGCACAAACCCGCATGCGCACTAGAAATTGAGGAAATAACTCACGTTAGCAACTAAATGAGAAGTCTTGAATGTCTAAACTTCCCTCCAGCGTGTAAACAAACTGCAGCTGTTAACAGCTGAAACATTATAAACAGTTTTTTTTTTTTAAAGTCTGACAAAGACAGAATAGCATCTTATCTACAGTCAATCCTCCAGGCTAAATAAGAATTGTAGTTTTCTGTCTGTCCGCTGGTTTTAAACTCAGAGGAAATATAAATATGAATGTACAGAGGGAGGAATAGAAGAGCATTAATGATGCCAAACAGATGATAAAGTTGTTATAGATCATAATTTTTACTTTGTCTTATTTTGATTTGGGTGATAATGAAGCTCCTGGTTTTAGAACTACAGTTCCCATAATGCTTTGAGGGATGTAAACAGGAAGTATAATGTTTCTGTGGATGGAGTGAGTTAGCCCAGAGGGTTTTTTTCCCCTATATTTGTTTACATTTTGGTAAAAGTCTGCTGAATCATGTTTGCAGTGGATCGTTGATTACTGTGAAACTGGGAAAAGTTAAAAATGTGATGATTCTCAAGCAAGTTCTGCATCTTTTCTCAGATTTTTTCGCAGATTTAAGGATGCATCATCAGAGATTATGGCTGTAGTCTGCTGGTCGACTAGTCAGTTAGTTGGTCGATATGCTCTCGTCAGACTAAATTCTGATTGGTGGAATAATCTCCGTGTTACTTTCATAAGGAGAAAAGTGCTACATCAGCAGCTTTCCAGGATTAATCCATTATTTCCTGCAGCGGGAGGGACAGACTAACAAACTACCTGTGAAAACAGCGGGGGTGTATTCAAAACACCCCCGCTGTTTTCACAACTTTGGACTCTCCCAAACTAACGGAGACTTCTGGGTCTAACTGTTCTCAACGGTTACTGAGCGTTTACTAAACGTACTGAACGTTTACTGAATCAGTGTTTCTCCTACAATTATATCAACGAGAACCCGCTAGGACAAAAAAATATGTTTTAATGCCAGAATTAACAACAAATATCCATCATTCAGAAATATTTAGCGTTTGGGAGTCTGTGCAGCTGTTCAGGACGTGAGTGAACCTCTGTGTGGTTGCCTGGGAAACAAGCCTAACAGATAAGGTGGATACGAGCGGAGCAGAGGAAAAGGTTGGCGATAAATTGTTAATCTGGCAGTAAATGTACAGCACAGACTACAGTGTGTCAGTTAATAAATGCTTAAAGAGTCACATCTGTCCCCCCGTTTGAAACCTTCAGTCTCCTCTGCCGACGCCGAGGTCTCACCTGTGTGCAGAACTTTATCAGGACCATGTACTGGTTAGGAGTGGAGTCCCGTATGATCTTCATGTGCTCCATGACCTCGTTAAACGGCGCCAAGAGTTTCATGAGGTCGTGACTGGTCATGGTCGCCGGCACGGTGAGGATGCAGACCATGGCGCTACGTCTGACGTCTTCGGTCAGAGACGTCATTTTACTGCAACGAGTGAGATTAACACAAATTAACAGAGCAGAGAGAGAAGAAGGATTTAATGATCAAATACAGCTTAAAACACAGATGTCACATGATGTAAATAATGTAAATATACAATGAAAAGTCAGAAGTCGTTCCACAGTAAGTATCAACAGATCGACAGGAAGTTAGATTTGTTAATTAAATAATAGTTTTAGTAATTTATTGAGCAAAAATATCAAACTTTTTGCAGGTTGCAGCTCCTCAGATGTGAGGATTTAGTGCTTTTCTCTATTTTATATCTTTATAAACTGAAGTTGCCGCCCCACATTGGATTAAATCATTTCTTCCACAAGTTTTATATTAAAATCAATATTGTTTACAACATTAAATGTGGTTTCAAACCCAGAAATAATTATAACCAAGCTATGAATTATATATTTTTTTGCTTCTTTTAGCTCAATGTTTTGGTTTTACAGTATTTTTATTGTGTGTTTCACTCTCACTGCTCTCAACATCCAGCAGCAGCTCCAATAAACTGAACATCTGTGGACCAGTAAAGGTTTTATTTTGATGAACCAGAATCTACAACTCATTTATTATTTTACCACTTTACACTCTCAGTTAGTGTCTGGACTCGAATCTCATAAATCTCATATACATAAGTGCAAAATAAAAAAAAAAGTCCCCCAATTTCACTGTTTTTCTATTTGAATTTAAAGAATATATAAAGTCTGTTGAACTTATAAACACTAAAAATAAAGTAATAAAACTGTCGAGCTGCATGATGAACTCTTTAAAAGAAGAATAAAGTTGTTTATGCCTCATTAGTTTGTATTTTTATTGCTTTTTTATTTGGTTTTGTTTGTTTGTTTTCATCCCAACTTTAAGATAATTAACTTTGATCTATTCTTACTCAGTTTGTATTTATGTTCCTTTAAGATTATTGCTGTCTGAATAATGTATTTTATAGTTTATTTTATTCTACTTCACCTCTTGATATGTACGAGTAGGCAGTTAATATAATATTTGCACATTTAAATTTGTTCAATAAAGCTTTGTTATTTTATTTTAAAAGAGGTCGAGTACTTTACAGCTCACACGATTCACAGTAAAACGCTGGACGTCACTCACTTGGTCTTGTAGAGGTGCATGATGCCGTGGATGATCTCCACCGAGGGGTTCCCGCTGAAGAAGGAGATCTGGTCTGGCAGCTGCTTTGAGGGGGAGTCTGGAGTGTTTCCTGTGGCTGCGCCGCCGTCCGGTGAACCTTCGCCGGCTTCAGCCTGAGCTTCACCGCCGGGATCTTCGCCTCCACCTTTATCTACCAGGAGAGAGGAGGGAGAGGAGGAGGAAATGTTATCTGATGTCTTCAACGTCTCAACAAGTTGCTCAAGACTTTCTGTTTTCCGTCTGTGGTTAAAAAGGCTGAGTAACTTCCTCAAACATTTGTCGCATCCGTCTTAAATTTGACAGCCAGATTAAAGCTGCGGTCCAGCTGAGGCAGCTGGAGATATTGAAACCAGTCCTCCAGAGGCAGCGCTTTGAGAGACAGTAATCCAGGCTTTTGTGACCGCTCAGCTGGATCACTGCGTCCTCCGTTGCTCGCCTTCAAAACGGAGGAAATGATGGTGGACTTCCGCAGGTCTGAGCCTCCTCTGGAGCCAGTGATAATCTGTGGGGTGGACATTGAAGTGGTGCACACCTACAGAATATCTAAGGGGTCCTTGTCGAAGCTGCAGCAGTCGTCTCCTCTCTCTGTGCTGCAGGACAGAGAGATTCAGACCAGTGTCGGAGCTAGGACAAATATCCAGGAGGGGGCAAGAGGCTTATAGCGGAGGGGCACCAAATTACTGGCAAGTGTCAACGTAGTCGTGCGTAGTGAAAGTTATTATTGTTTCCGTAAATCAATGGCGTTCAGGAGCATCTGTGCAGCGCTGCTCTGACACGAGTGAATATCTGTGTCCTTGTGTCTTGGGAACTCTCGAGGATTTTAAGGAACAGGGAACAGCGTGTAAGAGAGAGAGCGAGAGAGCGAGCGGCAGGAAAGGAAAAGGTCAGCAGTGAGATGTCAGTCTGGCAGTGAACGTTCAGAGCAGACGACAGTGAGTCAGCAGCTTCTCAACACCAAGAGAAGTCTGTTGTTTCCCCTCCGACCCGACCGCCGGAACAGTGCAGCATCTTCCTTTCATCCACTTTAACAGTCCATTAAATCTATAAACTGCAGCCGAGCAGACGCTGGATTACAACTCCTCAGAAATAACAGAAGGCTTTGTGTCTTCACCCCCCCCCCCCCCCTCCTCCCACCCCCACCCTCCTCTCTCTGGTTAACTGTTTCTGGTTGAGTGTCATCTGTACTGGTTTCTTTAATCCTGAGCAGGTGGTCTGCTGAGAACCAGTCGAAACATGACGAGAAAAACGTGCGCTGCGCCCCAGACCAGATTTAAAACCAACCAAACCAAAGTTAAGAGTCCCCACAACATGATGAACACCTGATACACACACACAGCTTGTGGTTTTCATGTGATTTTCTTCCCGATAACAAACATGCATTATATCATCAGACAAGAACTACTTAGCTTGACTCTGTTCTGGTGACGTACCACATCTGGAGCCATGAAGAAAACTTTCCAAACAATATGTTCTTTCCTCAGCTTGTCGTTTTTAGATCATCAGTGCATGTGCGTGCTTTACCTGGGCTGGGCTCGAAGGTCTCTATAACCATGTCCCCCATGGCTCTGCTGCCGATGTGTTGGTGCAGGACAGCTGCTCTTTCCAGCTCGGTCTTTCCACCCAGAGAGAGTTTGGCTAAACCCAAAGCTTTCTCCTGCAGTTCCTCATCTGACATGCCTTCAACTGCAGAGGAGACAAGAGACGGGCGAAGTTTTTATAGACGCTAATGGACCACTGAGTGCCTAAAAGTATCGATACAGCAACTATTGCAGTAAAAGTAGTGGTTTGGTCCCTCTGACTGATATATTATTATATATGACATCATTAGATTATTAATACTGAAGCATCAGTGTTAGAGCAGCATGTTACTGTTGTAGCTGCTGGAGGTGGAGCTAATTTACACTACTTTATATACAGTTAGCTAGTTTAGTCCACTGGTTCCAGTGGCTCATTGATGAGGACATAGTTAAGACTATAAATTACATTTTATCTTTAGATTTGATGACTGCAGTTTGTCAGAGATCAGCTGTGCTTCTCTGGCCTCAGCTCTGAAGTCCAACCCCTCCCATCTGAGAGAGCTGGATCTGAACTACAACAAGCTGCAGGATTCAGGAGTGAAGCTGCTGTGTGCATGTTACTGTTGTAGCTGCTGGAGGTGGAGCTAGTTTACACTACTTTATATACAGTTAGCTAGTTTAGTCCACTGGTTCCCAACCTAGGGGTCGGGGCCCCTCCAGAGGGTCAGCAGATAAATCTGAGGGGTCGTGAGATGATTAATGGGAGAGGAAAGAAGAAAAAACAAAGTTCTGATACACAAATCTGTTTTCAGTTTTTGGACTTTTTCTCTAATCTTTGATTTTTGCTGAAATATTGGATCATTTGAACATTTATTGAAATGAAAGCATGTGAGAAGTTTAGAGGGAAAAATCACTATTTGGTGGAGCTGTTAACAACTCATAGACATGTGAAATGTGACCCCGACTACACACTGCTTTTTGTAAGACGACAAAAAGGTTGGAAACCACTGGTTTCATCTTTAACAATGTGTTGTATTTTAAAAGCTTGTTATATTCTCCATTGTGTCAAATCTGCATCTGAAAAGTAACTAAAGCTGTCAGATAAATGTAGTGGAGTAGAAAGTACAATATTTCCCTCTGAAATGTAGAAAGTAGCATCACATCAAGTAAAGCACAAGCACCTCTAAACTGAACTTTAGTGCAGTACTTGATTGAATGCACGTAGTTACTTCCCATCACTGTATTATGAACAAATGTAATTTACTGTAGTTTATTTAGTTACAACATATAATGTCTACTTTTGTAGGTCATTAACAGCAGTTAAACGCTTAGCTTTATTGTCACTGCTTAACAGCTCGCTGGCTAACAACAACAGCAGTGATTAACACACACATCATTGTTTTTGAGAAGAAAAAATAAACAACTCACCAGCTGAGTACTGGAAACCCTGTGGACAAGGAGACTGGTCAGCTAATTCCAAACGGATAACGACCAGAGACACACTCATGTGTTTTAAAAGAAAAGGCCACTTTTACAGAGAACAAAACAACCCGGTGACAGCTAGCTGAGCCGGCTAGCTGTTAGCTACACCTCCAGATAGCTAGCTGACTAGCAGCGACAGAAGAACAGCAGTTTGTTTTTGTCTTCTCCGCCTATAAACACACACATTACATTTATGTCTAATAACTAAAACACTAAAACTGTCTAATACTGCAGTTAACTACGCTGTCTGTGTGTTAACAACTATTAATAGCATGTCGCTCTTCTTCTTAATAAGAAATGAAACAGCAGTAATTTCCTTGAGGTGAGCTGCTGCCATCTGCAGGAAACAACAACTTCTTCTTCTGCTGCTGATATTTGCTTCAGATTAGACGCGGTAAAGCTTCACTGCTGCCTCCTGCAGGACATTTACAGAACTGCAGCGGAGTATTTTCACATCGCTGTATTAGTAATTTTACTTAAGTGAAGGATATGAAAACTTCTCCCTCCTCTGGTGTCTCATTAATATCTGGTTTGTGTTCATATTGCAGCTTCGTATAACAGGAAATGTTTTAAATAAAGTCAAAAGCCTTGAAAAAAAAGGACAAAATAATAATTTGTGATTATTTAGGCCTTTAAACCAGGAACACACTGTCTGATGAAACACTGTATGTACTTAAATAATATTCAGAGCTGCAACTAATGATGATTCTCATAATCAATTAGTCTGTTGATTATTGATTGATTATAAAAACCAGAAAATATTGACACTTAAGAAAAGCAGAATCAGAGAATTTTTTTTCTTAAAAGAAGATTCAACAATTGATTATCAAAATAGTTCATGATTCATTTCATAGTTGTCAACTAATTGCAGCTCTAATAATATTTAATATTATTAATATTTATATTAATAATATAATTATATTTATATTTTCTTGTTTATTGTTGATGTGACAAATGTATGGAGGTCAAGAAAGGCCATAAGAATAACCAACTAAATACCTAAAATTTAAATTCCACTGAATGTATAATAATAATAATACTGACATATTTTTGAATTTATGTTGTTTGAATCTTTGAAATTTTCAGGAGGCAAGTTCAAAAACTTCATTTTTGAACTTGCCTCATTTCCAGTTTTTCTAAGCACTTTAAGGACTTCTCGTCCCTTTTGGCTTAAAATTTGAGATTATAAGTTCATTTTTGAGCTTGGAAACAACAGAAATAACAACGTCACTACAACATCCATTTAGTTGCTGTTCTAAAGCAGCAGACGGAGTTTCCACAGTTATCATCGGATTATAGATGTTCAAATTTCCATTTTTCTTAACAATTCAAGGACTTCTCGTCCATGCTGGTTTAGATGTTGATATTGAAAAGACTATAAAAAGGAAATTTATTTATAGAAAAAATTAGACAATTCATATGTCATATATTCAAGTTGTTTTAATCAAGTGGCAACTTCTAAGATCTAAAAGTTAAAGTAAAAAAAAACATCTGAACATCTGGACTATCAAAGATAATCAATCGAACCTCCATCAGGTGACGTTCAGTCAGTCATGTGATCCGAGAGAGAGAGAGAGAAGTTCAGAAGAGCAAATTGATACCATCGAATTAAAATTTGTGACGTCGCAAAACTTAAAATTACCCAGCATAAATTTTAAGAGAGGGGAATTAAAACTAGAAATTCAGATAAATTCTGTGGTAATTTCATGTTTTTCCAACATGAAGTTTCACAAAATTTCAACAAAATTCTTGTGGCATCTCTAGGCTTCCATATATTTGGAAAATTAGGTCTTCAGTTTATTATAATCAGCTGTCAAAATGTACTTTGATCCTCATATTAGAGAATTTGAAATGTGGTGCAAATAAATCATTCAGTTTTCAACTTTTTAGGGCTGCAAACAATAATATTAATAATAATCAGTATTAATCAATTGTTTTATCTGTAAAATGTCAGAAAATTGTCCCACAACAACTTCTCAGAGGCCAAGGTGACGTCTTTAAATTATTTGGTTTGTTCGACCAACAGTTTCCAAACCAAAAATGATCAGTTTACCATCAAATATAACAAAAAAAAACAAAACAAAACAGGAGCAAATTCTCTAAATTCTTCTGGCATGTCTAGGCTTCCATATATTTGGAAATTTAGGTCTTCGGTTTATTATAATCAGCTGTCAAAATGTACTTTGATCCTGATGTTGGAGAAAAAAAAAAAAACAGGAGCAAATTCTCAACAAAATTCCTCTGGCATGTTTTGGCTTCCATATATTTTGAAAATTAAAAAACGTGAGTGTGGAAAAAAGAAAAAAAAAAGTGATGTTTAATCAAGACACTGCAAAACAAAACTCTCACATTTACCTTTTTTTATTCTAAAAAAAGCTTTTGACATTCCAGTGTTTCTGTTTTCCATTTTTCTAACAAAAAGAAGGGGGTGGTGAGATGACACTCCAGATTGTCAACCTTTTTTTTTTTTTTTTCTTTCTTTTTTTTTCTGAACCTCGACGACGACGACGACAACAAAGAAGACACATGTAGTCGGATCACAAACAATCTTTTAAAGAAGCCACGGCTCTGTTGGGCTCGAGTCATCAAAGGAGAGAGAGGGAGAAAAAAAAAAAAAAAAGAAAAAAAAAGGCATTTATTAGCAGATGTATATGTGATTGTGTGCATATACAAAAGACTAACAGGGATGATGATGAGGAGGAGGAGGAGGAGGAGGAGGAGGATTCACCGTTTAACTCACATTTTCACATTGATCTGCCAAATTCTTAATAAAATAGTAAAAACAAAAACAACCAACTGCACACTACCTGCAGTGCTAGCAGTCACCCATCAGTGCTCCTTGGTGATAAACTGTAAACTGTCTGTTTTTAATATATATATATTTATATATAATCGCTGGATAATCTCTGTAACAGCAGAAGATGTTAATTAAATCTCACGAGATGCTACAGCTTGATGTTTGTTTGTTTGTTTGTTGAGAAGAAGATTCGACAGCTGTGTAAACGAGGGAATGACCAAAAAAAAAAAAAAACCATGAACACACGGGACGAATCTTTTGTATCTACTGCAGCTTTTTTTTTTTTTTGTTTGTTTGTTTTTGTTTTTTAAAAACACACACACTAATGTCCTTGCACACTGTATCTCAAAAGGCTCCAACGTTTATTTACAATTAGGTCCAATGTTTAGTTTTTCGTGAAACACACCTCTGAGAGAGAGAGAGCCGTCCCAGAACATCACCTTTCTTTTTTCTTTTCTTTTTTGTTTGTTTGTTTATTTAAAGATTTTTTTTTTTGGCATTTTGCCTTTATTTGAGTCAGTGTAGCGAGACAGGAAACAGAGGAAGAGAGAGAGAGAGAGAGAGAGAGAGAGAGAGAGAGAGAGAGAGAGAGAGAGAGAGAGAGAGAGGGAGGGCTGTGACGTGCAACAAACGGTCCCGCCGGCCGGGAATCGAACCGTTGCAGTTCTAGTCGTAGTAGATGTAGTTACGCTTCTTAACCGACCAGAGCTTCATATCTGACAGAAAATGACCGTGTGTGCGATCAGATCCGGGTCAAAATATGATGACAAAATAAAAAAAAAATGAAGAAAATAATAAGCTTAGTTGCTCTGGTGAAGAAGACGTTTACGTTTGTATTTGTCATTTTGAAACAGCGAAGCTCCACTGGGCAGATTTACTACGCATATAAATGTATAAATATAGATGGGAAAAGTTTGAATCATGATTTTGCAACTTTAATTAAACAGACCAAAAAAAAAATATGATGCTGCAAAGATCGTTTAATTCCTGCAGCGTCAGGAGAAATGTGCATGATCGGAGTAGAAAACACTGTTTTAGTTTTAGTTTTTTTTATCTGGTGATTTTTTATTAATATTGGATTCTGATTATTTTATTTATTTTGTTTAGTTTGTGCTACTTTCACGTTCATGTTTACGAGCACTGCTTTCACTAGCATGACCCCAAAAAAAAACAGAGAGAAGAAGAGAAGAAAGAAAGAAAGGAAGCGGCAGATAATATTTCAATATTTCAGAATTTACACCAAAAAAAAGAAAAAAAAAAAAAAAAAAAGAAAGAAAAGTCCTGGTTGTTTATCTCATCCCAACATTGCTCTTCTTTATAATACTGCAACTACAGAGGTGGTTCAACTTTCAGTACCAAAGCGACACACATGATACACAAAAGCAAAAGATTAAAATTAAAAAAAACAAAACAAAACAGGAAATCATTGTTTGAAGGGGAAACTTCAGTCTGAAGGCCTTCTGCTGGTAGCCAGGTGTCTGTATTTCCACACACACACACACACACACAGAGAGGAGAGAGAGACAGAGAGTCAGTTTAATGTGAAATTGTGCCTGCTTGCTCTCAAATGTGAGAAACAGCTGGAAAAAAATAAAATAAAATAAAATAAAAAAAAAACGTTCCTCTTCAGAGTCCCAGTGTGTGTGTGTGTGTGTGTGTGTTTTATACTTTGATTATTCTCTCAGAGTCACCGGGAAAGAAAAAACAAAACAAAACAAAGTGAGGAGGAATAAAAAGAGGAAACATAACTGACCAACAAACAGTAGTGGTTTATTGTGTCTTTATATTCTCATTTAGTCGAGGAGTTGTTGTGGTAGTTGCTCTTTACTATGTACAATAATTTATTAGATTAGTTTCATCTAAAACTGCGTAATTCATTCCTAATTTATTTATTTTTTCTCTATTTCTTTAAAGGAGCATGTATTTTCTCTTCTTTCTTTTTTCTTTATTTTTTTTTATAATTGCTGTATAAATTCATGAGTTTTACTTTACAAGCTTATGTGCTATAAGAGTTGCAAATGTTCCAGAGGTGTGTGTGTGTGTGTGTGTGAGAGAGAAAGAAAACAAAAACAAAAACAAAAGAGAGAGAGAGAGGAATCCAGACTGAGAGCTCTCAAACCCAGAGTGAGAAATATGCAGGAGAGGAAGAAGCAGGTTTGTTGGACCAGCGAGGAAAGTCAGGACCGGAGCGGCGGGTTAGCTGGTGGGCTGACAGTAGACGTGGTGGGACGACGAGGGAGGGAGGGGGGGGGAGGGGGGGGTGTGGAGGGGGCTCATGGTGGGTGTACAGTCATCTTGATTCAGGTTATGTGTGTGTGTGTGTGTGTGTGTGATGGTGTTCAGATCTTGAGGTTCTTTAGAGACTCCGCTCTCTTCTTGAGCAGATCTCCGACCTCCTGTAGCGAACGCAGGTAACTGCTCTGCACCTTGTCCATAGCAGCCTTCGTAAACGACGCTTCATCCTGAAGAGAATAAAAAGAGAAGAAGAAGAAGAAGAAGAAAAGTCAGATGATCATATAGAAATATAACCTTCACATGACAGGATGGAAGAAAGGATTCAACATTCGATCTGCAGTCTGCTGGTCGATACGGCCGAATAATCTCTACCCTCAAATTAAAATTTGTGACGTCGCAAAATTTAAAGTTACAGAGTGTGAATTTGAGAGAGTTAAAACTAGAAATTCAGATAAATTCTGTGGTAATTCATGTTTTTCCAACGTGAAGTTTTCACCAAAGTTTAACAAAATTCTTTTGGCATCTCTAGGCTTCCATATGTTTGGAAATTTATCAACAGTTTATGTCTTCAGTTTATTATAATCAGCTGTCAAAATGTGCTGTGCAAATAAATAATTCAGTTTATAACATTTTAGGGCTGCAAACAATAATAACAATAATAATAATAATAATAATAATAATAATAATAATAATAATAATAATCAGTATTAATCAATTGTTTTGTCTGTAAAACGTCAGAAAATTGTTTTTAAAAAAAAATAAATAAATAAAAAAGCAACACCCAAAACACCTCCATTGTTTTCACAACTTTGAATTCGCCAAAACTAAACACCAGATAAAAGATTTAACGGCAGAATTGATGTCAAACAATCCATCAATGATCCTCAGCGTTCGGGAGCCGCTGTGCGTTCGGCGCCGTGTCGTTGGCGGCGTAACTCTGCAGGAACGAGTGAGGAGCAGAGAAGAGAGACTCTCTTTGGTCACTGCAGCTCCAGTAATTTTATTTATTTATTTATTTATATGTATTTGTTATTTAAAGGGGAAAAATGCACTTTAATTATTGACATTTTAATAATAACATAAATGACAAACACTTCATACGTCAAAGCAAACTTTTGGAAAAGAGAATTTTTCTTAAACATCATGACTTTGCTCTCAGGTTTTTACTCAGAGGACGTTTTTTGATGTCTTAAAGCTGAAAATTGTTTACTGAAAGCACTCGGCCAGGTGGAGCGTTCTGCTCTGATGTCGTCTTTAAAGCCAATCAGAGTTATTAATCTGATCAGTTCATCAGTTTTAAATCATTAATCTGTGACCTCTAGTTTGTTTCTCAGGTCTCCGTCTCATGTCGTCAGTTTGGCTGCTGCTTATCATAACAACACGTGCAGCTATCGTCTGTTTGAGAGGACAGAAAGTGCAGCTTGACCTCTCTGACTCTGTCACCTTTTACTTCTGGAAACTTCTATAACACTCCTGTAGCTGCTCCTTTATTTGTTTAAAGTATTTCACATCCTGGCTGTTGCACATTATTTAAAATTTAAGAAAACTACACTTCTAATGTGAGAAAGGATTAAACATTCAAACTGTAATCTTATTTATAGGAGACTGTGTACTTTAATTATTGACATTTTAACATGAATGTAAATGATAAAAGGATTAAAACAAAAGGGAAAAAAGCATCTTTTTGTCCCGACAATCTTAAACAACATGACTCTCTGTTGAAATGTAAAAGTTCTTTGTACTCAAATAGAATAACTAGAAAATGATTGATCAGTAAAGAGCTGATCAGTCAGGATAAAACAGGTCTGAACATGTTTTTAACCTCTTTAGAACTGATTTCAAGCTTCTTTTAATGACTTTCAAGGCACTAAACGCTCTCAGATTCTTTTATCCTCGCGTGACCCGGCTCGTACTCTGACGTCCTCGTGCGGAGGTGAGACAGGAGGAGGGAAACAGTGCGAGAGAGTTCAGGAGGCGAGTAACAACAAGCGTCCTGCAAGATTAAAATTACAGAGCGATTATTAAAACGCATCATTATCAGCCGCTGTTAAAGTCCTTTCACTCACCGCAGCAGCGCTCCTCATTATCTGCTGCTTCTATTATTATTATTATTATTATTATTATCACCATGGAGATAAAACACACACACAGATATAAACTCTTAAAATCTTATTATTCTTGACTCTGAATAGAAAAGAGGAGCTTTTTTATTTTATTTTACTGAAATATAAATAAGAAAAATCACCTTCAGTTAAACAAAGTGGTGTTGAAGTGTTTGATGTGTGATGTTACTCACTTTATTTTACATTTATCTTTATTGTATTTTATTTCTCTCTTGTTTTATTTGCATTGTACAGCAGCTTGTAACTCCTTAGTGCTTTATAAATAAAGTTTACTTACTTAAGAAAAGTGTGACAGTACGCTGCATTTTGATGTTTTTTTTTTTAAAAAGTTACCTGCATCCATTTGGAAGCAGCGTTTATCGTACGCAGACTCTCGTCGGGTTCAGGTAGATGATCAGAGGCTTCTGTGTTTAGCTAACATCTACTGAGGGGACGTCTGTAATCACGGGACTAGAAATGATCATCCATGCATTTATATCCTCCTGTTTGGACTCCATAAAGCGTCTGTGAACCGTCTACAAACGCTCCAAAACGCAGCTGTAAGACGACTCACATCACTCTGATTTTAAGATCATTGCACTGGATGCTCATTCATTTTAGGATTCATTTTAACTGGATGGAACTTATCCATCCCTACATCGCCAGCAGGTCACTCAGGTCTGCTGGCCGTCTCTCGCTTGCAGCT
Source organism: Euthynnus affinis (assembly GCA_029490765.1). Lineage (NCBI taxonomy): Eukaryota > Metazoa > Chordata > Actinopteri > Scombriformes > Scombridae > Euthynnus > Euthynnus affinis. The sequence goes on from CM055855.1 coordinate 26,836,482, forward strand.
GAAAACTAAAAGCTGATCGTTCGCTTTGCTTTTGTAGCTCCGACTCTATCGATCGCTCTCCCTGCACACACACAGTCAGCATCTCTGTAGAAGCTTTTAAAAAACTATTGAAGACATCTTTAAACTGACCTTTATGTCTTCTTGAGTTGTTTGTTTGTTTTATTTTTTAATCTTTATTGTTATTTTTTATTTCTAACTTGTTGCACACTTTCTTACACTATGTTATGTTTTTATGGTTTTATTAACTTCCTGTGAAAGATTATTGTGTTGAAAAAACACTTTTTAATCATTTTCATCTCGGAAGTTTAGCTATTAGGTGATTAAATCCAAAATATGCCCGAAACTCTCGGCTTATTCGAAGCTTAACTACAAGATTAAACTTATTAAAAACTTACAAAAAGTGTTTCGAATCACTGAGGATCATAAATCTGTATTTACTGACCTCTGTGTTTCCTTCCAAGGTTAAACTGGCCAGTTTAAGGGCCGTCATGCCAGTCTCTTGCCCCTTTATATGCTCCAAAGCCTGGGTAAGCAGGTCCTGCAAGCTCCCCGTCAGCTCCTGGAACCCGCACATCACCGCTGGCTGCGAGAGAGACGCACACAGATCATCAGAGGAGAGAGAGACAGAGTAGAGAAGATATGACAGATCAGAGAGGTGAGACGTACCAGAGCTGTGTTCGCATCCTTTTTCTTCTTCTTCTTCTTCTGTAGACTTGTCTTGAGTGGTCGGAGGATCTTCGCACAGTAACTAGCCACCCACAAGACTATGCACGCCGTCTGTACACGACGACAACAACAACAACAACATGTTTGACTTCATCACATCACATCCTGCGCAGGTATATAATATAAAGCGAGGTGTGGAAGCAGAGATGTCTCACCTCCACAAAGAAGATTAGGTTTTCTAATAAGGAGGGCCGGGTTTTTAATTTGCCCTCTTTCATGTCCAATAAATCCCCTTTGCATTTATTCAGTATTTCTGTGGATATATATGGGAAAAAAAAGAGGAAAACATGAAGTACAACAGGCAGAATAAAGCTTTTATTTTGAAAATCCAGCTGCTAACTCACCTTGAAGCTGAACTACTAATGATTTGAAAGCGTTACAGATCTGTGTTTGAAGCTCGGAGGACTCATCTGGGAGGGTAACAAGACAAAAAAATGTGTTTAGTATAAAAGCGTTAGAGGAAAAGAAAAAAGAAAGAAAAGCAATCAGCTGTTTTTATGTCTCTTCTCACCAAGTCCGACAGTCTCCAGCTCCTGCAGGTGCACAGACAGCTGGAGGGCCGCAGCCTGACACTGGCAGCTCCCGCTGGACAGAGCGGAGGCCAGGCGGGTGGAGGGTGGTCCCAGGAACGGATACTGCAGCGGCACAAACACACACGTTATCACAACACGCCACTCCGCCATGTTTTTATCTTTAACGCCGCACTGAACGGACGTACCTGGGTGCGTTTCTCTGCTATCTGCGCCGCCGTCTGCAGAGTCTGGTTGAGCTGGGCGAGCAGGCTGCCGAGGATCGAGGTCTTGTCTCCGACGCCGTTCTCGTTGGCCATCTCGGAGTTCTGCTGCGAAGGCGGCGTGTGACCCAGCGTGGCCAAAGAGGCGAGGAGGCGGAGCGTTAGGGAGCGTATCCTCAGCCAGACGGACTCCTCCTCCAGAGAGCGGCGTCTGTGCTCCTCGGTTAGCTGTCTGCGAGGACGGAGAGGCACGCGGGACGATAAATTTTAACTCATGGGTAACATTTGAATGCATCTATCTGTTCAAGCAGCTGAATGAACTTCTGAAGTGATATTTTAGGCTTTGACAACAGATTTTATCTCAAATATTTCACAGTTTTTGCACACATTAACAGCAGAGAGCTACAGTGCACGGTGCTTCAGGAGTTTAGAGTCGTTCCCCCAAAAGAAACGACCCTAAATGAATAAACAGCATCCTGCATTTTAGCAACATCACATCTCTGTCAGTAGCAATGATAGCTAACATTACCTGTGTGGAAAAACATAGCAGATTTATGGAGTGAATTAATCTAAAAATCACACAGAAACTTCACACAAACAGCTGGAACTGATGTAACTACTGAGATATGTGGATGTAAAGCGAACGGTACTTTGAGTTTGTAGATTATGCTCAGTAGGAACGAATGCAGGACTCATGTATCAATAGCACAGTAAAGCTTAACCTTAAGAAACAGTTTTGATTTTATGTTTTTCCACCTTTAAAGCTCTAATCTGTAATGATTCCTCATTAAAATGTGTAAAAACAACTAGACCAGACAGAAGCTTCTCTCCTGAAACCGTCAGGTTGTTGTCGCTCAGGTCTAGACCTATGTTCTATATGTTGTTGAGTTGTGTTCTTACATTAATGTTCAAACCCAGAGAAATCTGTCATTTTAATCAAAGTAACGGACCGTTTCATTTGGTGGCCTGTCAATGGCGTCATACCTCCTCTACCAAAGAGTATAGTGCACAAGATGCATGCGTCGGCGCCGTGTTTGTCCGCTACAATGGCGTCTAGCAAAGAGTAACTTCCACACATACAAGATAATACATGGGCTTTGTTGTGCTTGTTCCACACAAACTGTTAGAAATGGACTCTTATTCAGTTTGAAGCCACATTTTCATGATAAATTTAGCTGGTTTTTAACTTGATCTTTTAGCCGCAAGAAGGATTTTAGTCATTGGACGTCTGGATCTTAAGTTATCCAGGCGTCCACATCCCAAACACACTGCGTCCCTCCAGACTAACAGCTGTTATAACATGTCACTTTATTAAGGCCGATTCATCCGACCTGTTTGGAAATTTGCTGCGATATTCTTCAGAGATAATATATTATATTAGGTGACCCATCAGATTTAAAAAAAAAACATCACCCGTAACCATGGTAACCACACAAATATAGCCAGAGGTTCTTGCAAGACATAAAAGTTAGAGATGTGGATGTTTGACTAGAATTTCACTGACAAATCTCGACTTAAACACGAAAAACAAACAAAAAAAAGGAATAAATAAGACTCCAACAAATATATTTTTTCTTGAAAAGTCTAAATATCCAAACCCGGTGGCAACATTTCATACAAAAGGCTGGTCAGGAAGTACATGCGGCCCAAACATATGACAGTAAATACCTCTCTTTAGGGTCCCAGCTGGTAAAAACAGTAAGGTCTCTGTTGTCCCTCATATTATCCCAGGGGATGTCGTCCTCCTCTGCAGACAAAGACATGGCCTTCACACTCTCCTCCAGACTCAACACACTGCAAAACAAATTAAAAAACAAAAACATACAAATGAGGGATTCAAAGCACAGCAAAGTGTTTGTTTTTGTGTGTGTGTGTGTGTGTTTTATTCTCACATATCGGCCTCGAGGAACAGGTCCAGCAGCATCCTCTCAGTGCGGACTTGGGCAAAGTGCAGCGATTGGTTCAACCTGTTCCTGAGAGCGATGAACTCTGGGATTTTCTCGAATGCTCCGTACTTGTACGCCTGGATGATGTACTCTGAGGTCTGGGGAGTGAGAAGGACGAGGAGGAGACAGGATTTAATTAAAAGGGATGAAGAGCGGGAGGATGAACGAGTCAACACTTTGCGATGAAGAATGAAGAAGCGGGACGGACTCACATCTTTCTGGTTAGAGTGGAAAAACCTGAGGGAGAAGTTACAGGACTGGGAGGCTGCAGCGAACTGACCCAACGACTCGGCGTAACGCGTTAACAGAAACCTGAGAAGAGCGGCAGAGTTAACACACTCAGACGTGACTCAGGAGGTTGTTTGGGGTGTGTTTGTTTCGTTCGTTTCGTGCGCTCACCCTATGGTGTCGTGCTGTACGTGCTTGGCGTCCAAGCTGGAGTAGAGGTCGACGACGGGCTCGAAGGCTCCCAGGTGACAGTAGAGGAGCAGCAGCAGCAGCTTGAACTGGGCGTTGGAGGCACTGTGAGACAGACCCTCCTGGAGGAGACCCAGACACTGCCACGCCATGTTCTCATCCCCTGAAACACACACACGGTAACATGTTTAGAGAGAGAGCTCGTCATGGTAACAGAGATGAGATAAAAGAGAGAGAGGAAACACTCACTGGTCTCCGTCCATAAGTCGACGTATACGTGAGCTGCCATGAGACAATACATATCGGAGAACTGCAGCTCCGTCTTCAGAGCGTTCTTCCCTGTTAGAAACCAGAAAACGTGACAGTTAGAGCCGTTTGTGTGTTTAAATCACTTCTTAAAAGACATTTCTACAGACTGATGTTGTCTTTTAATCAACTTTTCACAACTTTTCCTCTTTTGTTTTAAACTTTTTATCATTTCTATTTGCTTTGTTTGTCAAAGCACTTAAAGTAAAGTAAACTTTGTTTTTAAAAAAGGTGCTATATAAATAAAGATATTATTATTTGTGTGTGTGTGTTGATTTGGACTCTGAACGTTTCAACACCTTTAACACATCACCGAAATAACACAGAACCACGTAGTATAGACATTTCATTCAACACTTTTTGTACTCAGATCTAGAAAAAAAAAAAAAAAAAAGTGACCATTTATTAGGTTTTATAAGCAGCCAATCACTGCAGGTGTTCTTTGATTCACTGTGACGTGTGATTGGTCCGCTACAGCAGCAGCTACGACCCAAACAGTCTCTGCTGTTGATGCTTCATTGTACAATTTTGTACAGTTCAATAATTTGAACACTTTCAAAATATGTTTGTGTAGAAATCATTTAACGTGTGTGTCAGTGAAGAAGGAACTCTGTCCCACCTCTTCAATTCATTTCACGTCATAAGTTAAAATCATTCTGGGGCTCCTTGTTTCTCGTTCCTGCTCATCCCAGCCGATCTGGACGGTGGGATGAGCAGGAACGAGGCTAGAGCTATCTCCCTCTCTACTTTATTAGCCAGAAAGTTGATTTTTACAATCCTGGAAGAAGTCTGATAGAGCTGAAGGAGCTGGGGAATGTATTACACCTCGAGAAAATCAGGTACATCACGTCTGAAACCTGGCGACCTCTTCTCAATTTAATGTCTGGGAACTAACCTGCTGCTCATCTGTCACTGTGCCGTCCATGTCAAGTCTCATATATGTCACTGCTTTGTGTAACACCACCAACTGATCTAAATGTGAATCTTTTCCTTTGTTAAATACACAAAAAAAGAAATCATTTAAAGCTCAAATCTGTAATTATTCCTCATTAAAATGTGTAAAAACAACTAGACCAGACAGAAGCTTCTCTCCTGAAACCTTCAGGTTGTTGTCGCTCAGGTCTAGACCTATGTTCTATATGTTGTTGAGTTGTGTTCTTACATTAATGTTCAAACCCAGAGAAATCTGTCATTTTAATCAAAGTAACGGACCGTTTCAGAGGAACAAACGTTAGCAGCAGCTCAGCTAACAGCTAGCAGCCCCTCCAGGAAACAAACAGCTGCAGAAATATAGATATTTTTTTAGGTGAAACAGCTTTTAGTAGTATTTTTTAACTATTTTGTTCTGCATGTATGTTTGTTTTTGGAGAAGAGGAGACTTCTGCGGATAATTCGGCTCCTGGTAAAAACACCCTGAATAACGTCTGCAGCGCTGAGCATCTGCTGTCACTTGGAAACAACGCATTTATACTTTGTTGTGTGTTTGGATTAGAGCGCAGCTACAACTGAAACATAAACACGCTCTCCTCCGTGTTTAAATCTGATTTATCCTCAGCGACGTAGCGTTCTTACCAAACTTCAGCCCGTGGCGGTAGTGAGCTTTGAGCTCGGCGATGAGCCGCAGTTTCCCCTCCGTGTCGAGACGGTGATGCAGCCCGAGCGCGCGGCTCAGCTGACACACACACAGGTGTCTCTGTAGCGCTTTGGTGTCGTCTGGGAAAGCGAAGCCCTCGTCTCCCTGCTCGCCGAGCAGCACCGCTTCACTCAGACGGTTAATGAACTAATAAAAAAAATGAAAGAATAAAAGGTCACGGAGAGGAATTAATTTCACTGTCTGCTCCTTCATTTCGCTTCAGTTGACGAGAGGCGGCTTGACAGTACCGCCGTCAGCCCGTCTTACCTGAACGTGCTGGTCAGGGGAGAGCAGGTGAAGGTATATTTTTAGGTCGGTGATGCAGCACGGTTTGTCTCCGAACTTCCCGAAGAACTGCACCATTAACTCTAAAGGCTCACCTGTTGTAAAGACAAACAAAAGACTGTCACATAAAAGGGATAAAACATCCAGATAAAGGTTTTTGTTTTTGTTTTAAATGCATGTGTTTTACCGAGCAGGCTTTCTTCAGGACAGCCTCGCTCTCTCAGTCTGTGTATTAATTCAAGCCGAGCTAAGTAGGGTCCTCTGAGCGAGCGGGAGTCTTTACCGTCCTCCCCTTTGATTCTCTCCTCCACAAACCTCACCACCTCGGCCACGGTGTGATGAACCGCACCCTCCGAACAGCTGCACACAAACACACACACACACACACACACACACACACAGAGAGATCAATGCTGGATATTTATCATCCTGTTCCAGCTTCTCTAAAGTCACAAAGACGAGGATCCAACCCGACATTAAACCCCGTCTGTACTCACTGTTCGCCTTCTTCCGGCGGGCTCCACGACTGATCGATCAGATGGAAGAGGGAGTCAAAGTAGGAGGGGTAGAACTGCCAATCATCAGGACTGGAAACAGACAGAGAGAGAGACAGATGGGTGTAAACGTCTCTTCCGATCGATCAAAAAGTGAATATATGGTGCAACGCAGGCAGGCGGGGACGGGAGCTTATACTGACTTTTTGAGCAGCAGCTTGTGAGCCAAAGCGTTGCACTCGGGCCAGCGCTGTAGTCGCTGGTAAAGCATCATACACTTGTTTTCTCTGCTCTGAAGCTCGCTGGTCAGCTTCTCTGTGAGGAGACGCACGAAAAAACATCACAGTAAGAAAACACGGAGGGACGTCAAAGTCAGAGCAGCAGAGAGAGAGAGAGAAATAAAAAAAAAAGACACCTACCTCCAAGCGGACCCCGGATCACGTCGAGAGCCTCCACACACTTCCCCAAGCGCTCCAGGATCATATAATACAGCTGCACCTACAAATTAAACAGCAGGAAGCAACTGTTAATGCTGCAAGTGACTCTGCCCGTCATTTTAAAGCAACGTTTGACCTTTGACTCCTGGACTGTTGTGGCTCAGCTGGCATAAACTTCTAGGAAGTCTCCGACGGCAGGAACTTTCCCAGGAGAACAAGAAAAGCTGCCTTGGTCTCTCCTGGGAAAGGAACCAGGGTTGTTTACTTTCCAAAAAAGTCCAGGAAGTTCAGGGGTGGTGCGGTCAAACACATAGATTCAGACACTTGTGTGCCGCTTCATTCATATAAAACGAGGACGTGCTCTGGTATCGGTGTGTTTGGATGAAGGGAGAGGAGAGAGAGAGAGAGAGGAGGTTTCTCTTTGTTTGTTGAGGGTAAAAAAGAGAACGAAGCTTTGTTGTCGACTTCTGCGACTCGAGCGAGAAGAAGAAAGGAACGACAGAGCCGGAAGATGAAGGACGGGAAACCTTTCAAACTCGTCTCGAGAGTAAACCATCATCCTGGTGTCAAAATCTTTTATTTTCCTCCTTTTGATTCACTGATTTAAAACATCAGAGTCACAACAGTAAAGACAGAGATCTGATTCTGTGTTCATGTTTCCTGATGTATTAATGTTACATTACAAACGTCGCCTTTGCTTCTTTCTTTTTTTTTGTTTGTTTTTATTTGACATGAATCCAACAGGATGCTGAGATTAGTTCCTCTGGTTGCATAGCGCCTGCAACTTTTGGTGGAAATGAGGCTTTTGTTTATATTTCCAAAGACTTTCCTTGTTCCTCCTCTTCCTCCTTCAACAACGTGGCTGAACAGTCAACAGACCCGTACAGCTCCTGAAAGCTCACCAAGCCCACTCCTGAGTGATCCAGATCAGACTGGAAGGATTCAATTCGGGACTTTAAAGTGTTACGATGCGGACAGTCGAGCTAAAATAATAAACCTTAAAGTCTTTATGACAGACAGGAAATGAGGACACAAACTCACCTCTGCTTCTGCCTCTATCTTCTCCTCCTTCACCATCTTCTCCACCATGCGTTCAGCCAGAGGCAGGAACATCGTCTGGGCCAGTTTTTCATCTTGTGCTGAGACGGCCTAAACAAACAAACCACACATGCATTACTCTCACAATAACTCAAACATATAAAAGAATATGAAACGTATAGACGAGGTCTGAGCTCGTACCTGCATCACCAGACTCATGACAGACCAGAAGTAATAAGGATTCTTGGGGACGATTTTATACAAGGCCATTCCTGCCTGTAAAGTGCCAAGATGCAGTCATCAACATCCTCTTCATTATTCTGCTTATGTGTCCATCTTTTTAATTATCAATGGAGCACAACAGCTGTTAGTCCTGTGTGTGTGTGTGTGTGTGTGTGTGTGTATGTGTGTATGTGCAGGTGTGGACGTGAGCTTTCTCACCTGCTGCATCTTCTTGTACTCGCCCACGCGGGCGTACGCCATGAAGAGGTGAGAGTGATACTCCTCGCTGGTAGGAACCTTCTTCACTGCAGCTTCGTACAGCTTGGTGACCAGCTCGGCTGCAAACAGGAAGCAGATTAAACATGTGGTCGGTGCAGCAGCGTTATTATAGCAGGGCTGCAGTCAGTCAAAGAAAATCTTGGTCGACTAAAATTGTACATAATCTGCGACTCTGGGGGGGTTAGTTAGAATTTAGCAATCTGTATTTCTCTGTTTAGCGTCTTCAGGCTAGGCTAACCCATCGTTGCTAACTTTGGAGCTAACTCCCTTCACTTTTCCAGCACTTGGAGAAACAACAGACGTGACTTTTCATCATTTAACTGACACACTGTAGTCTGTGCTGTACATTTACTGCCAGACTGACAACTTACCGCTAACCTTTTCCTCTGCTCCGCTCGTATCCACCGTCACTTTCTCTGCGTCCAACTCGCTACGCTAACATACTACGCGATGACGTATTACTTAACAGAGTTACGCTCGTTTCCCAGGCAACGACACAGAGGTTCACTGACGTCCTGAACAGCCTGCACAGACTCCCAAACGCTAAATATTTCTGAATGATGGATATTTGTTGTTAATTCTGGCATTAAAACATATTTTTTGTCCTGGCGGGTTCTCGTTGATATAATTGTAGGAGAAACACTGATTCAGTAAACGTTCAGTACGTTTAGTAAACGTTCAGTAACAGTTGAGAACAGTTAGACCCAGAAGTCTCCGTTAGTTTGGAAGAGTCCAAAGTTGTGAAAACAGCGGGGGTGTTTTGAATACACCCCCGCTGTTTTCACAGGTAGTTTGTTAGTCTGTCCCTCCCGCTGCAGGAAATAATGGATTAATCCTGGAAAGCTGCTGATGTAGCACTTTTCTCCTTATGAAAGTAACACGGAGATTATTCCACCAATCAGAATTTAGTCTGAGGAGAGCATATCGACCAACTAACCGACCAGCAGACTGCAGCTCTAGTTATTAGCAGCTTTACAGAGAGTGTGTGTGTGTGTGTGTGTGTGTGTGTGAGGACTTACGGCGATGCATCTCCCTGTACAGTATAGTCAGAGCTTGTAACGAGTTGTCGTCGGTGGGCTCTAGAGTGGTCACTTCCTGCGCCAAAGTGAAAGCTTCATCCTGCTTTCCGGTCCTCTGAAGGCCGATCGCCTTCAGGACCTGACGGGAGGACGAGACATCAAAACAAGGTGACGCTGTTGTTTTTTTTTTAAAGGAAAAATGTCTAAATTCTCTGATTCCAGCTTCTTAAATATAAATATTTTCTGGTTTCTTTAATCTTCTATGACAGGACTCAATTAATCGTAAAAAATGATGATTGACAGATTATGAAAACAAACAGTTGCAGCTCTAGAAAAATGCTCGGTCAGTCTGTGAAATGTCACAAAGCTCCCAGAGTCCAGAGTCACTTCTCAAAATGTCTTGTTTTATTTGACTAATGGTGCAGAATCTAAAAATAATCACGTTTATTACACGGAAGAGTCTGAAACACTTCACAGGAAGTTTTGCTGAAACATTAATTTCCTGTCGAGCAGCGATTAATTGTTGCATCTCTACACGAGACATTTAATAAACAAAACAATCCAGAAAGGAATCAAAAATGAAAGTAGTGTTAGTGGTTAAATTAGTCAATTAACAGAAAATAATGTCAAAATCAATGAATTACTAGATTTCACTGCTTCCAGCTTCTTAAATCAGAGGATTTTTATTCTTTTCTTCGTCATATATGATAATAAACTAAATATTTTCTTAGGATTAGTTGTTTAATATATAAATTAAGTGGCAGATTAATCCATAATGACAATAATTATAAGTTGCCGCCCTCAGAGAACAGAAACTGATGGATTTAATACACTCAGTAGTGAAGAATCTCTGCAGCCGCCACGTCTCTTGTGAAGTAAATAATAATACAAACAGATCTAAATAAACACTCTGATGGCTTTTTATTAAGCCTTTAAATCTGTGGGATGTTTTAGGGACAGAAGTGACATTAAAAATCAACAAAAACTCGTGTGACAGACACAAACACCCGTCAATAAACAGTCTATCAACTGTGGAGCTTCTGCAGCGTTTTATTTAGCGACAGATTTGCTGCTTCGTATGTTTTAAAAGGCGTTGGCGACAGCAGCAGGGTGGCCTTGTGGTTACAGACTAGCAGCCATCAGCTCACAGCTCTGACCCCAGCGGCGGCAGCAGCAGCAGCAGCAGCATGTGTTTCATCTCTGTGTCAAAATGTCCTTGAGCAGCGTCTCTGATGCTTCTGGTCAAATTTATACATCTACAGTTTCTCTCAAGGTTTGAATGAAAGTGAATTTGACCCGAACTGTCTGTTCAAAAGTTATGAACTTGCACAAACGTGTCTTCATGCCAGCTTCACGTTGTGTGCAGAGATTGTTCTGTGTGTTATACGACATCTGAAGTGTCCTTTATAATAATAATAATAATAATAATAATAACAACAGCAGCAACAAGCGAGAAACATTAATAGGTACATCAGGGCATCAGTAGTCGCTCTGATGACGCTGCTTCCAGAAAGAAATCTGTATTTTTGTGAGATCCATGCAAACTTCTGCCAAAAGTCGAGGTCTCTTCATAGTAAACAAACAAATCCAGCAGAGAGAGTGAGAGAGAGAGAGAGAGAGAGAGAGACAGAGAGAGAGAGAGAGAGAGAGACACAGAGAGAGAGAGAGACAGAGAGAGAGAGAGAGAGAGAGGGAGAGAGAGAGAGAGAGAGACACAGAGAGAGAGAGAGAGACACAGAGAGAGAGGGAGAGAGAGAGAGAGAGAGAGACAGAGAGAGAGAGAGAGGGAGAGACAGAGAGAGAGAGAGACACATAGAGAGAGAGAGACACACAGAGAGAGAGGGAGAGAGAGAGAGAGAGAGAGAGACAGAGAGAGAGAGAGAGAGAGAGACAGAGAGAGAGAGAGAGACACAGAGAGAGAGGGAGAGAGAGAGAGAGAGAGAGAGACAGAGAGAGAGAGAGAGAGGGAGAGAGAGAGACACGAGAGAGAGAGAGAGAGGGAGAGAGAGAGAGAGAGACAGAGAGAGAGAGAGAGAGAGACAGAGAGGGAGAGAGAGAGACAGAGAGAGAGAGAGAGAGACAGAGAAGAGAGAGAGAGAGAGAGACAGAGAGAGAGAGAGAGAGAGAGGGAGAGAGACAGAGAGAGAGAGAGAGAGAGAGAGAGAGAGAGACACAGAGACAGAGAGAGAGACAGAGAGAGAGAGAGAGACAGAGAGACAGAGAGAGGAGAGAGAGAGAGAGAGAGAGAGACACCCACCTTGGCACAGTGCAGATCTTTATGTTTCTTCAGCAGTTTATCTGCCTGCTGTATCGCCATCTTATTGTTGCCATTATCAAGGTAATCTGAGGAAACACAAAGGACGACGTCATCACGTTAATCAATTAAAATGTTTGACTTCAATACAAAAGACCAGAGATTTATGTCCGTATAGTGACATGTAAAGAAATCAAATGATTAGTCAACCTTCCTGCTTCTCAAACTGAGAATTTTGAGGTTTTTCTTTAGAGATGCAACTCAAACCTTTAACCTGCCGATAACTGTTGATTGATCAATTTGTTATTTTGTCTATAAAACGGCAGAAAAATAGTGAAAACGTCTGTTATAATTCCCCAAAGTGACGTCTTCAAATGTCTCGTTTTGTCTGTTTGATGATCCGAAATCCAAAAGAAATTCTGTTTATTATCACGTAAGACAGAAAAACATTTGACGAAGCTTCAACCGACAAAAATTTGACTGAAATGATTGTTTGTTTATTGGAAGTAATTTTGTGTTTTTTTTTAAGTTTTGGACTGTTTGTTGAAGAAAAACAAGCAACCTGAAGACGTGAACTTTGGCTTTTAATGATCAGAAGAAACATTTTTCACCATCAGATGTCATTTTATAGACAAATAATTACTCTATTACCAGTTTAATCATTAAAAAATGCTTTTACCATGACTGTATTTGTGTTTTTGAATTGTTGGTAAATGAACTATGTGACACACACACACACACACACACACACACACACACACACACACCACAGTCCAGCCTCTTCAGGACAGCTGGTTGCCAAAATTAACTGTGCTGGACAGTTCACTGTGATTATGTCACGTCTATTCTCTCTGTTCAAACTGTCATCACAGACGAGCCAAAAGTTGGCAAAAGCCCACAGAAACTTTTTCTAGATGAGCCGTGACGGATCATTCAGATCCAGTATTGATAAGTTCACACTCAGCTGCAGCCATGAATGACACGCAGTGACAACGGAGAGATACGCAGATTTAGATTCAAATACGTGTTTATTTCATTGCCAGAAACTTCACTAAAAAACATCACAAATAATCCAAAGTGTCTTTACTAACATCACATTCTCAGTTTGGGTCTGAGAAACACTGAAGAGCAGGAATTCAGTAAAAGTCCATCAGTATTCAGAGCTTGATGTAGTTAAAGTGTTGCAGTAAAAGTAGTGGTTTGGTCCCTCTGACTGATATATTATTATATATGACATCATTAGATTATTAATACTGAAGCATCAGTGTTAGAGCAGCATGTTACTGTTGTAGCTGCTGGAGGTGGAGATAGTTTACACTACTTTATATACAGTTAGCTAGTTTAGTCCACTGGTTCCCAACCTAGGGGTCGGGGCCCCTCCAAAGGGTCAGCAGATAAATCTGAGGGGTCGTGAGATGATTAATGGGAGAGGAAAGAAGAAAAAACAAAGTTCTGATACACAAATCTGTTTTCAGTTTTTGGACTTTTTCTCTAATCTTTGATTTTTGCTGAAATATTGGATCATTTGAACATTTATTGAAATGAAAGCATGTGAGAAGTTTAGAGGGAAAAATCACTATTTGGTGGAGCTGTTAACAACTCATAGACATGTGAAATGTGACCCCGACTACACACTGCTTTTTGTAAGACGTCAAAAGACAAAAAGGTTGGAAACCACTGGTTTCATCTTTAACAATGTGTTGTATTTTAAAAGCTTGTTATATTATCCATTGTGTCAAATCTTCATCTGAAAAGTAACTAAAGCTGTCAGATAAATGTAGTGGAGTAGAAAGTACAGTATTTCCCTCTGAAATAGAAAGTAAAGCACAAGCTCCTCTAAACTTCTCCAGTTCAGGAGTTCATGTACTTAGTAAAACAGTGAGAAAGGAGAAATGATGTTCCGTTATGTAGCGGTACTCATTCAGCCTTCAGCTGTGACAGCTTCGTGCTAGTTAGCCACCTAGCATGCTAGCTTGAAGCATTGTCCTTTAAGTATTATGAACCTGATGCTAGCAGGAAGCTAACCGTGTAATATTTGACTAGCTAGTGATTCACACTGGAGCCGGACAGCTAACAACAACAACAGCAACAGAAATACCAGCCGACCTGACACATTAACAACTTTTCTTTTAAACATGGAGACAGTTTCCAGCGCGTCCACCGGCTGACTGACTGACTGACCGGCTAGCTGACACATTAGCCAGCCAGCTAGCTGTCAAACAGCGACCGTTAGAAAGCACTTCGACTTTGAGAGTGAGCCGCACCGGACGACACATTCTCAGCTCACTTTTACGTGATAACACCAACGAGAACGTCCACGGGCTTCACACGGGGACACACACACAGTTTCATCCAGACACCCGAGGCAAGCAGGGAGAGTGTGTCCCACCCGCTGCTCCGTGGCAGGCCGGTTAAGGTGCACTGTCATCGGGCCGCTGCAGGCAGCAGAGCCCGTGGATGCGGCTGGAGGGGGCCGCGCCGCTACCCTCCCGACTCAAACAGCCGCTAGTTTAAGCGCATGCACCGGTACAGAGCACCGCAATGTTTACCAAACATCCACACACGGATAAATGTGTAACTCCCCATTGAGTCCTCACCGTATATGGGTCTGAGCCTCCTGTCGTTGGGGTCTTGCACATGGCCTCTCGCCGCCATGGTGGAGTTTACCTGCTGGGTAAATGTTCACACATGCGTACTGAGAGCTGCCTGTAGGAGCGATTAAAGGTTGTCATTAACTGCACATACAGGACTTAAAGGATAAGTTCACAATTTATCAAGCGTGTCTTAAAACAACAGTCAGGTGTCCATATGAGCAGTGAAAGAGTTTTTTCTCCCTCGCTGTAACCATCCCTCCTGTTCATACTGGATGTTAAAAGATCTCCTTCAAATGTGCTTTCAATGTAAAGTGATGGAGGTTAAAATCCACAGTGTGTCCACACAGTCATTTAAAAAGTAGATGTGAAGCTTCTGTTCAGCTTCAGCAGTTTTTAGCATCAGATTCTCCTCTTTGTGTTTCCCTGTTGAGCTGCAGGTGGAAGTATAGAAACAAAAAGAGGGACTTTGCCACTAAAAAGACTGAAACGTTGAAAGATATCTACTGGATCTGACTCATTTGGATGCTGAACTTTTAAATACATTTTTCCGCAGAAGGAGGACTGTGGGTTTTGTATGTGCATCATGAATGGATCCTTTAATGCTCAGTATGAACAGCAGGAATGATTACAGCAAGAAAAACAGGTTTAAATGTTCGTTAGGGCTTCTGATTGCTGTTTTAAGAGAGAAGTTGTGAACCTGTCTGTTAAACATATGCCTGAATCATTTTTAAAACTGATTTTTTGGGATGGTGTTGAATCCTGATCTGTTTATCTTTGTTTTTTAAGATTAGTCAATTAACTATTTTTGATAATTACTATTTTTATTATCAATTAATCATTTGGAGTCATTTTTTTTTAAGAAAAAAAAAACTATATTCTCTGTTTCCAGCTTTTCAAATATGAATATTTTCTGGTTTCTTTAGTTCTCAGTGACAGTAAATTGAATATCTTTGGGTTGTGGACAAAATAAGACATTTTGATGTTGCATAATGAAAATAATTAGGAGTTGCAGGTTCAGTTTGACAAATAATGCCAACCTGAATCTTAATTAAAGACGCCCTCCAGACATGTTTAAAACATAAAAATAATCTGCTTGTAATAATAATAATTTGTCTGATAAGGGTTTTACACACACAAAAAAACATTATAGGGCTGCAAACAAGTATAACTTTTTATAACGTTTTTAAAGATGCATGTCATAATCTTTTTAGAGCTCATGGTGACGTCTTCAAATTGCTGTTGTGTCTGATCAACAGCCCAAAATCCAAAGATATTCAGTTTATTATCATGTATGACACAGACAAGCCTCGTATCCTCACATCTGAACCGACTGATCGATAAAAGCTTTTAAAAATCTAAAAATTAAAATCGTTTAAATGAAATCCAGAATCTATGAATATGCACATTTTGTCCATCTCAAAAGTTTAAAAGATCCCTTCCAGACACATTTTAAAACATATAAAAACTGTTTTTTCCATAAAAAGAATGCATGAAAATGCAAATATTGTTCATTTCAGAAGTGTAACTATTGATCACCAGACATCTCTTTACTGCAAAAGTCCATCATTTCTACATCACAGGTGTTTGAGACGTGCACTGAACCGTGATTGGCTTACAGCTGGTTGTGATGTCATAAAACTCAGATTTAATGTGCGTACAGAGAAAAAAAAACTTCCCTCCTTTAATAACTGAATGTTAAAAACTCTCTTCTGGTGTCAAACTCTGCACACAAACCTGCTCAGTGAAACATGAAACAAGCAACAACAAGCAAAAAAAAAAAACCCAACAACGAGCGGAAGGAAACTTTAATCTAAGAGATCGATCTGGTGCCAGATGACAGAAACGACACCGCCCGACTGCATTTTAATAACTAAGAAACAGAACATAAAGCTTCCTTTAAATTACAATAAACCAGTCAACTAATTGTGTCCTTCCTGCCCATTAAATACAGTATGTAACTTTACTTTTTGTTTCTATTATATCTTTGTCTTTTCTTTTAGTTATTTCACTTATTTTCTGATCTTTATATTTGGCTTGTTTTGCTTTTTCATGTCTTATAGATCAATATGATTTTAAATTGCCACAATAAGAGCATCAACCACTTAGTGGAAGCTAATGGGAACCTAAATAAAGAATAAATCCTTTAATTATAATGTATAGATCCAGATGTTGGTGGTCGATCATGGACGCCAACTGAAGGTTTTTTTTTATTTTTATTTTTTTTTTTTGCTTTGGCAGCAGGTGCTTCAGATATTGTGCCAGTAATGTATTTACAAAATGAAGCAGCCTAATATTACTAAGAAGATTAGATCAGATAAAACCCGTCACAGGAAGTAGGTCATAGTGCAACAGCACCACAAAGAAGAAGAAGAAAAAAAAAAAACGAACTGAAAGTTTATGAAATGTTGCTTAAAATGAACGAAGGCAGATTTGATTTAAGAGGAATCTGCATGTTTAAAGAAACAAAAGGGTCAAAACTATAAATGTTAAAGTATTTCTGTGTGATCAGAACAACATGCTGGAGTTACTGTAGGAGGAAGAGTGTAAAACTTCTTACTTGACGTCACTTTCTTATGTCTAAAAGGTTGTTTATGTTAAAAAAAAGGACAAAATAAAAGGCTGTAGCTTCACTTTTTCTTTATCCTGTGTTGTATTGTTTTCTATTTAACTGTTGGGTTGGAAGCTATTGACATTTATTTGTTGTGTTATTTACCTACAATCAGGAAACAAACATGATCCTGTGTGTTTTTAATGTAGCTGAAGCCATTTGTTTATGTGTTGAGTGAGCATTAAAAAAAGTAAATACCTTCAGAGACACATTCCCAACACACACACACACACACACACACAAAACAAACAAACAAACACATTGATTCTCTTATTTGTTCAAATTTATTAGATATTCTGTTATGTTCCATTGTCTAGACCTTCAGTCACAGCGTTCAAGCTGTGAAAAAGAAAAAAAAAAAAAAAAAAAAAAAAAAGGAACTAATTGTATTACATTCAGTACTAATTCCCCTGAATTTTGCCTTATCAGAAAAGAGAAACTTGAATACATTGTGAATCTTTGTCTTTCAAAAAAAAAAAAAAAAAAAAACAACAAAAGAAAACATAAAAGAAAAACAAAAAAAACAAAAAAGGAAAACAAAAAAAACAGTAGATTTCGCAAGTGCTTATTCATGATTACAATAAAGAAAAAACAGTATTTTGGACTCCATCTGTTCCCTAAGCGTCTATCCCTCCCCTCACAGTCAGACCCTGGCTGGCATCACTGGCAAAGCTACGAAAACTGTACATCACGCACGCAGCCTCTCTCTCTACTCTAACAGGGCGCCTCGTCGTCAGCGTCAAACTCGCTCAGGCTTTTCACTCCTCAGCCGCTTTAAAAACGAGGTCAAGCTGAATCCAGTTTGATTTTGAGGAGAAGTCGCCCCCTCCCCTCCCCCTGTTTTTATAAAAAGAATAAAATAAAATAAAATAAAATAAAAAAAAAAGGATTTCCCTTCTTGTTTGATGCAGTTCAAGAGCGACTGATCAAACGAGACGAAAGCAAGAGGAAAGATTTCAAAATAAAAGCGTGTTGAGCATGCAGATCCAAATCTTTATAGAGTTTTGTTCGTTTGTTTTTTTTTCTCCTTTTTTTTTGTTGTTTTTTGTTGTTGTTGTTGTTGTTAATCTGTTTGTCCTCATGTGTGGATGATATAAATGGTATCATGCTTGTACAGGTGTAGCGTCCGTCTCCTCCCTCACTTACATTCATAATAAGCATGGATGAGGTACAGTTAAAAAATCATGGTATGAGCGACTGTTTGTGGACAACTTTACACACCGTTACTCGACAGCACACTGTCCACGGAGCTGACATCACCTGCTCTGAGAAATATTACAAACTTACTTAAAGTTACTTTTAGCGGTACAGTATCGGATGACGACGCTTGGTAGCTGTGAATATCCCCCTTCAAGTCTGGTTTTATTTATTTTTTTTATATGTACACTTGTGTCCATTTCTATAATAAGCCTATTATAAAGTACACTTCTGACTCTTCTTTAAAACCTGTCCGACATAAACCCCCCCCACACACACACACACACACACACACACACACACACACACAGATAGGTTACGACAAAACCTAAGTTCGGAGACGCTCGTTCTCACACCTGATCGATTAAACATCTTCATCGTCACAACTGCGCTAAGCTACGTCATGATCATATAAAACATCACAGAGTATTTCACCTAGAGACCGACGGGATCTGCATTAAGCTCAAAAAAATAAAATAAAATAAAAAAAAAAGAGAGACGGCTAAACTGAGCTCTGATGAGCGGCTGTAAACTGAAAACAGTGCAGCCAAAAAATTAAAAAAAAAAAAAAAAATGTAGAGATGCAGGACAGAAAGCAGGATAAAGATGCCGTCTGTTTTCTGATCAAGGCTCGCACTACACCACCCAACGCCAAGCTAAACCAATGAGGGTCGAGTTTATTTAAAGTAATAACCTCTTTCTAAAATCGCCGAATGAGGTAAACACGACGGTGACTGATGAAAGCCCTTTCGTTTGCAGTATTACAACAAACTGGGTGTTAGTGGTGACGTTCCCGGGGGAAAAAAAATGGCGCCCAGCAGCGGGTTGGTTGGTCCACCGGAGAGGGTAGGCGGAGCTAGAAACGTGACGGACTCGCACACTGTTTGGATCTCTGGGATGTGATGCTAGCTTATCGCCGCCTTAAGAGAAGGTAACGGAGATCTTTGAGATTGTTACTTAAAAAAAAAAAAGAAAAAATAGGCATACTATGCAGGATTTGTTGGTTGGTGCTTGTAAACACAGCAGTCATTCAACTAGTGAGCGAGCGAGTGAGTGTAGTGGTGGTCGAGCGGGATAGAGTGCGAATGAAAAGAGCGAGCAGCAGCGGGTGGCGAGAACAAAGTTGTGAATCAGATAAACAAACCATTTATTCTCTGATCTAAAGCACAAATAAACACGACCCACTCTTCAGCAAAACCCTGCAGTCATCTTGCTGGATTTAGAGAGTTTCATCCTGTCCACTGTGGCCTCTCTGCTCTGTGTGTGTGCAAGTGTGTGTGTGTGTAGCTAAGCCCCGCCCCCCTCACTGAAGCAGACACACACACACAGACCTGCTGCTCTTTATACATCCGTAGAGACAGAGAGCAGAGCAGAGCGGAGCGGAGCAGATGAGAGAGACGCTACAGGTCCCGACCTCACACCCTGTTATCTGCTGAGGGGCGACACACCCGCTGGTTGACGCCCAGAAACATCCTGAACACAGCAAATAATAAGAAAAACACAGACAGACAGCAGCGTCTCTGCAGATAAATGCACCGCCACACGCTTGTAGTGGATCATAAGTGATGATTTAGAAGGATTATTTTTGTATCAGTCTATACATTGTGTTTTTTTTTTAATAGGAAAACCCTGCACAGTATACCTTTAATGTTTGCCAGAGCGATTTCACCACTAACTAGAATTCATCATGAAAAGTTCAGACTGACCTCATACTGTCTTGTAGTTAAGGTAAATGGAAAAAAAAAAAAAAAATCACTATACATGGTGGAAAATAAAAAATAAAACTATAAACCAGCCCACAAACACCACAGATCTGCCTGGACCCACTCGCTCTCAGAGAGGAAACGGTACTTCAACAGAGATATATTAATATATATATATATATATATATATTAAAAAAAATACCTCAATTCATGCACGCAGTGACGCACAGACTCTCATCCTCATTTGTTTTAGTTTTTTTGTTTTTTGGAGGAAAAAAAAACAACTAAGCCGAGGAGAGAAGAAGGACATGCAGCGACAGCATGAGGCGAGTTCAGGCTGCTCACGGAGCCTTTGATATTAAGCTGAACGTTATCCATCTCAGTCCCAAGAGTGACAGTCCTTAAAAAAAAGGCAGCTGATAACACAAACAAGCACACAGACGCTCACACTAACACACACACACACACACACATACAGGTGACTCTCCTAGAGGACGCCGACCCTCTCTCTCTCTCGCTCGCTCGCTCTCTAATCAACACAAACAATCCACTTTAGCGAAGCTGCATTGCAGCAACTATTAAACACATGCAATGACAGTTTAGTGAGGAGTTGCTGTTGTCCACATGCACTTGTGACAGGAGGAGGGGAGGAGGGGGGCGAGGAGGGGGCCGCTGTGCATGTTCGAGATGTGAGACCTGTGTGTGTGTGGGTTGGGAAAGCAAAGAATTACCTATCATGCTTGAGCATTATTATATTTGTTTTGAACCATAGAACAGGCATGGATTAGCCTCACAACTAAATAAAAATTAAAAAAAAAAAAAAGAAGAAGAAGAAGAAAACATCAGTATTCCCGACTAACTGCCAGACAGAGGGGACAGTGAGACAAGGGGGAGATCTAGACTACTTTTACCAGGACAATAATAAAGACGATACTGAGGGGAGAGACAAGGATTAAAGTAGAGACAGACAGTTATAATACAAGGGGAGGTAAAGGGGGGATAAATGGTCCAATACCTGCTAAAGTCATCTTTATACCAATTGTTGTGGGAACCTGTTTACCTAAAAACAAACATTCTAATGAATTTAAAAGGCTTGACTTTCTGAGTCACGGTTTACACACCTGAATAAAAACAAAGCCCATTGTGATAATCAACTAACAATTACATATCAGGCAATTTACGTTCTGTGCAAAGAGTTTTTTTTTTTTCTTTTTATATGTATGCAAAACCATGTTTTTTGTTTTTTTGTTTTGTTTTTTTGTTGTTTTTTTTTGTTTTCTGAGTGAACAGGAGGCTTGTGATTGGGGTAGAATCTGTACAGTACTGTTAACCAATCTTGTCAAACCCCCCAATGAATCATGTGAGACAGGAAGAGAAGAGGCGACGTCGGGGGCCACTTCCTCATCGTGGTTGGACGTGTCTCTGATGACATCATCATGACAGGGTTTGGTTGATTTGCCTCATTGCTCATGAGCAGCACTGGTGCCTCGAATCGGACCTGTTTTTACGCAGCTGAGAGGAGGAGAGAGGAGGAGAGGAGGAGAGAGAGGAGAGAGAGGAGGAGAGAGGAGGACAGAGGAAGAGAGAGGAGGAGAGAGGAGGAGAGAGGAGGAGAGAGGAGGAGAGAGGAAGAGAGAGGAGGAGAGAGGAAGAGAGAGGAGGAGAGAGGGAGAGAGGAAGAGAGAGGAGGAGAGAGGAAGAGAGAGGAGGAGAGAGGGAGAGAGGAAGAGAGGAGGAAGAGAGAGGAGGAGAGAGGAAGAGAGAGGAGGAGAGAGGGAGAGAGGAAGAGAGAGAGGAGGAGAGAGGAGGTGAGTGGAGGAGAGAGAGGAGGAGAGAGGAGGAGAGAGGAAGAGAGAGAGGAGGAGAGAGGAGGAGAGAGGAGGAGAGAGAGGAAGAGAGAGGAAGAGAGAGGAGGAGAGAGGAAGAGAGAGAGGAGGAGAGAGGAAGAGAGGAGGAGAGAGAGGAGGTGAGTGGAGGAGAGAGAGGAAGAGAGAGGAGGAGAGAGGAAGAGAGAGGAGGAGAGAGGGAGAGAGGAAGAGAGAGGTGGTGAGTGGAGGAGAGAGAGGAAGAGAGAGGAGGAGAGAGGAAGAGAGAGGAGGAGAGAGGGAGAGAGGAAGAGAGGAGGAAGAGAGAGGAGGAGAGAGGAAGAGAGAGGAGAAGAGAGGGAGAGAGGAAGAGAGGAGGAAGAGAGAGGAGGAGAGAGGAAGAGAGAGGAGGAGAGAGGGAGAGAGAAGAAGAGAGGAGAGAGGAAGAGGAGAGAGAGGAAGAGAGAGGAGGAGAGAGGAAGAGAGAGGAGGAGAGAGGGAGAGAGGAAGAGAGGAGGAAGAGAGAGGAGGAGAGAGGAAGAGAGAGGAGGAGAGAGGGAGAGAGAAGAAGAGAGGAGGAGAGAGGAGGAGAGAGGAAGAGAGAGGAGGAGAGAGGGAGAGAGAAGAAGAGAGGAGGAGAGAGGAGGAGAGAGAGGAGGAGAGAGGAGGAAACAGTCAGGTTTGGTTTTCACTTTGACAAAAAGACTAGAGAAGTATTAAAAAATAAAAGGACGGGGTTCACAGTTTTCCAAGCGTCTTAAAACAGTCAGATGTGTTTTAAATGAAGTGTCCACACAGTCATTTAAAGTGTGTGTGAAGCTTCTGTTCAGCTTCATCAGTCTGAGTTTATCACATCAAGTGGATATCTGACACATTTACAGTCTCTCTTTTTCCCTCTGTGTGTTTCCCTGCATGTGTGTGAAGAACCCCGTCGTCATCTCGGGGTTTAATCTGGTATTAACCTGCATCTCTCCTCGTTCTGCAGGGTGATCACAGGAACACCTGAGGGTTGAGTTTCCACGTTATTTAAGTCTGCTCTCTGCTCTCCCTTCCTGTTTCCTGCTTTGGTTCAGTTTACTTATGTTTTATTTAACTTTCTTGCACCATACAACACTCATACATATATTTATTTAGTTATTAAACTTTAACATATCACAACAGGTGGAAGTATAGAAACAAAAAGAGGGAGTTTGCCACTAAAAAGACTGTAACGTTGAAAGATATCTACTGGATTTGACTCATTTGGACGATGAAGCTTCATATTAGCTTCACATAAACATCATGAAAGGATCTTCTAATGGTCAGTGTGAACAGGAGGAATGATTACAGCAAGAAAAAACAGGTTTAAAATGTTCATTTGTGCTCCTGACTGTTGTTTAAAGACACACTTGTAAAACTGTGCACTCGTCCTTTAAAAGCTAAGCGCATGCAGGAAAATCTGTTTGCTTCCAAAAAAAAACATAAAAAAACAGAAAGGGAGGAGATTACAGCAGGGTGAGCTGTTATCAGGAGGAAAAAACAAACTGAAAGCACAAAGTGATGCAGCTGCAAGAGAACATTAAATCTTGTGAGTGAGGATGACAGAACGTGAGTCGATCGACAGCGAGGGGGGGGGGGGGGGACTCAGAACACGACCCTGTTCTTCAGAGCTCCGCTTGTTTTGAAAGACTCGACACAAACCTCACAGGACGAAGCTGAGACTGATGGGAGGGGGGAGTTTAAGCTTCGGCCTGTTGATGGCACCAGAGGAGAAGATATTACATCTCATCCTGAAGAGGGGGGGGGGGGGAGGGGGATGAATGTCTGAACCAGACCTCATGGCAACAGACCCAATAGTTGTCGAGACGTTTCGCTGCTCGAAAACCACAAATGTCAACCTCGTAATGGCTCTAAAAGGAAAAGTTGAGGGATCGTTAGGGTTCCTCCTCTTGGCGGCGTCGACACAATATCAGCACCGAATTTAACAGCAATCTGTTTGAGGCGCTGCAGGACTTAAACTGCACTTAAATGTCATAATTATAAAATTGCATTGCAAACAGTTAATCTGAGTTAAATGTGTCAGTTTCACAGATTGTTTAAGTGCCTTTAATGTGCTTTATGAGAGACTTTGGCAGCGTTTCACTGCAGCATTAAAAATGATGTCGTCTTAAGCAAACATACATCAACACTCGGGCCGGTCACATAAGTTTAAGCTATTATTTATTATATAACTATTATCTTTTTATTACCCATGAACCGTTTGGTCTGTGAAATGTCAGCAAATAAAGAAAAATCGTTCTCAAAACTTCAAATCGTTTGTTTTTTTCTGACCGACAGTTAAACTGAAAACCACAAAACTTTAAATTACAGGAAGAAAAGCAACATATTTTCACATTTGAGGGCCTTAAATTCAGTTTATTTTTTCCCCCTAATTTTGCTTGTAAAAATGAGTTAAAACGATTATTCTGTTATCAAAATAGCTGCAGATTAATTTTCTATCGATCGCCAAATCAATTAGTTGTTTCGGCTTCTCACGAGTGCCCAAATTATTCAAGATTCATCTACTTATTCTTAACCTAAAGATGAACAGAAACCAGCTGTGTGACGACTCGTTTTAGCGCCACGTTAGCGTCTGGATTGTAGCAGCAGAGTCACGGTTGAAGAACAGAGTCCATGGAGATGAAAACAGAAGGAGGTTAATATGAAAAGATGAAAACAAACATGGAGGAGGATTATAATAAATGAAAAGAAGTCACAGGGCTGAAAAGACATCAGACAGAAAGAAAAAACCAAACTGGACAGTTCCAAAAAAAAAGGACAAACAGGTGAGTTAGACAACGGCGAAGACAACGATCCATGCAGCGCCCACCACCTCTCCTTCGTTGAGACTTACTCAGCCTGCCTCTAGTGTTTGACCTACAGCGACGGGCCTCTACTCGTCTGTTGCAGAGGTGCCTCGCACATCTCCCTTCTGACGCATCTAATGTGAAAAATTCAGGAGTTAAAAAAGGAGGGGAGGGGAGGGGGGAGGGAGGAGGGAGGTTTAAACGGAGAAAAGTGTGTGTTGTGTAGTCTTCCAGCAGTCTTCTAAAAACACAGAGCAATGATCAATTTATACAGTTGTTCATTCAGAAACGTTCACATCTTCTTAGCTTTGGACTTAATTCACCACCACTAGGGAGGAAAGACATCACGGGTCCGGTGTATCGTTAGGAGGACGAGGACCTGTGTGCGTCCGGCGAGTTAATTTACCTCCTCGAGCTCTTTCTGAGTCTCCTCTTCCATCCGCCTGATGTCCTCCATGGTCAAACCCACCCATTTGTCGACCCAGCAGAACAGCTGGCGGTGGAAGTTGGTGAAAATACGCTTTTCTTGCTGTGGAAGGAAAGAAGGGGAAAGAAGTTAAAATGACATTAAAGCGCCTCCAAAAACACTTTAAAAAAAGGGGCGTTTTTTCCATTTGAATGGTTACACTTGGTTAATTTTTCCTTTGCTCTCATCATCTCTTCCCTGAACTGAACTTTGCTTTTTTTTTCCGCCCTTCTAGTTTAATTTATCTCTCCCCTTCGTCAGGTGCAGAGGTTTTAATTAAGAAGGACTGGAGTGTTTCTCAGAACTCTGTCTCCCTCTGCTGAGCAAAATAAAAACACAACACAAGTGGTTGACAGAGACTTTGTGGTAGTTACTGGCAATAAAAAGGGATAGATATAGGATAAAAAGGATAGATTATGTACAATCAAAGAGTTGCTACAAAGTCTTTATAGAGGTTTCTTTGGACAGACGAGAGGGGGATTTCCTGCTTAAACTAACTTACTACCTAACTAACTGGAAAAAAAAAAACTCCTCCTTCTTTTGATTTGAATAACTGACCTCCGAAGTCTCAAAATAGAATAGCTCCGGCTGAACTTGAGAGCACATAAGGGCCTGGTTATGCTTTAAAAGAAGCAGTTGGTATGACGTGTTTTCTAAACCACACTGGAAACCCAAAAAAAAAAAAAAAGTGTTTATAGTTGTTCTGAACTGCAACAGGAGTGAAAAGCCAAACCGTCATAAAGAAAGAAGAGATGTGATGTTGTGTAATTGAGGGGGTTTGGGAGGGAGGGGAGGGGTGGGATTTCGGAGTTAAGGTTTTTTTTTTTTTACACAGTCTGAACTGGAAAGCATTCACAGAGTTGCACTTGTGTTAAGAACGGAAAAAAAGAAGTACTAGAGAGAGAAAGAGAGAGAGAGAAAGAGAGAGAGAGGGAGAGGAGTTGAAACCCTGATTTCTTTTCTCAGCTCAGGCGGGTGGCTGCGTTAAGTGGGTGTGAATGTCAGATTGTCGGTTTTGGATAGAAATTGTCGGATTAGCTCCTCTAATCCGACATCGGAAAGGTGACGGCGGCGGGGGCAGGGGGGGGGGGGGGGGGGCGGGAGAAGGAGGAGGAGGAGATTTCTGAAGCTATTCTATCATCCAGAGAGCATAAACAAGCATGTTAGGGAGGGGATATGAGAGTAGCATGTTACCCTGTGGATGAAGTTTTCCACTTTGGTCTGCAGACCCCACCATCTGAACTTGACGGTGACCAGTTTGTATGCACACATGTAAGGACAATCTGTCTTCAGCTCGTTCTGCAAAAAGGAAAAGAGGAAGAAGGTGTGAAAAGTGTCGCTCATTATATCGCAGATCGTTTCTATTTTCTGTCGCTGTGGTCAGGTACCTTCCATTCAGGTCCGAGTGGTCCTCTGCCCGTCTTGGCGGAGTGGAAAAGAGCAGGATCTTCTTCTGGCTTATAGTCCTACAACAGGAGCAAACATAGCATAGAAACATTAAAAAAAAAGAGTCCCACCTGTTTACCTGCTACTTTCAAAATGTTTTTCGCGATGCGTCACGAGACGGCAGGGTCGCCAAGTTTGTTGTTTGTCGACACCAGAAAACCGAAATCCTGCGATTAAAAGCGCAGACTATAAACTCACCGAGTGCTTTATTAGGAACAACTGTGCAATCTAACGCGACCCAACACAACAGCTCAGCCGTAAATCCTGCTTTTACGACTTTTTGGTGATGATTCTACTTTATTGTTTATTACTGGAGGTCAGAGCGGGCGATGGCGGTGGTGTACTGGGTGTTATGGAAGAAAAGTGTTACTGATATTTTGTTCCCTCTCGTGTATATTAATGCAGCGTGTTCCTCCAAGATAAATAAAATAAGATAGATAACACTGGGATGTTTTTCCCCCCTTAAAGTAACAATCTGAGAGATCTCAAGTTTTGTTGTTTTTGGAGGCACGCACGGCGATAAGCGGTAATTGTAGGGCCTCGCTTCCCAGAGATCCAAACAGCGGCGCCCACTTGAAGAGCGAGCGTGTGTCGCGTTAGCTCCGCCACCCTCTCTGGTCGTCTTCCGTCACCGCCGACTTTTTTCCCCCGGGAAAGTCGCCGCAGACACCTAATTCATAATACGGCGGCTCAACCACCATCCTGTTACCTCATTCGTCGACAGGAAGTGACTTAATAGACATTTAATTTAGGTGAAAATCTTTGAGATTATTACTCATAGCAGAAGTAATATAATTTTTTATTGTGTTCTTAATGTGACACATAAATGTTCTGACTCCACTTTCTCTCTCTGTGTGTGTAAGAACAAGTTTGAACTAGTCGGTGCTGACTCTCGCATACTGACGCCATTAAATCACCCTTCCAGCAGCGTGGTGTGTTCAAGGCCTCCTCGAACAATCAGCGACACCCACACGGCTGTATTTTTACCGCACAGCACGCACTAACCCCCCCCCCGATCCGTCCAACCCCTGAGCTTAAGGGTCACTGTGCCGTCTTAATCCATCAGATCTGTTGGGGAAAGAGTGGCGAATACCTGGAGCAGATGGACGTCGAGATTAAACCTTGGCCTCAACACTGATCCACTTAAGTCATTATAGTACAGGAGCTCGTAGAAGAAGAAGAAAAAAAAAAAAACGCAGCCGGGACAACTGTGACCCACCTGGATGAAAATGGCTTAATGCCCTCTTTTAGATTATTTTGCCTCTAACGGCTTTAAAAAAGGGCAGCAGAGAGTCGTATCTGCAGGAGGCTGATACAGTTCACCGTTTACTTCCTCATATATCTTCATAACTGGATTCTCAGGCTGTTTCAGACCAACATTATGCTGTCATGTAATAGATAAACGAACAGATAATGCATATCCTCAAGCTGCTCACTAGACGGTGAATAATGGACCAGCTGCTGCGACTCTTTTTTTTTTTTCCTGTCATACATACATGCATATTTTTGATATTCACAGCTGGAAAGCAGAGGGACTCTCCCCCCCTCCTCCCCCCTCCCCTCCCTGTCTGCACTGCATTAGCGACGGTCATTCAGCTAATTCTCTGTCAGCGGACCAACTTCATAAAGTGTCAGCTGATGACGTCACTCGGTCGAGTCTGGATGGGTTTGTTGGCTCCTCGTCTCTCTCGCTCTCACACACACACACACACACACACACACACACACACACACACACACTCTCTGGCTAGGAAGGGAACACTTCATGAATGACTATAGCAACCAAAAACCTCTTTCAGGGAACACATATAAACATCTGAATATTACGTTAAGATACGACTGGAAACAAAAACACTCTAGATGTTGAAAAGCTGCGATAAATTAAAAGGTTTTCCTTTTAAAGAACTCGTCAAAATTCAAGAAGACCTTCCTCATATTTGCTCAAAAGCTGGAGTGGATTATATTAACGCTTTATGGTGTGATGGTTTATGTCATTTGTGGGGACTTTAGATGCAGGACTCATCTTCACGTTTAGCTCCAGGCCAACTGAAAAACTACTTCACTCCGTTCAGTGAGGCTTTATTTACGGAGGATGATCTCTGGATAAATTAAAAGTGATG
Source organism: Euthynnus affinis (assembly GCA_029490765.1). Taxonomy (NCBI): domain Eukaryota; kingdom Metazoa; phylum Chordata; class Actinopteri; order Scombriformes; family Scombridae; genus Euthynnus; species Euthynnus affinis. The sequence goes on from CM055855.1 coordinate 26,865,035, forward strand.
GCTATCCCCGGCGCCTCGGTGACCTCCAGTCCCTTCCCTCTTGTTGGAGACGTGCCGCCAGACGTGTCGGTTACCGGCGCCCGCCCGCCCGCTCGCCCGCTCGCTTCGCTCGTCAGGCTGCGTGCCAGATTCCACTGATCCCACTCACTATTTTCACTTATTAGTTTAGCGGGTTTTAAAACTCACAGCGGTCGCCACTTCTTCTTTGTTTGCGATGTCTATGGGAACCACCTCCACAGTCCTCCACGTCTGCTCATCCAGGTCATGAACCTGACACGGAGAGAGAGAGAGAGAGAGAGAGAGAGAGAGAGAGAGAGAGAGAGAGAGAGAGAGAGAGAGAGAGAGAGTGAGACAGAGAGAGAGAGAGAGAGAGAGAGAGAGAGAGAGAGAGAGAGAGAGATTAACCCTTTGATGTAGAAGATCGTACCGGCTCAGTAAAGGGAAGCCTTATTCAAATCTGTGCCGAGTGTGAATCAAATAAGATTTAAATTAAAAAAAACCCCACACAGGCTGACATGCAAACGAGGATCCACCTGTGTGTGTGTGTGTGTGTGCTTTCAAAAAAAGAAAAAAAAAGAAAAAAAAAAAAGCAAGATTAAGTTTGTTTGTGTCTCTTTATATCCTCTGATTTTACACGTGAACTTCAGTTTTATATATAATCATCATCGTCATCATCGTCATCATCGTCGTCGTCTCTGGCGGGGAGCTTTCTAAAGCCTGCGAAAACCACCCTGATGATGTCATAGTGATGTCATCAAGGTTATCTCAGCCAGGACTTTAAATTCATAGCATAAAAGTCTGTGTTATAAACTGTGGATGTGTAGACTGAGAAGGGTGTTTGATCATCTTTCTTTGACCCTTTTAAAACTTTTTATATCATTTCTTTATCGTCTCTTTGTCTTTGACCGCCTTTTTTTTTTTTTTTTTTTTTTTTTTTTTTTTTTTAAAAAGGTCAGATCTGTTATTGTTTTCTGTTTCATGTCTTTGCTTCGTTTGTCAAAACACTTTGTAAACACTGTTTTTAAAAAAGGTGCTATATAAATAAAGATATTATCATCAGGGGAGGGTCTAATGAAAGATGCTTTTTGTGTTGCATTATGGGAAATGTAGGATCCAGTATGTTTGTGACTAATGCGAGGGGATGTAAAGTCTGTGCTGCTTCAAGTTTTGGCCATTCTTGGTCATCTATTTAACATCTGCACATTAATAAACACTGAGCTTTACTTTCATCTGTAGTCAAACCCCCCAAAAAATAATATAAGATTTAAAAAGACCGATTTATTGCGATCATTTATAAGCATTTATAGTGATAATGAACAGAAGAGAATATTAATGTTAGAAGTATTAAACCTAGTTTAAAAGGTAAGAGCCTCCACTTCTTCTTCTACTCACTCACATTTTCTATTGTTCCCATGTCAGGTTTGTGCCACGTCTCGATCTTAATCATGAAGTCGTCCTTCATGTACTCGTTCTGCAAAAAGCAGGAGAAAACACAACATTTCATGAGGAGAAGGGGGGGAGAAACTTCATATTCAACTCTATTTGAAATCTCTAACATCAGGAAGTCGGTTTCACTCCTGAAGTTAAGCGGCAGCCGAGAGAACATCATGAATGGAGAGTTGCTGAGAGAGAGAGATGTACTTAAACCCTGCGGCTAATTCCAATTAACCAATCAGATGTTTAGACTGAAACAACACAGGTAACAGTGTGCCTGCTCTGCTCACATCTATTTTTAAATCTGATAGTAATTAGCTTGTAAAAGTAAAGCACAACAGTAATCAGGCTGTGATAACGCTCGTCAGGACGACAGACGGCGGTATTTAATATCCCTGCGGACTCGCTGATGTCATAAACTATCAACTGGAGAGAAATAAAAGAGATGAAGACTCACCGTCACGACTGCAGAGGAGCAAAGAGAGAAACAAAGAGAAAAAATGAGCGTCAGTATCAAAAGACAAGGATGATGTTTATCATATTAAATCACAGAAAACTATGTAATTGCATAACATTTAAAAAGAAAAAGTCAATTAAAGGAGAACTCCACCAATTTTAGTAGTTAACAGGTTTACCACTAATGTTTTCTGTGGCTCTGAAGGCTTCGTCAAGTCTGAGAGAATGACCCTGGCGATGTCATATTATAGATAAAGTTACACTCAAAGAGTTCAGACGCTCAATGAAAACAGCAGACGATTATTGTCAGCTGCGTCGTGAACAGGGAGCGATTTCAGAGAGTTTTTAAAGCCTGCGACACAAACTGGGAGTGTGAGATTTGAAAAGATGCTGCACGGAGAGTCTATAATGAAAATATTGGCTCTCAGCCTTGTTTGAGTTCTCCACGGCAACCAGAAGGAAACACAGAGCAAGAATGTGATTGTACAACTCACTGCTCTCTGTGTGCATATGACCATAAAGATTTGGTTTGAAATGTATGGATCCAGGGTGTCTGCAGGGTCAGGTTATGCTAGAAAAGTAAAAAAAAAAAAAAAGTGTTTGTAACTGTAAAACAAGACGCCGCAGGTTTAAATATCCGGATGACGTTTTGCAGTTTCTCCCCAGAAGGGACGTTTAAAGCGTTGAGCTCGTTTGTGCACACAAGAAGGAAACAAGAGATAGTTTTGGAGAGAGAGAGAGAGAGAGGGGAGGTCAAACACTGCTCGCTTTCTCTCCTCTACAACGCCTGACCGATCAGTGGACGTGAATCAGAGCAAACTGAAGACGTTACTGTGGCTTCAGAAACTTAACACTTAACACAGACGAAACAATTAAAGCGCTTAATTGGTTTAAATCGATGATGAGAATCACGGTTAGTAGTGTGAACGTTGGATCGTCGGTTTTCAGAAAGCCGCAGGAGTCGTCGGACACCAGCACCTCCCCTCTCCCCTCTTTTTAACTTTATCAAAGTGTAATAATAAAATGCTGGAGTCCTCCTTAAAAGTGGAGGCCATGATTACATATATCATCTGTTCCACTGTTGATCGTATGCAAACACGCTGCAGTGAAAGGACTTGATGAGACTTACTGGTGCGACAGTACGGGTAGGCGTTCCAGGCCTTTTCGTGAAAAACTAATGCTCCTTCTGGTGCAATCATCTTCACATAACCTGGGACTTTACTGTAGTAAGAGAGAGAGAGAGAAAAAAGAAGAAGAAGACAAACAATCAGACTTTTTTAAAAAAGAAATAAAACTTCAGATAAGTCATTCTGTCTTTTATCTGCTTACATCCAAAGATTACAGTTTAGTATCTTTTGGGTTTCAGCGTTTTATCAAAGCAGCCAAAAGCTTTAATCCAACATTTATTCCCTGCAGAGTCAAAGAACCGGTCAGACTTTATCACAGGATGGTATAAGATGGACAAAATAAGAGGAAAACACCTGCCGAGCTTCGGCTCCTCCTGCCGTTACAAACCAGTTCTGTCTGTCTGTCTGCCGTTTGGATATCAGATTATTTTAGGGATGATGAGGAAATCTCTCTTCCCATAATGATGTTTAAGACTTCATGAAATTAGTGTTGAATTTATTTGGCTGTGTGTGTGTGTATGTGTGTGTGTGTGTGTGTGTGTGTGCGGGCCTGCTGTTTGTACCATGACGTAAGGCCCCGATCAGACAGAACGCTTTGTACAGGTTGCAAAACACAAGTTGCTGCTAGGAAATAATAAATATCGCTGTGAAGTAAACAAGTAAACTCACAGATCTGCACCTTTTATTTTGAAAAGCTAAAAGTAATTAACCTCTTCAAATGTTCTCAAATATGTCAGACACACAGACAGAGATCCATGCGGGTACATGAGACCCTCAGAAAGAGGACGAATGACCAGCTGGTCCAGGAGCTTCGTCTGGATCATGGTCTGTTCGAGGCTTATTTAAGGATGAGTCGGGGGCAGTTCAGGACAGTCGGCTGCAATCTGCTGCCCTAGCATCACAAAAGCGACCGCTAACCACAGGGAGACCACTGCATACACTATAATATTACCCATATTAACGTCCGGGACACACCGGATGCGTGAGCGCTGTGGAACGTCTTGGTCACCTCAAAGTTAGAGCAGCCACACAGCCTGCATCGCGTCATCTAGAGAGTCGAGGTTTCGTCTATTTTCTCTGCAGGACTCAGCAGAAATAAACAGGGAACAAGACGAGAGGTTGCTCTACCAGCAGCGGATACACTTCCTGTGTGGACGCTGCAGAGACGTGAGGCAGTTCACGCATCCAGTGTGTCCGACAGGTGCAGATGTGAGACTTTACAACTACACTGCAGACAGAAGGCCCGCCTCTAAGTTCCTCTGATTGGACGATGGGGAAGTAACGCAAACGATGTCAGGAGCTTTTTCTGCTCTGAGGTGAAGTTTTTTTTTCCAACTGAGCAACGAGCAAAAAGCTTCACTCTCACTGAAAACGATTCCTAAAAAGAAGAAGCTGCTCTCTGATGATCGGAGCCTTGAAAGCCGCTTCAGTAAAAACAGCAGCTGATTTGACACCTGATGTCTCCCGTCAGACGGCCGCCGATATAGTTTTACCGCCACGTTAAACAGGTGGCGACAGGAACGGCTTTCTGTCATCTGAGGACAAAAACTCAGATCGTGTTGCTCTTTCTGCTGCCAGCTTTTACTTACTAAGGTTTCCTAAACCAATCTATAAATAATAAGTGCTTCTTTCTGAGCACCAGATTGATGAAGCTGGTAATTATAGAGGTGTTTCCTCAGCTCCGCGGTAAATGATGCTCACCTGCATCCCTGTGTGTCAAGTTTTAATTGAAAACTCGACACTTGCTGCTGTTACATATCCCACCGAAGCTCTCTATTCAAACAGGGTTTTCCATTATTTTGTCCACCCTATGAGCATCTGATTTAACCTTTAATTAACCGAGAAGCCCGCTGAGTATAAGAGAGAAACACGTGCCTCTTTAGGTGGTATATTTTATGTGTGTATTGTCCCTTTTCTCCATCCTTCTCGTAGGGTTCGTTCTTCAGCACCTCGATGCCTTCTCCTCCTCCGGTCTCATTCTTGCTGGCCTCAGCCACAGAGTACAGCTGCCCGACTTGATACTGAGAGAGAGAGAGAACAGAGAACAGAGAGAGAGAGAGAGAGAGAGGGGAGAAAAAAAAGGTAGAAAGGATGAGACACAAGACGGAAACTGAAAACTACAGTGACACAAAACCGCTAATTGCATCCTGTGATTAAGACTGAGAAGGTCTCTGAAGCCGACGTGCTTCAGCGACGCAGAACCCACATTTATCTTTATTTATTTATCTTAAACACAGCAAAAATATATATTCTTTAAAGCTCTAAAACATGTCGGGTTGCATGTGCATCGACAGAAGTCTCAGCTTTCTCTCTGATCCAGTGTTTGTGAATCTATTATCAGGCTTAAAATAATCTGTGGCGTCCTGGAGGAGAAAAAAAATAGTTTGTTTTAACATTTTAATCATTTGTCTCTCAGTGTAATAGGTTTTTTTTTTTGTTGTTGTGGTGTGAGATACCAGCTTTCAGGCTCCACCCGATCAAATCTCACACACAGCACTTTAAAGAGGAAGTCTTCTGGTTAACCAGAATCAGCTGCTGCTGCACGTTTCTCACATCACGGACCGGCTTTTGTGGTTTTTCGTCTTATTTGGTGTGAGATTTGTGTTCGAGAATGAGGAACAGAGCCCGAAGGCATGAACTATATTTAAAAATCGAGAGATCAGTCATATTAAAATCTAGAGCACAAATCTCTGAATCCTGGATACAAATTAGTGGATCAAGAGCTCAAATCTGTGTGTTGTTTTTTTCCACCCTGGGCTCCGTAGAGCTTCTTTTATTTAGTTGTTATTTAGTGTATCACCAGCAGAGAGCCGTGCCAACACTCATCAGCCTTCAAGAGGGCTAAATGATTCTGTATTAGTACATTTGAGGCTTTAACGCAGGAAATACGGGGTGACAGCTGCGGTACTTGATTACATAACATTAACAAGCTTTTGTCAGGATGTCACCGCCGCTGCAGTTATTGTTACAGACAACAACAACAACAAGTAGCAAAAAAAAAAAAAAACCTCTGCTTGTGTTCAAGCTGCAGAAAAACACAATTATTCCTCATAAAAAAAAAAAAAAAAAACTAAACGCTCTAACTGCCCGCCGCAATGTTTCCCCCCCATTAGAGAAAGCTGTGAACTGGAGCCAGAGCATGATGTCATCTGGATGTCACAACGGGGCCTCTGGGCTCCAATAAAAACTAATCAAAAAGAAAAGAAACATTTTCGAGGGTAAGTAGATCACACACACACACACACACACAGAAAAAAGCAGAGTACAAATATGTCACGGCTATTAAAAAAAGGAGCGAGATGACAGGGAGACGGTAGCTGGGTCGGTCCAGTTCTGCTCCACCAGCCTGTCGCACCAATAACAGACGTCTCCAACAAAGGCTATTGTTTTAGAAACGAGCCTCAGACTGGAGCCTGAGCGGACCAGCCTCCCGTACGCAAGAGAAAATTAACATTTAACTGTCATGAATATGGCTGCAAACCGTATTATTATTATTATTATTATTATATAATGATGTGATATGATGATACTCACCTCTTCCACAGAGATCGGCAACACTACACGGCTGAGAGGAGAGAAAGAAACAACACGTTAGTAAGTCATTCATAAAAATAATTAAAAATAAAAGCACACACACACACACACACACACAGGAGTAAAACAGTGGTGTTCAGATGTTAAATAGATGAAACGGTACAACGTGGAGCCTCGACAGAAGTCGTGTGTCACTGTTTTTTTGTGTTTTAGTAAGTGTTAAATACTTCAGTGATTATACAGAGAACGTCTCAAACAAAAGATGGAAAAGCGTGAACGAGCAGAAAGTGAAGCTAAAAGAGGAAAAAGTCTGAATGTTTAACTAATACAATAATTTAACTTTAAGACAGCGTGAGTGACTTTACATTACTGACTCTGGTTAATCTGTTAATCGCTTGGTTTATAAAAATGTCGCAAGTTATCCAAGAATCCAAAGTGATGTCTTCAAATGTCTTGTTTTGTATTCTGCTGGTCGACTAGTCCATTAGTTGGTCGATATGCTCTCTTCCCACTAAATTCTCATTGGTGGAATAATCTCTGTGTTACTTTCATAAGGAGAAAAGTGCTACATCAGCAGCTTTCCGGGATTAATCCATTATTTCCTGCAGCAGGAGGGACAGACTAACAAACTACCTGTGGAAACAGCGGGGGTGTATTCAAAACACCCCTGCTGTTTTCACAACTTTGGACTCTTCCAAACTAACGGAGACTTCTGGGTCTAACTGTTCTCAACGGTTACTGAACGTTTACTAAACGTACTGAACGTTTACTGAATCAGTGTTTCTCCTACAATTATATCAACGAGAACCCGCCAGGACAAAAAAATATGTTTTAATGCCAGAATTAACAACAAATATCCATCATTCAGAAATATTTAGCGTTTGGGAGTCTGTGCAGCTGTTCAGGACGTGAGTGAACCTCTGTGTCGTTGCCTGGGAAACGAGCGTAACTCTGTTAAGTAATACGTCATTGTGTAGTCTGTTTGCGTAGCGAGTTGGACGCAGAGAAAGTGACGGTGGATACGAGTGGAGCAGAGGAAAAGGTTAGCGGTAAGTTGTCAGTCTGGCAGTAAATGTACAGCACAGACTACAGTGTGTCAGTTAAATGATGAAAAGTCACGTCTGTTGTTTCTCCAAGTGCTGGAAAAGTGAAGGGAGTTAGCTCCAAAGTTAGCAACGATGGGTTAGCCTAGCCTGAAGACGCTAAACAGAGAAATACAGATTGCTAAATTCTAACTAACCCCCCCAGAGTCGCAGATTGTTTACAATTTTAGTCGACCAAGATTTTCTTCGGTTGGCTACCTTATTGTTTTGTTTGGCAAACAATCCAAAAACCCAAAGATACTCAGTTTTCTATCATAAAGACACAAGAAAACCAGGAAATACACACATTTAAGAAGCTGGAAGGTGCAGATTTTTAACCTTTTTGTCTTGGAAAACGACTTAAACGACGATCAGAATTGCCGTTGATTAATTTTCTGCTGGATCGACGAACGGTTGCAAACTAACAAAACTAAAAAGTCCAAATATTTGTTCAGTTTTATGTCACGTCAGTATGACAGACTGGGCTGTGATGTCGTTTATACTGTCCCTAACCCTCTCCTCTTAACACAACATGCTCGAATCAATTACATATTATAAACTAAAATAACTTTTCACAGCAATCAGGCGCAGACAGCAGCTTTATTTACATTTTTTTTTTTTTTATTACCCAGGCTTGATTATGCACAGCTCATAACTGGCCATCACAGCTTTAATTATAGAAAGAGAAGATTCACTACAGAGACACAGTGTACTGGGAGTTTTCCAGTCCTCTTCCTCCTCTCAGAGTACAAACAAATCTTGGCAGAGATTGGTAGATTCAACACCACACCCTTAAACCCAAACATACACTGATTGGTGAAGATAGCTGGAGGGGAGGGAGGAGGCTGAAAATATGCAGCCAGACACGCTCTATTTAGGGCAGAAACAAACATCTATAAATATATATTTTAAAAAAAAAAAATACTTGAAAGCAAATATATGATGTATTTAAAAAGATTTAAAGCCGAGAAAATCAGACGAGAAAAGAGAGATTATGTGTTAAAAATCAGGACTCTGACAGAAGTAACATGAGGATCTCATGAGTGTGTAAATAAACAATTTATTTCTATTATTGATTATTTTCTTGCTTTCTTTCAGAGTGACGTCTTCATACGTCTTGTTTTTGTCTGACCAACAGTCTAAAAACTCATATATTCTTTCTATAATGATTAAAAAAAACAGAGAAAAAGAAGCAAACAAAACTACAAACGATTAATCGATTATGAAAATAGCTACCAGTTAATTCTCGTAATTATAATTGCTGAAGCTCTAAAATACTTTCAGATGGATGTGACCAATAAAAATATAACAAAAATGCTAATTGTGTCTGTTAAATGTCTCTGACTGACAGTCTAAAACTCAAATATATTCTTTCTATAATGATATAAAACAGAGAAAAAGCAGCAAATCTTTGCATACGAGAAGCTGGAGTGAACAAATATTTGGTATTTTTTGCTAAAACAAAGATAAACGATGAATCGATTATGAAAAACAGTTGATTAATTTTGTTGTAAATGTACTTTCTGATGGATATAACCAATAAAAATATAACAGAAATAATCATTGTGTCTTGTTTTTGTCCGACCGACAGTCTAAAAACTCAAATATATTCTTTCTATAATGATATAAAAACAGAGAAAAGCAGCAAATGTTTACTATTTTTACTAAAAAACAACAAAAACTACAAACGATTAACCGATTATGAAAATAGCTGCCAATTAACTGTCATAATTATAATTGCTGAAGCTCTAAAATACTTTCTGATGGATGTCACCAATTGCTCATTGTGTCTGTTAAATGTCTTGTTTTTGTCCGACTAACAGTCTAAAACACAAATATATTCTTTCTATAATGATATAAAACAGAGAAAAAGCAGCAAATCTTTGGTATAAACAAAGACAAACGATGAATCGATTATGAAAACAGTTGATTAATTTTGTTGCGAATATACTTTGATGGATGTAACCAATAAAAATACAACAAAAACACTCACTGTGCCTGATGAATGTTTTAATTATAATCTTATTTCACTATTAAATGTATTTTTAAAGCCTTAATTTGAACGTTTTTCTTACACATACAAACACCTCCAGTTGCCTCCACTGCATGAAAAAAACTGCTGCACAAATAAACATCCTGAACACCTGCCGCCGCCATCATCATCACCACCACCATCATCATCACCATCACCATCATCATCCTCACCGACCCGCTCTGTGTTTTCTACATTAACATGATAAATCTGATTTTCAAAGACGCGTCCAGATTCTGGCACAGACGCCGGTGTAACCGACAGCAACAAAGCAGAGTGCAGTGTTTGTGCTTTTCGAAGCTCTCGCTGTTGTGCGCTGCAGCTTTTTTTTTTTTTTTAATGTGTGTGTGTGTGTGTAACAGAGATGAATTAACATGTTGGATCCAAAATAAATAAATAAATAAATAAAAGCATCCATGAATGTGAGATTCTTAAGTGGATTGATCAAAACGTACAGTGACACCCGCCTCCTCGCCGTAACATCAGAGACGTTTTAATCGTTGGTCGAGCCCATATCTGTTATTATTTATCTGTTATTATATCTGCTTTCATTGTTTTCCTCTTTAATATTCATGATAGTTTCTATGGCAGTGTTTTCCAAAAGTACTTCAGCATCAAATCTACAAAAAAAAACAGTTGAAACCAGTTACGTTTTTCTTCTGAAAACACGACAAACACACTTTTCAGACAAAAAAAAATGTGGCTGAAACTGAAGCAGACGACTAAAATGAAACCAGCAAGGATCCAGTTCAGCTCACAACTACACATACGTTAATGATTAATCAGCTATTGATCAGCTTGCTGTTAAGAAATGGATCGTTTTGTGTGTCGATCGTTTTAACATGCTGTGAAAAAAAAACATGCATAACGTACTTTGACCACTGACAAAACGTTACTTATCATCTTTAGTATTTGAGCGTCATGCGTTCATCATCTACCCTAAAAATAAAAAAATCGCAGCGTTTACGTTCTCCGACACTCACTTTGTCACACAGAGCGGTGACAGCGGCAGCAGAGAGAAGGTTTGCACTGAATGGAGGAAAAAAAAACAACAAACAAACAAAAAAAACAAACAAAAAAACTTTAGCTGGGAAACTGACAGGCTGACCAGTTACAGTCCAAGTAAACCAGTAGTTATGTAATCACCAGTGAAAAGTCCTCTGTGTGTGTGTGCAGGTAGCAGGATGCTCACACACACAGTTTATTTATATATAAAATAAGTTATGATGCAGTTTGTTTCATTTCTTTTTTGCTCTGACGGATGTAGAATTACAAAAACAAACCGATTCATTCATCTAGAGCTGAAAGCACTTGTTTCTCTTTATAAAATAAGCCAAATATTCACTGATTAAGCTTCTTAAAATGTGATTTGCTGCCTTCTGTTGCCATAAATGAAGTAAAATTTAACATTATAATCGTTTTTCACAATTTTCTGACACTTTTTAGACCAAAAAAATGAATTGATTTTTTTGAGGGAAACAGTCATAATGAAATAATCATCAGCAGAGAGATCATTTACTTACAAACACACTAACATCTGCGGACCTAAAGCACCTGAACGTACAGCGTGAAGCGTCTCTATCGATCATAAACAAACATATTTCACAACAGAGATAACGACCGTCTCCCACATTATTATGCAAGTGCTGAACGGTACAGTAAAAAAAGGGGGTCAGGAAGGTTAAACCGAACCGACTGAACCGACTTTTCTCCTCGAGATAAAAAGGCCCACACATTCACACTTAGGTCTTATTATTGCTCCAAGTTAGGAAGAAACAGCTCAACATGCTTCACATCCATAAAATTATCTCCTGTATATAATAAGCTTCTGTTAAACATGAATTAACTGTTCAATATTTAAAACTGTCAGCAGCTTGTAAGGCAGCAAACAAATCTGCCCCCTTGATGAAAGTATAGATAGTTTACATCAAAATTTCTACATCTTTTTTCATAAATATACTGTAGAAATCAAAATAAACACAATAAATCCCAATTATTCTAATATAATCTTGGCATCGTGCTGACATGAAGTCTAATAAACTTTCCAGAAATCAAAGTTTAATGTGCGAGTTCCACAACTTTAAAGCGTGTGTGACCATAACAGATTTTGTTCTCCACAAACACAAACGGTGTGCTGATGCTGCTTTCCCCTCCTCTGGACACAGCTGTTAACAGTGTTGTTAATATAGATATCGCGTTCTTAATTGAATTAAAAAGACGGAAACAGACAGACAGCAAGCAGCGGTTAACGGCCCTGCAATGAAAAATCATGAGGAAATAAATAAAAAAAATAGTTTGAACCCTGACGATAAGGACATGATTTTTTTTTTTTTTAGAGGGCTGTCTGTCTGATTATTGATTATACTGTGAGCAAGATGGAGACCAGATTGCAGGAAAATTACACTCCACGGTCACGGAGAGAGATAACTCAGCGCTGGAGACTCACCATGTCAGATTACTGAAGCATCAGTGTTAGAGCAGCATGTTACCGTTTCAACTACTTAATATACAGTTAGCTAGTTTAGTCCACTGCTTCCCAAGGGTCGGGGTCCCTTCGAAGGGGTCAACAGATAAATCTGAGGGGTCGCGAGACGATTAATGGGAGAGGAAAGAAGAAAAAACAAAGTTCTGATACACAAATCTGTTTTCTGTTTTTGGACTTAGTGAGAAGTTTAGAGGGAAAAATCACTATTTGGTGAAGCTGTTAACAATTCATAGACATGAAGCTACACACTGCTTTTTGTAAGACGTCAAAAGCCAAAAAAAAAGGTTGGAAACCACTGGTTTCATGTTGTATTTTAAAAGCTTGTTATATTATCCATTGTGTCAAATCTTCATCTGAAGAGTAAAGGCTGTTAAATGAATGTAGTGGAGTAGAAAGTATGAAGTAGCATCAAATGGAAATACTCAAGTATAAACACCTCAAAACTGTATTTAAGTACAGTACATGAGTAAATGTACTTAGTTACTTCCCATCACTGTCTACAACAGGTACCGTTATTTGCAGCGGATACAGGTTAAGTTAGCTACATGTTAGATGCTAGCTATGCTGAGAACGAAAAGTGGATGAAAAACGACCACCGTGCAGCTCCAACACAACAGATTTATGTGCAGCAACCTGCCGGCTTATTGCATAACTGTTAGTTAGTATTAGCCGCCCAGTTAAAGCGCTGCAAAGTACAAGCAAAGTAGTTAGTCCTTTCATAACCTCAAGCTAGCTTGAAGGGTACAACAGCTATTCAGTGAGGGCCAAAATAACAGGATAATTCACAAACTGTGTCGACCTATCGGTTAACGCTGACGTAATCTATGAAAATACGAGCCATAATGTGTCATAATGTCAGATGTGTGCGTTAAAGATGGTCAGAAAATTGTCACGCTAGCGGCTAGCCGAGCCTGCTAGCATTTCTGTTAAATCCGACGGAGAAGGAGCCTTTAATCTGTCACTCACGGGACCACAAAGCTTAACATTACGGCACTTTACAGACATAACAGGCCGGTAACGTTAACGTTGACAGTATGTTAAACCATCCAAGTCGTGTCAAGTGTATGAACGTGCAGATTGTTTGTGCGTGCAGCCTTTTTATGTAACTCGTTTTCATTAAGACGCTAATTATCCGCTCCGTTGCTACAACTCCAAGCTAACGTTAGCTCGCACTAGCAACGCCTAAAAAAGACCGGTGTGTCCCGTTATCCACCCCGCTCAAAGATGGCTTTTAACGGGCTACGGGGCTGTAAAACCAAACGAACGACACCGCTAAACGAAACACACATGTTTAGCTATCCGTAATACGCTGTCGGATGGATGAAAATGTGCCAGTAAATGAGCCAAAAGACATTTTTTAAAAACACTTCAGACTCACTATTCCTTGATGAGCACCATCTTCGTCACTCGGGCTGCGGCTGCGCAGTAGGAGGCGACACCAGATAGAATTATCAACAAGTTCGGTCCGCCCTCCGGAAGACATCTGATTGGCTGAAATAGCCACACCATTGGCCACTTCACTGCCTCTATATATACAGAGTATTAACCACGGTGGTGGAAATAGTACTCAGATCATATAATTAAATAAAAGTATCAACACAGCAATGTAAAAATACTCCATTACTGCAAGTAAAAGTCCAAACCACCATTTCTACTTTAATAATTTGACCATTTTTGCTGCTAATACTTATGTACTTTTATTTAAATGATGGTAGTTTAGTCCAGTGGTTCTCAACCTATGGGTCGGGCCCCTTCAAAGGGTCAGCAGATAAATCTGAGGGGGTCATGAGACGACTAATGGGTGAGGAAAGAAGAAAAAGATAAAGCTCTTTCCACTATTCCCCTATTTAGCAGTCATAAACAGTGTATTTATACCGTTTAAATCACTATGATTTAGTCATAAGCAGATATAAGGACAGTGTTTGGTATTTTTTAACAATTATAACTTCTTCTGAAGACATATTTTATATCATTACAATTGCATTTTACTCTATTGTCATGGATTATCTGTTTATACAGCAGCAACCACCTCTGAGAGGAGTTATAGTTGTGGACTAATACATTAATACACACTTATATCTGCTTATAACTACATTTCAGTGTATGTAAAACCATTTATTAACAGTTTGTATATACTGCTTATAAATGCTAAATAGGGGGAGTTAGAGTAAAGTGTTGCCTTGGTTGTATGTTTTGAGAGGAGCCGTGAGATGATTAACAGGAGAGGAAAGAAGAAAAAATGGACATTTGTTTTAAGTTTTTCAGCCTGGTGACACTTTATGTCCTCCTATTTAGCCTTTATATGCAGTATATAGTTAATGAATAATTTATAAGCCATTATACTGGAGTTACAATCAGATATGAGGGCATAAGGACAAATGTTTGGTTTTGTTGTCAGCCGTTTTCTGAAGAAATATTTCAAATTATTACAACTGTGTTTTACTATATTTTCATTCATTATCTGTTTATGCAGCAGGTGTGATTCACAAATCTGTTTTCAGTTTCTGGACTTTTTCTCTAACCTTTGATTTTTGCTGAAATCAGTCTGCAGCAGCTGCTCCTCTGAATCCTGCAGGTTGTTGTTATTCAAGATCAACCTGCTGAGATCTACCTTCTACTCACTGATACTGTTTACAAGAGGAAAGAAGAAGAAACAAAGTTCTGATATCTTTGAGTTTTGCTGAAATATTGGATCATTTGAACATTTATTGAAATGAAAGCATGTGAGAAGTTTAGAGGGAAAAATCACTATTTGGTGGAGCTGTTAACAACTCATAGACATGTGAAATGTGACCCCGACTACACACTGCTTTGTGTAAGACGTCAAAAGACAAAAAGGTTGGAAACCACTGGTTTCATCTTTAACAATG
The DNA here is from genome assembly GCA_029490765.1 of Euthynnus affinis. Classification (NCBI taxonomy): domain Eukaryota; kingdom Metazoa; phylum Chordata; class Actinopteri; order Scombriformes; family Scombridae; genus Euthynnus; species Euthynnus affinis. The sequence continues at coordinate 26,880,055 of CM055855.1, forward strand.
TGTTGTATTTTAAAAGCTTGTTATATTATCCATTGTGTCAAATCTTCATCTGAAAAGTAACTAAAGCTGTTAAATAAATGTAGTGGAGTAGAAAGTACAATATTTCCCTCTGAAATGTAGAAAGTGGCATCACATGGAAATACAAAAACCGTAAAATTGTACTTAAATACAGCACTTGATTAAATGTATTTAGTTACTTTCCACCACTGCTGGAGACAGAAAAGGCTCAGAGAGGGAAACTTTCTCTAAAAAAGTCTTCCTGTTCTGAAAACAGCTGACTGTGCAGTGGCCCTCGTTTATGGATTATCACACGACAGAGAAACATATGTCTATAGGGAATACTAATATACTTTAGATAGAACTTTTATATAAATAAAAGCTCTGTATGTATTGATTGTACAGGTCTGTCAGCACGATCGAGATAAACTTCTCCTCATATGTGATAAAGTCCGAGACAGTTTCACGTTTATTGAGTATAAATGTAAAGAATGTGTGCATGTGATTTTTTTCCCTGCTTCAGAATCGATTTTATATCACGAAAGCAAGACAAGAAAGTGAACATTTTTTTTATTTACTGAGAATATGGAGATGTCTCTGTGAATAGTCAGGAGTCTGGCAACTGCTGCAAAAAAATTGGTACATTATTAAAGTTGAATTGAAAACACTGAACAGCAAGAGGTACCATGCTGACAACCACACGTCGAATCTGCATAAAAAATATCAAAAAAAAGGGTGGTTTTCATTACATCTTCCTTGGTTTATTCATCTTTATAAAATGTGTAATAATGACTGGAAAACACAGTTTACGTAACAAAATAAATGACAACAATAAGCATCGGTAAATACATTTAACAATAATTATTACACAGTAAATCCAATTCAGGTAGCTAATCAACTTACACAAACATAGCGAGCGTTTAAGGTCGACATAAAAAAACGTTCCCCTTTTTTCTCTGTACGTTTATTTTCAGTGTACACGGAGGCATGGACGCGGCATGCTCTCTTGTCAGTCATTAAAAGACGATTTTTTTTTTTTAAAGCCAGAGAAAATCAACACTCCTCATCGAGTCTTTTTTCTCCTTCCAGCTCTCTCCAGAAGAAGGCACAGTCATCACATTCGAAAAAAAACATTAGTGTAACATCCCTTCACTCACAAAAAAAAAAAAAAAAAAAAAAAAGTAAAATGACTTTTTTAATCCTTTAATCTTCAGCAGGTATTGCTACAATATGGTTTGCTGACAAACGGGCAGCTTCTGTCATAGTAAAAACACAGATTTAACAGGGGATTGGTCTGTTCGCTGTGAGGGAAATATCCAAACTCTCAACATTTAGAAGACGGGAAAAAATGTCCAGGTGAGAGAAACTTGTAGCCGTTCCCAGAGTGCAGTTTGCCTTTCGAGGGCGGAGGGGGCGGAGGAGGTTTAGCCTCCAGTTTTTGGCGATCGCCGAGTCTGTCACCAGTGTTCTGACCCTCAGATCCTTCCACGTCTTTGCTAACGGGCTCGTGTCTCGGCGAGAGGTTCAGCAAACCCAGGACATCTTTCTGAACCGTGCTCATTTTTTTATTCCCGCCTCGCAGCAAGCTGGCGGGGCAGGGCACCTCGTGTTTCTGGGCGGCGTTGGCCCAGAAGGTTTTTAAGTTATGGATCGCCTGGACTTTGTTGTCCTGCTTGGACTGGCTGAGTTCGGGGGTGTTGGCGGGGCTGGAGGAGGCCGAGACGGAGCCCGTGGAGGAGTAGGAGAGGGCGGGCGACGGGGCGCTGTCAGCGGGAGAGTGGGAGGGTGAGATGTGGGAGGTGTAAGGTGAGGTAGGGTATTTCAGTTTGGGCTGCGCGTGCGCGTCCGGGGAGCCTGCGGGGAAAGGCGAACGCTGCTCCTGCTTCACGGAGAGAGACGAGGACGGGGAGGAGTGAGCCGGGCTGCTGTAGCCCGAGCTGATCTTCTGTAGCGAGGAGGAGCGGGACGGAGGTTTAGGGCGAGTCGGGGGAGGCGTTGAAACGGAGAGCGGCGAGAGAGGGCTGCGGACGGAGAGAGGAGAGGAACAAGCTTTTAGACTCGCTCTACTCGGAGGTCTGCTGAACGCGCTGGTCTCTGAGGGCTGGAACCCTCGCGCTCCTCCCGTAGGCGTCAGAGTCGGCGTCGCCGGGGTGGAGAGGGACGTCTGTCTGGCGTGCGCCTCCTCTCTCCCCTCGGGCCGCCGCAGCGTCTTCCCTCTGATGTTTGCTTTCTGCAGGCTCTCCACAGCTTGCATGTGGCTCTGCGTCTCCTCCAGGATCTTCTGGGCCAGCTCCTGGGGGTCCAGCTGTCCCGCCGGACCCATCCTCTCCTCCTGGGACTTGACCGTGCTGTCTGTCTCGGTGCTCGACTGGTCCGACTCGGAGCTGCTGACCTTCCCTTTGCCAGTCCTCTGAGGGGACGAACTGGAAGAAAGTTAAGATTTCTGCAGTTAGCAGCAAGCCTGACAAATTAGCTCAGACTATACATGTTAATTTATTAATTTGACAGGATACTTATAACAGAAGCAGCTTTTCTAGTGTTTACAACCAATGTCGTAAACACTAGAAAAGGCTGACCAATTGCGTACGAGTTACATCATCCCTCGTGATGCTACTCAGCCAATCAGGTCTCTGCATTCCAGGCAGGTGAATGACAGATGACAGGACGACAAAGAGACAGAGAGGATGATAAAGAAAGCAATGCACGGAGACGATCAGAAGAGTTCTAACAAAATCTAGAAAATATGACCATATCACACCTATTCTCTATACCTAGATAGCGAGGTTCTTCTTTTAACTTATAAGGCCCTGCATGGTCTTGCACCACAATACCTAGCAGAACTAATTACTCTGATATACACCAGCACGCCCTCTACGTTCTCTAAATGCTGGTCTCCTGGCCGCCCCCTTCAGAGCTTTCTCCTACTGCGCCCCGTATCTCTGGAACGGCCGACCATTACATATCAAAGAAGTGCGTTCAGTGGAAATTTTTAAAACCCACCTTTATTCACTACATTACAGCCTCCTCTAAAACTCAGCTGGGTCTATCACCTTTTAACTCTGATGTATTTTAATTGTGTTTTTTAATGCAGTTGATTCCTTTTATTGTAAACTGTCTCCTGTATGTTGTCATTTTAAAACTTTAAATTCTTGTGACTGTCACCTTTTGACATCTATCTTGTATCGATGTTTTAATGTGGTTGCTCCACTTTTACTGTCATCATTTTAAAATCGATCGCTGTATTTTTTTTGTTATTTTTCGCCTGTGAAGTGTGTTGAGACCATGTTGCCATGGTGATTCTACACTTAAAATAAAAAAAAATTGAAAAATTGAAATTAGAAGAGTTGTTTCGGAGACACGGGGAGAGAAATACGATCAAAACACCATCGGAAGAGCGAGTCGGGAGAAAGAAGGGAAGTGGAATATAAGAACTTTATTTTGAAATACTGCATTTTTCCAGAGCCATTTTATTTTCTCTTTTATAAAAAAACGCAGCACTTCTCGAGAGGGATTGTGTTTCTGTGCACTCCAATGCTAAAATGTTTATTTACCTGTTATTTACATGCAGACGTTGATACAACTACTTAAACATAACACACTAATGCAAGTTGGACACAATGTTTCTCTGACTGGACCTCTTTGCGTTTTAGCTGCCATATGACATAATAAATAAATTAAAAAATCCAAAAGATATAGAGCTGCAAAATGAAAAGAGTTAGTTTGAGTGTTTAAAATATGCAAATGTTATGTTATTTATTTATTTTTGTTATTTAATACCACTTACTTAACAGTTTATTATACCTATTTGTCCGAGATCACGTCCAAAAAAAACATTAATCTCACATTAGGAGAAGAGATGTGTAGTAGCAGATGTTAATTAGCCAGTAATTGTGTTTTTTATATATATTTTGATGGTAAAGTGTGAGAAAAAAATGGAATAATAGGTTATAATTTCATAAATATTTTGTCTATATGTTACAAATGTTGTCTTCAAACTCTACTGGATGCGACGCGGCGTCATTGTCATCCTGCTCTACGTGCTGATCCGACTCCGAGGCCGGTTGACCTCGTGAACTTTGTTTCTATCTGGAGGTTGTTCGCTGACCTCTCGGGTTAGCTGGAGATATCTTTGCCTTTAAGCCTATTGTTTCAGAGAGTGCGCGGCTCATGAGGTGCTTAGACGAGTTAAAGTTGAAGGATGCCCTTGTTTGAAGGTATAGATCGATCATGAGGTGTTTGTAAGAAGGTGGAGGTGTCCTTTGAGGGGCCTGAGCTTTTAAAGCTGTCTGTTTTTTGTTCTCAATCTTTAGAGAAAGGGAAAGTTTAACAACATGCTTTCTCTCCAAAAAGTTACTGGTGTTTCAGCTTCAACAAATAACAATGTTTAATGCTTTCTTTATGTCTCTGTGTGGTCCTTAAGCAGCGATAAAAATTGGGGGCTCGTCCGGGATGACGACAGTTTGTCGGCTCATCTGGGAAACGCAACACAAAGTATGTTGTATGTGTAAAAAACCTACTTGGCAATAAAGCTGATTCTGATTCAGATAAGATGGTTAATTCAGTGTTTGTTAAGTCATCCAGAGGACTCACATATTTTAGAGTTGAGGGACTTTGATTATATCATCAAAAGAAAAAACTGGAAAAAAAGGAAATTCACAGCGATTCCACTTCTATCCAGAAAGCAAAAACAATAACGATTCCTTCCTGAGAACAGAAACAGAATCAAACTTACATTTCCTGTTTGGGCTTCGGGCTGGTAGGAACACTCAGAGGCAGCGTGGGAGCTTTAATCGGAGACGTAGGTGTGCTAATGCTTCCCTTGGAGGAAACTGTGATCGGATACCCGTGACCCCTGGCGGATCCTCTCCCAGCACCGCCTCTGCCTTGCCGGTGTCCTGCAGGAAGAGGCAGTGTGTCGCATCCCCCGCCGCCGCCCCGTCCGAGCGGCTCACTGCTTATAATGGAGTACCCCTCGTACTCCTCGTCCTCCGCCTCGCCCGCTAATCCTCCTCCTCCTCCTCCGTGATTGGCCAGTCGCCTGGAGAGTCCCCCCGTGTGCCGTTGCGAGGCGTAGAGGCTCGCCCCGCCGCGAGGTCTCTCCAGCTCCTGCTGGTGCGAGCGCTGGCTGATGATGTCGCTGCCCGCCGGCTCGGGCCGGGACAGGAAGCTGAGAGAGGAGGCGAGCGAGCTGAGGCTGTAGACGGAGATGGCGTCGCAGGAGAGGTTGTCCGGGCAGACGGGGGGTAAGAAGGAAGGCTGCGGCGGGTAGCAACCGAAGGAGAGGGGTAAAGACTGCGGCTGGGACGCTGACTGGGACGAAGAGAGAGACTCCAGAGACGACGAACTGTCCATGCTCAGCCGCTTGGGAAGCTCTGTGGAGTCTAAGAGAGAGAGAGAAGGAGTTGGAAGGATTAGATTTGACATTTAAGAATCTGAATTTTAGTTTCGAAGTAAAAAGTTTTGCATTATTCTCACCAAAGAGCGCTAGAAGAGACTGGAGGGCAAAATGCATCGTCCGCCTGCTCGCCTGCTTCCCGGTCTTCAGCACGACCTCCTCCTGACCGACCTCGCAAAGGTCAAACCCTGAGAGAGCAAGAGCGCATTTCAGTGCTACATCAAGTACTGAACTTAGCTATAATTATGAGGTGCTTGAGTCTCTTTTAAGCTATTTAATTCTTCTATTTTGCTGCTTTTCAGAGGGACACAGATACTGACAGATGGCTGGTGATTTTCTATATTTTGATTTTTAATTATTAGTCTTTGGAGCTGTTTCTAAATAAACTACAGTAAACGCTCTGAGTGCAGCTTTTTGCAGAGGAATAAAGACATATCAGGCTTCGGATACACACACACACACGATACTTGTATGTAGATCAGCTGATTGCACATGAGATTTCTTATCAATAAGAGCAGCCATTTCCCTTTGAGTATAAAAATCGAAAGTGAAGCGTTTTTTTTTTCCTGTGCTGTTGACTCACCGAGTGCAGCCAGGAACTCGTGGCAGCCTGGAAGCCTCCACAGCTGCACGCTTATCGACACTTGAATAGGAGCCAGTGAAAAGTCCTGCTCTTTCTCGCCCGACTGCAACTGCACCAGCACTTGGTGAAGCTGTGGAGAGGAAAGAGGAAAGAGAGGGCGAATAAGAAAGGATGCAAGAGAGAGAGAGAAGAGAGAACTGTAGTATGCATAGAAGTTAAAATATTAGAGTTATTTGATTCTTTTCTGCTTCTGACTAATTTCTAACTGTCTTTGGTGAGCGAACCAGAGGAAGTACAGTATCTGCTCTCCAGTTTCATATCATGGAACAAAAAAAAACACCTCTTTGAGTCAAAAAAAAGAAGAAAAATCTCTTTAAAGCCGAGATTGATGTAGCACTGACATCACAGAGATCTTTCAAAATAAAACGTTAAGACTTAAGTGCGGCAAATTTGCGCTCTTATCTCTCGTGCGTGCGCTACTCTGACCCGGTCTCAACGCTCAACGCTTTGAACTCAAGTCAGCAATTTCATCATGAAACACTTACCATTCCCACCATGCTTTTAACCGCCTTTGTGAGGGTTTTTTTTTGTTTTTTTTTTTGAGAGAGAAAAGAGGAAACAGAACTTTTAGAGGTTTAATTTGAGTCACTGCAAACTCAGTCATGCATGAAAGATGACTTCTACCTGTATGGTATGAGGGGCCTTAGAGGTCATGCACAAAAAAAAACAAAAAACGATGACATCATCATGCAAAGAGTGACGTAATTACCTGCTTTTATCATGAGGCTGTGTGTCTATGTGTATGATTCTTATAAGTGCTATATAAATAAATGTTATTGTCATTTTTTTATATTGTTATTATTATAACAAGGTTATAAAAACTAAAAATAAATGAAGTGGTGCGTCTGATTATGATGTCTCACAACAACACGCATGCATCACTCAGATGTTCACGTTGTTATGAACCAGTGGTGGAAAGTATGTTTACTGAGGTATTTCCATTTTATGTTACTTTATTCTTCCACTCTACTACATTTAGAGGATAATATTGTACTTTTTTACTCCACTACATCTATTGTGCAGCTGCAGATTAAAGTTTATACAAGTGTTTCCCGACCTGTTTGGCTCGGCAGTGTCTAGTTGGGACCCCTTGTTTTAGTTTTCAGCCCTCTCAAAACATCCAACCAATTCAACATTTATAAGCAGTATGTAAACATTTAATAAACACACTATGAATAACACACTATAATGTAGTTATAAGCAGATTTAAGTGTTTATTAATGTATTAGTCCACAACTATAACTCCTCTCAGAAGTGTTTGCTGCTGTATAAACAGATAATAAACGACAATGTAGTAAAATACTGCTGTAATAATATAAAATATGTCTTCAGAAGACGTTGTTGACAAATACTAAACACTGTCCTTGTATCTGCTTATCACTAAATCATTATATACACACACACATGCATATTTAAACTGCTTATAACTGCTAAATGGTGGAATAGTGTAGAAAGAACTTTATCTTTTTCTTCATTTCTACTTCATTAATTGTGCATTTCACATGCATATGAGTTGTTAACAGCTCCACCAAATAGTGATTTTTCCCTCTAAACTTCTCACATGCTTTCATTTCAATAAATGTTCAAATGATCCAATATTTCAGCAAAAATCAAAGATTAGAGAAAAAGTCCAAAAACTGAAAACAGATTTGTTTATCAGCTTCAAGAACTGTAATAATTTGGATAACTGGTTGTTTTTAGTCATTTTTAAAAGAATCCACAATTCTCTGGTTTCAGACTCTCAAATGGATAAAATATGGTTTCTTTAGTTTTCTATGACAGTAAACTGAATATCTTTGGGTTATTAACTGTTGGTCAGGAGAAAACAAGACATTTGAGGTCGTCACCTTGGACATTTCTGTTTACCTGAATACTGTGGTGTGTGAATGCTGGGAGTTGCTACAATACACATTTTAAACTCAATATCATTTGCGTATGTTGGTGAAGAAAACGTAGAAATACATTTTGATTTGCATGTTGCAGAGACTGGAGGGCTGAATAACCCCCCCTCCCCCTCTTCAGTTTCTATTTTTAGTAGCATTTTTTAAATGATGCAGTGGGCGGAGTTAAGCTCATTTGTCATCAGTTCCGGCTTTTGATGCATCAAGAATGTCGATGATGTCACAAAGGTTCTAAAAGTTCTTAACTTGAGGGGAGCTGGACATTTCCAGTCATTTGGTATCTGATCCCTCAGTTGTCCAAACCCTCTGAACCGACGTTCACTGCGTTCGACAAACCTGTTCACTGATCGTTTACTTTCGTGTTCATTTTTCTCTCTGTGGAAAAACTGACATCTATTAAAAATGGAGATTGGCGCCATCCTTAAACGTGTCCAATATATGAGACCATCCTCTTTCTCTGAAGAAGAGCGATGCCGCTACCAAGCCGAAGTAAGTCACTGTCAGATGTAAAAAAAAAACTATCCAGATATCAGATTTAACGTTACATTTGAGTAGAATATGGTGTTTTTGTCAGCTGATTGTATGTTGAATCTGTCTTGCAGAAAATGATGCTGAGACAATTTGTGCTGCTGAAGCAGCAGAATCAAGTTCCTGATCGCATCCATGTCGGCCAAATGAAGACCTGGCTTCTGGCAGGCAGAAACTTTGTGGAGGAGTAAGTCAAACTGACTCATATACTGATAGAAAACTGATTATTATATTACAGTTTATTTACAAACATGTAAAAGTTGTAGAAAATAACACTTTTTATTTTTATTTTTACAGGTTTCAGGAAATTATTATGCAGCATGGCGACGGCCGATTCCTCATGGTTGAACTGGTGAGTAAAATATAGTGAATCTTCAGACTGTAGTGTGATGTGTAAACCTGTATGTAACACTAGTCTACTATAAACCTTTATCATATTACTGTTGAGACTAACTGAGTGTTGTTGACAGGCATGGACCCTGGCAAGGAAATCCTGCCTCAGTCAGATGGAGCAAGAGATCCAGGAGGAGCTGGAAGAGGAGAGGCGGCTTTCAGAGCTGCTGAACAGGAACGTTACCTTGGAGGGCCTTGAAATGTTCATCACAGCCTTCAGATCCAAAGCAGAGGAGGCTGTCCAAGCACTTCTGCCGTCACTGTGCAGCAAGCTGCTGAGGTATTTTGGCAGTTTTCGCATCCCTCCAACCTCCTCCAGGGATGCAACACCAGGAGAGCTTCTGGAGCTCCAACGGAGCGTCACACCAGTCATTGACGAGATCATATACATCGCACTGAAGTTTCTCCTGGGGAAACTAGAGTCTGCAATTCAAATCGAAGCAGCCAGCACTGAAGTTGGGAGACTGCTAAGCGACGCTGCAGCTCCCAGTCTGGCCCTCCCTGCAGCTACTCTCCATGGACTCTGCACCATAACCGCCAAACTCATGGTGGAGTCCATCTTCAATGAGTTCAAGCAACGCTCCAAGTCCTTCCACCTAATGGACCATGACTCCAGCGTGTTCACTGCAAGAGACAGCGTCATCTTTGTGGTAAAGAGCATGGATGATAGACTGAAGACTCCCAAATGCAGACCTCACCCTCAGCTAAGTCCCTCAGAAACAGCACAGGAGGGACTTTTGGAGGAGAAGGCGGCTCCTCCAGGGGTCTTCCTTGACAATGAGTCAACCCCAGTATGTACCTCCATATCCAGATTGGAGACCAACACCATCATTCACCAGACTCCAGAGCTGGACCACACAGAGGGACCTATGGAGGAGAAGGTGGCTCCTCCAGAGTTCTTGCTTGACAATGAGTCAACCCCAGTATGTACCTCCATATCCAGATTGGAGACCAACACCATCATTCAGCAGACTCCAGAGCTGGACCACACAGAGGGACCTATGGAGGAGAAGGCGGCTCCTCCAGAAGTCTTGCTTGACAATGAGTCAACCCCAGTATGTACCTCCATGTCCAGATTGGAGACCAATGCCATTGTTCACCGGGATCCAGAGCTGGACCACACAGAGGTCTCTTTGGACAATGTTACAACCACTATTAGGACATCCTCATCATCAAGAGTAGAAACCAACGTGGTTGTTTATGTGGAGCCAGAACTGGAAGTCCTGCTGGAGGAATTGGAGGCCGTGGACTTCAGAGTCAAGAAAAAGATGAAGAAGAAGAGCAAAGTCCGTGCCTTCTTCCGAGGCATTTGGAGGGCAATGTCCTGTTGCATCCATTGTCCCTCCGAAGATTAAATTACATCAATGTCTGTGCCACAGAAGACTGGAAGGAGGCACTTCAGGGCAGGGGGGCTTCTTCAAAGATTTATGCCAAAGAACATCAAAAAAGGCGGTTCTGGAAGAGAGGGAGGGTTCTTCAAAGATTGCTGCCACAGAGGACCAAACAAGACAGACTTCAGGGGGGAAGGGAGAGTTCTCCAGGAGTTGCTGAAGACCAAAGAGAGGCACTTCTGGAGGACAAGGGGGTTCTTAAGAAGTTTCTGTCAAAAAAGACCAAACAGAGTCATTTCTGGGGGGGGGGGGGGGTTTCTCTGGAGGACAGGGGGGCTTCTTCAAAGATTTATGCCATAGAACATCAAAAAAGGTGGTTCTGGAAGAGAGGGAGGGTTCTTCAAAGATTGCTGCCACAGAGGACCAAACAAGACAGACTTCAGGGGGGAAGGGAGAGTTCTCCAGGAGTTGCGGAAGACCAAAAAGAGGCACTTCTGGGGGACAAGGGGGTTCATAAGAAGTTTCTGTCAAAGAAGACCAAAAAGAGTCATTTCTGGTTTCTCTGAAGGACAGGGGGGCCTCTTCAAAGATTTATGCCAAAGAACATCAAAAAAGGTGGTTCTGGAAGAGAGGGAGGGTTCCTCAAAGGTTTATGCCAAAGAGAATCAAACAAGACAGACTTCAGGGGGGAAAGAGAGAGTTCTCCAGGAGTTGCTGAGGACCAAAAAGAGAGGCACTTCTGGAGGACAAGGGGGTTCATAAGAAGTTTCTGTCAAAGAAGACCAAAAAAGAGTCATTTCTGGTTTCTCTGAAGGATAGGGGGGCCTCTTCAAAGATTTATGCCAAAGAACATAAAAAAGGCAGTTCTGGGAGAGAGGGAGGGTTCTTCAAAGGTTTATGCCAAAGAGAACCAAACAAGACAGACTTCAGGGGGAAGTGAGAGTTCTCCAGGAGTTGCTGAAGACCAAAAAGAGAGGCACTTCTGGAGGACAAGGGGGTTCATAAGAAGTTTCTGTCAAAGAAGACCAAAAAGAGTCATTTCTGGTTTCTCCGGAGGATGGGGGGCTTCTTCAAAGGTTTATGCCAAGAAGACCCAAAAGATGGACCTCTGGAGGACAGGGGGGCTTCTTCAGATGTTTCTTCCACAGAAGACCAAAACAAATGACTTCTGGAAGAGAAAGAAGCTTCTCTGTGACAACCAGGATCAGGTCCCTGCTTATATAAGACAGATTTGAAAGTAAAATTTAGCAGGGACAAAACATCTCCTCATGGCTGAACTGGTGAGTAAATATAGTGAATCTTCAGACTGTAGTGTGATGTGTAAACCTGTATGTAACACTAGTCCACTATAAACCTTTATTATCTTATTGTTGAGACTAACTCTTGTGTTGTTGACAGGCATGGACCACAGCGAGGAGATCCTGCCTCAGTCAGATTGAGCAGGACGTCCAGGAGGAACTGGACGAGGAGACAACCACTGAGACGACCTCCATGTTAAGACTGGAGACCAATGTGGACTGAATAAAATCAATGTCTCTGTAATATCTGTCTGTAATATGTAACTGCATTAAATAAACCAGAGCAGTGCACATTCAAAACATGTCTGTTGGTAAAGGGATGATTGTTTGGCCTCCAGCCGCTACTTCAACACATAGAACAACGAATACAGTTGATGTGAGGTGTGAATGAGTTTATACACCAACAATATGGAAGAAACTAACAGTCTATTATACACAGATTATATAAATAATACACTCAGTACTCCGGTAGTAAATACTGGTAAATCGATCATATTTAGATCTTAGATTGACCCGATTTTCTTTGCCTTCACTTCAGATTTGAATGTTTGCTCAAAAGATTTGCACTTTGTCTGTAGTGGTGCTTCACAATGCTCCACAGTCTCAGAGCAAATGAGACAAACTGGTTTTGAACAACTAATGAATTTATATCAACATATCTTAGAGGCAGAACTTGTTTTAGTCCACTAATGAATCCCCTGGATCAAACATTTCATTCAAACATGTAAATTTTATTTGTACCCTTCCTCTGAATCAACAAGTTTGTTTCTTCAGCTGTTGTAGAGCTGCAACTAATGATTATCAAATTAAACTATCTATTATTTTATCAATTAGTCAATTTGTTTTTGGTCTACAAAATGTTAGAAAATTGGGCTCCCACCCAAGACCCTAACACTGATGCTTCAGTATTAATAATCTAATGGTGTCATATATAATAATATATCAGTCAGAGGGACCAAACCACTACTTTTACTGCAATACTTTAACTACATCAAGCTCATAAATACTTTTACTTAAGTAAGATAGTGAATGCTGAACTTTAACATGTAATGGAGTATTTTGTATTTTTACATTGCTGTGTTGGCACTTTTACTTAAATAAAGGCTCTGAATGCTTCTTCCACCACTGGCATGAACAGGCAGGTGCTGCTACTATAAAACATGTCAGTACCTTATGAATGAGCTGCTCTCCGGCTTCAGACGCTGTGACCAGTTTACAGAGAGCCTGCAGAGCTGGAGGAGTAAGACCTGAGGACACACAGGAGGTTCAGTTAGATCTACAAGCACAGATTTTGCACCTCGAAAAAAATCCGTTAACGCCTTCAGATGATGAGTCTGTCCAAATATCCACACTTGGTATTTGAGAGTTTCTACTTATGTTACAAACAGCTGGTAACCAGTAAACAAAGCTGCAAATGTGTGGAGGTTTATCAGAGCTCACCGGGATAAGCTTTATTAATTTATTAGGAAATCCTGTGGCTCATGCAAACACCAAAACATAACTCAGTCGAGCTCAGACGCTTTGTTGTTAGTGTTTAATCTCCATAAACTGACCAAGTTACAGTTCAAACCGATGACAGCTGAGAGATTTATGGAAACAAATAAACATATTCAACACAAACGTATGAGCTAAAGACTGTTTTTTTTATAAGGAGGAGGGGGAACTGACCCTTTAATACAACCATGGAGAATTAAAAAGGATAATTTGTTGAGGATCTTAGCTGTGCATTTGTCACATCAGAGGATCCATTAGAAACGGATTTCACATGAATAAACTGTGTATTATTCTTTTGGCTGATGAAAACGTCACACAATAAATAAACGCTGTTTCATGCGAGAACCTATTGCTCACAGCTGCTGGAGGGACAGAACATGTCACCGTGTCATTGCGACTGACACCAGAGACACCGTCATGAATAATTGAACGGCTGTGGTACCGAGTAGGGATTGTAGAGTCGTGCTGCACTGCTGCAGCCGGTCTCCAGGATCTGATGTGGGGAAGAAAACCGCCGCAGGGAGACCGGCGCCGCTACCAGAGAAGTCCAACCGGAAACCCACCGCAGAGAGGAGGGCCTGCCACCCGGGCACCCCGCCGACCTGACCCGAGAGACGAAAGAGAGAGAGAGGACGTGAGCGGAGAAGACGTAAAGGTTGAAACATGAAGTAGAAGAAGATACAGGAAGACACACACAGACCTTATTCTCTACGCTCTGCTGTGACGTGTACATCGGGTTACACTGGCCGCTCTGAATCCGCTGCAGAGACTTCTCAACCTGGAGAAAAGAGACAGTTAAAAACCCATCAGTCCATAATCAATACTCAGACAAAGGTGTATCTTCCCTTAGACTGACCTGGGAGGCAGACCTCAATGTGTCATTCTCACAGAGAGGGAATGGAGCAGGATCTTGCAAAATATGCAAAAAAACATCTAGGGAACTCAGGACTAGGCTAGTCTAACTCAAGATCCTGAATAGAGTGTACTGGACCCCCTCCAAGTTACATAGAGTCAAGTTAATATAGAGCCCAGAGTGCTGCAGATGCCACACTGCCAGAAAATTCAAGATTTCTGGACTGCAATTCACCAAAACTTGAGGACCTTCCATCTCATGATGCAGAACGGGTACAGACTGCATTGATGCTGGGCCATAAACTTAATATCTCAGAATGGAAAGCACCATTACCCCCCCTCTATCAGTCTATGGCACAACCAGTTAGGTAGCCTAGCAGCATTTGACTTTGTCATTATGCTACAACGTCCTGAAACTGACATGTCGTTTGATCACGCCGGCGTGATCAGCGACTCCTCAAGGGTTAACTGAAGCTTTCATTTGAGCCGGCTGCTCTATTAACACTCCTGACCCTTACAAGCCAAATGATGGAAATCCAGGCGACGTGTGCATCGATATTTGTTTGTTTCTCGAGTAAAAAAAAAGTCTGTTGCTGAACTTTATTTACAGATTCTGAGGTTGCAGTCGTCAGTTTCACCGTGAAGCTCACAGATTTTACTGGTTAACTGTGTTGCTGTTGTTGTTATTTGACATCTTAAAAGAATAAAATCCTCCTAATTAAACACATTTTCTAACAGCGAACCTAAATTCTTCATATTTACAATGACTCATAAATGAGAAAGCAATTATTCACATCACATAACGTCCTGGTTATTCTGAGAATGTGCGACACATCCGTATTTGAATTATTATTATTATTATTAAGAAACAAAGAGGCACATAAATGTAAGTAGGACAACAAAGCAGTTGTTAAGATTTTCTGCTGATCCGCCCTGAAACTACCATTTATAACATTTTGGGGGGGATTTGAAGCCGGACCACTTAGCGACTCGCTCTGATGGAGAACTGATTGATGGAGCTCAGTGAACGCTGAATCACATTTGTATTGATTTTTTAAAGTTTTTTATTTTCCAGTGGATGGAGGGAAAAGTGATGCAGCTGAAAGAAGAGAAGGAAGGACACTCGCTGAAAAAAAAAGCAATTTATGGTGACTGTAAACCACGAAGCTGAAGGACGAGGACGACAGGAAGTGATGGATGTAACCGCGACTTGGAGCTATAGTCAATATTTGTGAAAGATTAAATTGATTATTAGTATTAAAAATTAATATTTAAAGTTCAAAATGGTGCAAAACTGCAGCTGCAGTCACTCTTAAAGTCATAGCAAGATTTGCCAGTGTTCCTAAAGTCATATTTTTTGTTGGCTGATGAGACGTGTTAAATAAACAACGATGGGTTCAGACAGTTTTATCAATTTCTCATTTATCAAATTGATTTTTAAATGTTTGAATAATCTCGCCACAGCTGCACTCCATTGTCCATATGTGACACAAATAAACACTACAAGGGTAAAACTGCAGGGCGGCACAGCGCAGGACTGTCATCTTTTTCAGTAAATGGAGATACATCTACCAACAACATCAATGAATTCACCATTAAATATTCACTTGAACAGTTTTGTTTGTGTTTTAGATGCTAAACAAGCACATTTCCAGAAACTAGAAGATGTCACTGTCAAATGAAGCCTCACACATGCATCATGGCCTCACAGTCCGTCTGTTTTAAGCTTTTCCATTTGGCCAAATAGGCAAAAATTCTCTAAAAAGGGTGGATGTTAAGGGGTTAACTCTTCACCTGAACAGTTTATGATGTTGTACATGGTATCATTGTAATCCTTGGCCATCAGAACATGGAGGTAGACGCCACTTCTTCTGTGTTATCATGTTTGGTTCAGAAGATATGACGCAATATACACATAACTAGATTATGGTGGGAAAGTAAATTGGTTGCCATGGCCACCACGAGGTGTTTTTGCGATGGCTCCATTTCTGAAAATGTTCAGGGCTCCAAACTGTACAAGTGTGCCAAGTTTCATGATTTTATGAAAAAGTGAACTTATCATCTGGACTATAATTTGTTAAAATGTCATTGTAGGCAAAAACAGGAATGTTATCTCAACAAGGCCGGGTTTACCTCATGGGAACTTTTCATATGAGTGACATAAAATGTTTGATTCGTGTTCAAATGATACTGATAATAGCTTTATACCTGTTTCACTGGCCTCTGTTATTTCTCTCTCTCTCTCTATCCCCCTATTTATTGGCTATTCTGTAAAGTTGTGGTAACATAATGATTATTTTCATTATCTATTAATCTGTCAATGATCTTTAAAACGTTAGAAAACAGTGAGAAGTACCTGTGATACACTCCAAAACCCAAATATATTCACTTTACTATCATATATGACTAATAAAAACATAAAATCGTCACATTTAAGAAGCTGGAAGCGGTGGATATTTAAACATTTTTGCTTGAAAAGTAACTAAAACGATCAATCGATTATCAGTAATTGATTGCTGCAGCTCTAGTGAAGGCTCTTATATTGTTAGTGAAGGTCTCACCAGGTGTAAAAGCACTCTGAGGGCGTCTCTGGCTCTCTCCGGGTACTGCAGGATCTCTGTCAGGGCTTGACCGACCAGCGACATCGGACTGTTCAGCTTCACATCGCTGCCGATCAACATGTAGCCTGAAGGGAAGCACAGAGAACAGAAGAGACTTTTAGACACCAGATTAGGACTTTTTAAGATTTCTGAACAATATTATGAATATAAAGTGACGGTTTGGTCTCTTCTCTGCATGTTGTTTGCTTGTTTAGCTCAGAGATGAAAGAAGCCTTCAGTAGAAATGGAGGAAATGTTAACTGAATTATTTGTTTCTTAGAATTAAACAACAGTAAAATATTATATACACACATATATTTTTTAAAAGCAAACCCAGAAAACGAAAATAAACATTTAGAGGAAGGTCCAGGCAGCTTTTTATCCTTGTTTGAGGGACACCTGACCCTCAACTGATGATTATTCTCATCACCGATTAATCTGTTGACTGTTTTCTCGATTAATCGATTAATCGTTTGGGTTATTAAATGACAGAAAATGTTCCCTTTTATCCAGATCAACAGTCCATAACCTAAAGATCTTCTGTTTACTGTCACATAAGACTAAAGAAACCAGAAAATACTCCGATTTAAGAAGCTGGAATCAGAAAATTTGGATATTTTACGATTAATCGATTATTAAAATAGTGGCTGATTACTTTCAATCGACTAATTTATTGATCGATTAATCATTGCAGCTCTCTGCAGGTAACTGAAAAGCTGCATTAATGCATTAATTTGAAATTGTCCTCTAATACAGCTCATTAAAATGCTGAAATCACTTTGTTTACATTCGAATGCAGCACAAAAATGTAATTTAAATATATATAAACATGTAGCAGTGCAGCTCTTTCCTTTGAGATCCTTTATTTATCGATTATAATCAGCATATAAACAGCCGATAAATGGTTTATAACACACTGTAATGTAAGTGTCAACAGCTATAACTCTTCCTGTGGACTCCCATAAGTGAAGGCTGCTGTTTAAACATAACGAATGACATCATAATGACGTAGCGTTTCGCTCACCGGCCCAGTTGGACGGGTGCGAGAAGTGTTTACTGCTCTGCAGCGTCTTCATGGCTTCCGTCAGAGCGGCGCTGGCTTTGGTCCCGTTGAGGAGGGCCGTGTAGAAGGTGTGCGTGAACAGCTTGGAGGCGGCTATCGGCACGGGCCACAGCGAGACGCACACGCACTGGACGCCTGCGGCCAGGAAGGCTCGTGTCAGACCCACCACGCCGTCGGCCGTCACCCTGCTGCTGGACTCCGGGTACAACCTGAGAAGAAGAGGTCAGCAGGGGTCAGGTGGAGCGTGTCGGAGCTGACAGGTAAGACTTTGTGAGAGAGTTTTACCTCAGAACCACCAGTTTGACCGTCAGGCACAGGTCCAGTATATCAGCAGCGGTGAGGAGGAAGTCCTGAAGCGCCGGACTGTCGCACACGCTCTCCACGTCGCACGCCCTCTCCCCGTCCTCGCTCATCTCGTCGGCTCCTCTGAGTCTATCCGGGCTGCTGTGACTCATCGTATACGAGCTCTTGCCTCTCCCGTCCTGGTCCGCGATGTCGCCCGCGATCGACGCCCCGCACGGCGACTTGTCCTTGGGTCGGCTTCCCCCGCCGTCCCCCCCGGCGTGCTCCTGGCCGGGGGCGAGGACCAGAGCGGCGAGTTTCCAGGATATGTGAGTCGCGAAGTGAACGCACTCCGCCTGACTCAGAGCGGAGAGGACGCGCTCCTTGGTGGCGTTGGCTCCCGTTAGAGGATGACACCCCAGCTGTTCCCCCAGCCAAAGAGCCTCGTCCTGGGCTGAAGGTAAGGGCCCCCACAGCCAGCGGTCCATCACACTGTGGGGCAGACGAGGGGCCCCGACCACCGCCGCCACTGAGCCTCCATCTGAGCACAGTAAAGGACCTCCGCGGCGAGGATGAGGCTGCGGGTTGAAGCAGGTTATCAGACATCTGTGTTCACATTTTCATAGAGATTTCTGTTTTCATAAATATGATTCTCCCACCTTGATTGTGGCTCCCAGGCTGGCTAAAGAAGGTACAGAAATGAGACTGAACCTCTCGTACAGGTACTCGTTAGAGGAGCTGCCTTTGAGCAAGGCAAACGGGATCAGGTACAACTCTCCCTCCAGCACTAATACGAGCTGTCTGTGTCTGCCAACAGGTCCACTGCTGTGCATCAGGCCCTGGAGAGATAAACGTAGAGCAAAGATGACGACAAAGGTTCAAGGATAGGTTCACAATCTTTCAAGTCTGCCTTTAAACGTTGAAACAGGTTGTTCTTACTGATCTTTGAAGGGGACAAATCATGCTTTTTGTGATTTTTATACTGTAATACCAGGTGTTAAACATGATCAAAGTTCAAAAACTCGAGGTGAAAGCATGTAAAACTCTCCCTGAAAGTCGAAATCCAGGGCATCAACCTGCTCTGGAGTCCACTTCCCCATCAAAATGACGTCAGATTGTTCACTTGCATATTTAGGTTGTATTTGAGAAGTTGAACATTTGGAGTAAAGAAGGAAGAAAAAGAAGTGAAATCCTGCTACTATAGTTTGTTTACGTAGCCTCCGGAGCTGGAGGAAGCTTCCTGAAAGCTGACCAATCAGAACAGAGCGGGGCTCATCAGGAGGCGGGGCCTTAAAGAGACAGGAGCTAAAACTTCCTGTTTCAGACAGAGGCTGAACTGAGGGGCTGCATAAAGGACCAGTAGAAGATAAATAAGGAGTTTTTAACTGGAAATCTTGCTACAATATATTCCAGTAGAGCTCCAGAATATAAATATAGAGGCTGGAAATATGCAGGATACGTCTCCTTTAAAATATCCCTTATTAACCTGCTTTGAACAGAAAGTGACTGGAGATAAAAATCCACAGTCCTTGTTATGTTCAAAAATGCATTCCAAAGTTTATCTGAAGCTTTTGCAAGAGGCTTCAGGAGTCTAAGCAGGAATTCAGACTGAAAACAGGCCTGTTGTTTCAACAAACACGTCGGTGGGAGCACGTTGTTAAAGTGCCAGTGAGGCAATGATATACGATCCGGGACGTCTAGTTAGAGAACAGATTAATGCATTTAAAGGCTTATCAGACGCCAAAACACTGCACAACAATTTGTAATACTCACAGACAGGATTTTTACAACCCTGGAGAGTTTATCCTGGCTGTAACTATTTTATCTTTTGTCACTACAATTGTGAGCTAAACAGTAGAAATAGTTCACGTTACAAGGTAATCCAGCAGGAATGCACGCTTCTACTAAAAAGACAGTAACTTTGGAAGGTATCCACTTGAAGTAGGATGACTGAAGCCTTCTTATATGCTTCAAATGAACTTTTAAATGCTTGTTTTGCACCAAAGGAGGACTGTAGATGTTGCCCCTGTCCATCACTTAAACTAGAGGCATGTTAGTATGAACAGAAGGAGTGATTAGCAATAAATATGTTCATAAGGGCTCCTTCCTCACTATTGTTTTAAAACAGTCGTGTGAACCTGTTCTTTAAGATTAAAAAAAAAAGCACAAAAAAAGTAAATGCAAATATGCAGTCTGTTGAAATAAAGATCTTTCCCAGGACACCAACATACGGTACATACCCCTTCCATCGGTGCTATGAGTAGGTCGTAAAGCGCTCGTAGAGGAGGTTTGCCGATGTTACTCGGCCGGTACGGAGGAGACGATAAACTGTCCTTCGCTGGAGAGACAGTGGCGCTGTAGAGGCTGGTCATGCTCTGACAGCTTCTGTTAAAGACATAAACACACATGACGGATACTAATACACATGCTCGGTCTGTTTTAAATCAATAAAATAACAAGGCTAAGAGTCTACAGCTGTGCTAGAAGCTCTGTGAGGCTGTACTGAGGCACAGCGGGGCTTTAAAATAAGTTCTCATTCTCACAATGACAACGCTAACTGATGTTTAGCAGGTTTGTTACTACAGCGAGTTAGTATGCTACCACTTCTAAACCAGAACTAAATATTAGTTTTGCAGGTATTTGGTCGTAAACTAAAGGATTGGACAAACTGAAACTTTGATCTGATGATGGAGCAAACCATTCAATAGCTGTTGAGACATCTTGCTGAAACATTTCAATCTACACAAAAGGTCAGAGGATCACCAGAGTCATTAAGATGAAGCCTCTGGTAACCATGAAGGTCCGTGCAAAGTTTCACATCAATCCACTGAACGATTGTTGAGATATTTCATGTTTTATCCAAAAGTGGTGGACCAGCTGACACACTGATTGGCATCCCTAAAGCCAGGCAGCTAGCACAACTAATCAAACCTAAAAAAAAAACCCAAATCAAACCTGTTAAAGAGGTTATTTCTGGACACCATGCGGAGGTAGCCTGTGGGGTCGGTGGCTGATGTGAGTTTATTGTTCAGCTCCTCAAACTGCTGCTCCAGCAGATCTCCTGCTTCGCTCTCCGTCTCACTGCTGGAGCCAACTCTGCAAAGTAGACAGGAACACATAAATATAGCTTTCACTATTAAGTAGTAACATGGAAATTCTGTTTCTCAGCAATCAGGGCCCATTTTTATTTAGTATTAGCGAGCAACTTGAATAAATACGAGCATTGTTTTAAATTTAGATAAAGTAGTGACTGTGGGTCCATGAAACTAAAATTTGGTGTTGAATTATCCAAAAACCTACTTTTTATTTCCTTCAGCAGTGATTATCTTAAAGGACAGGTTCACAGTTTTATCAAGGCTGCCTTAAAACAACAATAATATAGCTTAGATGACTGACATTACTAACATATACTACAGCATGCTATGGTACAACATATAGACTCTGTAGCTTCCACTAAATAGTGACAGTTACAGGACGATCGAATGCTAAATGCTAAGTGCTAAATGCTAAAATGTAGCTGAACAGTAGTAGAGTCAGTGAAGTGGCTTGTTAATATCAGCTACACAGTAATATCTTTTTTAAAGTTTGCTAACCTTAGCCACCATACGCTAGTAATGATGAGCTGTCATGAGTATGACATCGGTGTACCTCAGGGATCAATTCTGGGGCCTCTGTTGTTTTGCCTTTTACATAAATGATCTCCTCACCGTATGCAATGAGTCTGAGATTCAAAACGTACGCAGATGATACTGTCATTTATGTACATGCAACAACAGTGGCTCGATATCAGTTTGTATGTTCTTCACTGAGAGGTCAATAGATGATTTTACACCTGATGTTTATGTTGCAGGAGAAAAGCTGAGAGCGGTATCTGATTTCAAATATCTCGGTTGAACAATTGGTGCTAATCTTACATTTAAAAACACATTAAGATAATAAGAAATGTAGTAAAGTTGTTCTATGAAGAGCTTTTTGTCATCAAAACTTATCAGAGACAAATATTGTTAATTTAAAATTAATTTAAAATGATGGGACAATTAGATATGTGGCCATACTCTAACTTATTTAAATAACCTGAAGCTTGCTTTATGCTATGTATTGTTGTCATTGTTTTAAAGTATTTCATGTGTTCTTATGCAGTGTGCTCTGCTATATGCACAGTGCTGCTGTTCCTGTTTTAATGTATTTTTACACCTGCTCAAAGGCCGCTGGCACATCTACAGAAACGTCTATTAACGTGCACTATCCCTGTAACTTTAAACTGTAACTATATATATATAAAACAAACCATAAAACGTTCGTACCAGACCATGTAAAGCTGTAGCAAAACCACTGAATGAATGTATTAAATTGAGTATATGTTTGTTTTATCTCCCACGAATTAGAGACGAATGTATTACTTCTGTCAAAAAATTACATAAACTCTTTATAAATATTTTGTGGACGCAAACAGGACGCAAACAGGAATAACGATTTGTTCAGGAAATGATTCAACGTTGCTGTTTTTCTGGCAGCTCATCACTGGCAGTAACACCTCTCTGGGAGAATAACAAGAGTTTTTACACAGAAAGAAGTAATAGGCAGCAATTAATCACAAGACCCTGGCCTTCTTGTACTGGACCGACGGCTCACAGAGTTTGTGTTTGCCATTAGCAAACACCATTACTTTTTATGGAATCCTCTGGCAGCACATTTCACACGCTCAGGGAGATTTGATCTGTTTAAGTATCCATTTCTGCTGCCTGGATACATGTTAGGAGGTTGTAAAACGCTACTAGTGGGTTGGAAAAGCATTTTAATGCTGCCTATGTGCAAATACTTCCCAAGTTGTGGATGAGCAGGATTCATAATAATCACACATAAACCGAAATGCTTTAATGGTCGGAGACACCGGGCTCGCCACAGCTTTAAAACACACACACATATACACACACACACAGACAGACAAACACACGACAGAAGTAATGAATCGCTCCTGGCTACAGTAACCTCACTGCAGTGGTTTTCACAGAAAGTTGAGGCGCAGTTTGTGTGGGGGAACATTTGCTGACACGACACATGGTAGTAATTTACAGAGTAGTTGAGTTGTGCCAACCAAGGCCTGAAGTTGTGGGCAGGATAATTGAGGATAAGGAAATATGGCAGGATAGGGTAGGAGAAAAAAAAAAAGAAGACAAATGACAAACAGCATGCAGCTCCTCCATCTTACTTTACTCACTTTCTCCCTTGAGCTTTAATGGGTGAAGATGTACAAATTGCAAGATTAAGAGTCTACAGACGGACTAGCAGCACTGTGACTGTCTCATTTCCTTATGTTGCAGATATTTTGGTCATCAGCCAAACTTTATAAATTGACATCTTGACCTGATGAAGGGTTGAGTAAAGTGAGTACAATCCATCCTGAGGGGAACATGAATGTTATGACAACGCGTCCAATAGCTGTTGAGACATTTCACTCAAAACCACAGCTGTTAACTTCACGGCGACACAAGAGGAAATATCAGAGGACCACCAAACTCAATATAATTCACCCCCTGGATGTCATGAATGTCTGCACAAACTCCGTCCAATAGTTGTAGAAATATTTCAGTTTGGACCAAACCGACGGAGCAGCTGACATCCCGACGCTAGTTTCCCTAAAGCCAGAAAGAAGCCGATTGTTTTTCTCTCAATTACAGTAATAATCAAAATGATTATATACAAGTGTTATTATATATACACAATAATAATTATTATTATTACCACAATGCTGAATGAGCGGCTTTTGGGGCATTTTCATAAAACAGACACAGGACAGGAAATGAAAGGTCTGCTACCGGATTTGAACTGCAAATGTTGCGGTTATGCCGCAGGCGTCTCAACCAATTCAGTTCAGTTTTATTTATATAAAGCGCCAAATCACAACAATAAAAGTCATCTCAGGGCAGAGAGACCCAACAGTTCCCTCCATGAGAAGCACTTGACGACAGCGGGAAGGAAAAACTGCCCTTTAACGGGAGGAAACCTTAAGGACAGCACAGAGAAGCACAGCAACAACAACAACAACAGATACATGACTAGCAGGTTACCGAGGTATCCGTAGCTCTAGATAGCACCTTGTTGATTGTTGCTGTTCTCTTCATTGTGTACAACCCCACACCTCACCCCTCTCTCTCTATCTCTCTCTCTCTTTCTCTCTCTCAACCCAACCAGTCAAGGCAGATGGTCACCCACCCAGAGTCGGGGTCTGCCTTTAGGTTTCTTCCCGTTAAAGGGGAGTTTTTCCCTTCCTGCTGTCGCCAAGTTATCTCAGGGCACTTTTCACATAGACCACGCTCTTTAATTTACAGAGAGACCCAACAGTTCCCTCCATGAGAAGCACTTGGCGACAACGGGAAGGAAAAACTGCCCTTTAAACGGGAAGAAAGAGAGAAGCACAACAACAACAACAACAACTACCCAACACACCCTGAGAGAGCTACTTGATCAAAAAAAACAAACCTGGAAACTCTAATCTGAAGTCTAATGTCTGTCTAAAATAGAGAAAAAGTCTCAGTATTAGCTGCAAGAAAACGTTTTGAACCGCTACGATACACCACAGTCTTCCTGAGCAGCAACACAACTGCTTGCAGACTGCACAAAAAAGACCATTCCACTTTTTTATTACAATAAAAAAAATCTAATTTAAGTAAAAAACACTTAAACGCATGTGATGACGGTGTGAAGTAGCAAGGGATCATGGGAGTTGTTGTCTTCGTTGTTAAATAATCAACTTCACCATGATACTATTACTCCGAAATTCATGGTTCAGGATGTTTTTACTGGCAGCCGAATTGTCCGCAGAGGTCTCCTCCTCTCCAGAACAAACGGACCCGCTGGTTACAGGTAAAAACAATGAATAAAGCAGTTTCATCTAAGAGATCGGTGTTTCTCCGATGATGTACGGCGACCCACGGACGTCAGATACAGGCTGTTAGCCGAGCTGCTGCTAACACTTGTTCGGCTTTTTCTCATATAACATAAGTTCCAGATGTTTGTCCGGTTTCTGCTGGGAGCCAAATTATCCACAGAAGTCTCCTCTTCTCCAAAATCAAACGTACACGCAGAATAAAATAGTTAAAAATGCTACTAAAAGCTGTTTCACCTAAAATATCAATATTTCTGCAGCTGTTTGTTTCCTGGAGGGGCTGCTAGCTGTTAGCCGAGCTGCTGCTAACGTAACGGTCCGTTACTTTAATTAAAATGACAGATTTCTCTGGGTTTGAAAATTGTTGGAAACATTTGGGATACTGTAAGAACACAACTCAACAACATATAGAACATAGGTCTAGTTGTTTTTGAACATTTTAATGAGGAATAATTACATATTATACCTTTAAATGACAGCTCTAGATAGCACCTTGTTTATGTCACATGTGATTTTTTGTTTCATTTGCATGTCCTGGTTCTTTCTTGAGTGTTTCCTCTGTGGATATTTAGTGTGTGTGTGTACCTGCTGTAGTGGCTGTCCACTCCCAAAGCCTCTCTGGCGTTGCAGATGTACTGCTCCAGAGACAGAGGACCTCCACCGACTCCTCCTCCTCCTCCTCCTCCTCCGCCGTGTGGACTCCCACCATCCTGGAACTCAGACACCTCCGCTCCTTCTCCCAGATACACCTCGTGAAACTTCACAATACCTGCCGTGGCATCGAGTTAGGAACAATTAAATGCATGTTATGTGTTGTATTTTGGGTGCAAACATCAGTGAGGCTGGGTTTAGTGTTTGTTACTGCCAGATAAATAAATAGAAACTGGGACAAGAATCAACTGTCAGTCTAGATGAGTGGCACTGCGAAACAAAATTGCTTTCAACTCAGTATGCAGGTTAGATTTTTGGGGAGCATCTTAATTATTAACAAGGCTAAAAGTCTATAAAGCTGTGCTGCAACTGCTGGATCTGGATCAAAAGTGTGGAAGGGTGGAACAAACCAGCAGTGGGGACATAAATGTAAAGGTTTCCTGAGGGTTATTGGCCTGGAGGAAAGGCCGTGTGGTCATTAAGGTCAAAAAGTGATTAAAATCCAAAAGGTTTACTCCCCTGGGTGCGTAAATGTCCTCAAATGTCACGACAATGAGATTACGACACTGTGCGTAGTTGACATTTTTGGGCCTGAAGGTGGCGCTGGAGGAAAGATGAATGAAAGGGTTTATCCTCTGAGGAGAACGAGAGCGTGGCGTTGGCTCACACTCGAGCAAAAAGGCTTGAAGTTATCCGACTGTGAAATCAGAAAAGTGCTTTACGGTTCTCTCTGGGCCTTTTCGAGTCCGTTTCAGCGTTTCAAAGGTGAAGCCAGGAGAATCGATTGTGGTTTTTTTTTTGGATGTATATTCAAATAAAATGCATCAAACTGTCAAATCAAAATCCACAAAAGGAATCTCAGCTCTGTTTTTGCTCCTTTCTACCAACTTCCTGAGGGAAATATCTGGCTCTCTAGCTGCTAAATGCTACCAGCTAGTCTACAGCTAACTGTTTAGTGCAGAGCAGGTTAGT
Source organism: Euthynnus affinis (assembly GCA_029490765.1). Lineage (NCBI taxonomy): Eukaryota > Metazoa > Chordata > Actinopteri > Scombriformes > Scombridae > Euthynnus > Euthynnus affinis. The sequence goes on from CM055855.1 coordinate 26,906,341, forward strand.
GTACAGCAGCTTTTTCTGTCTAAAAGCGACGCCATGAGAGCCGCTGAGAGTGAACCAGAACAGTAAAAGTTGCAGCTAAACAGATAAACAACGAGGCTGAAACTCACTATAAAGCTCCGTAAAGCCGAGAGGAGCTGCAGATAATTCTCTGTAGGTTCATCAATACGAGCCAAAACCAACATATTAAACACACTGACAGCTCAGACATTATTATTAATATCAATTATAGCTGCATTAAATAATCATATCTTCAGTAAGGACCAATGGGATTGAAGCTGAGTGCCACAGAAAAGGCTGATTTCGATCTTTTTCATGTGGTTTGTTGTAAAAATTAAATTAAAAATAAAAGTGTGGAGGGAAGGTTAGAGATAGATTAGACTAATTTACAATGAAGAGATTCAAAAAGAAGAAAGAAGAAGTTTAAATCTGGTCGTTTAAATCCTCAGGTTGTTCAGAAAACTGTGAAAACAGCAGCTAATTATTAACAAAAAAGAGTTTGACCCATAGTTTATACTCATTGCAAAATCATATAGATATATATAAAAAGATTAGAGATGTTTCAAGTCCCCATTAACACTGAGCCATTGATATTTTTGTATAAACTGTTCAGTTTTGGGCTGATGACGGCTCTAGAGGAAAGGTCAGTAACCTCATTTAGAGAAGGAGCATTTTTCTAAATGACCTTAAACTGTGTCTCTAAGTGTGTTTAAAGTGTGTGTACCTGTGCCTGGAGATATGAGCCAGCTGTACAGAAAGCCTCCAGCCAGAGAGTAGTAGAGGACCATGGCCCTCTGACCGTTGACCGTCTCCAGGATGTGCTCAACAGTAACCGGGATGTACGGGTCAGCGCTCGCCGCTTGCTGACTTCCTTTCTGGCGCTCCACCAGGAGATCCGCGAAGGCACGTGTCCGCCCTCGCTCCGCTATGGCCAGCGCCTCGTCATGGCGGCCTGAAGAGAAGAGAGAAAGAAAAAGAAAAGAAAGGAAGTAACACATGGGATAAATTAGGCATCAAAAGGGAGTTAAGGAAGCAGGTGCATCAGATTTGGGAGAACAGAATCTCCTTGTAAGGTGATAATTTGTGCACTGTGAGAGAAAGAGAGAGATAGTGTGAAGCTGAGAGGAGGAGAAAAGGTGAGAACGCCTCTCACAAACAAACAAACAAGGCGAGGCTGGAAAAAAAACAGGAGAGGACGGTTATATTCACCTAGGCTGACGAGGACTCTCTGGAGAGCCTGGTACGAGCTGGTTTGCAGGTCGAACAGAGACAGCTTGTAGTCCGTGCTGTGCTGCGTCTCGTGGCGGATCGTCTCAAACAGCGTGGACGCTCTGTACAGCTGGAACGCACAGAAAAACAAACATCAGGTCACACACACCGAAGAATCTGCTTATCTGGAGAGATAAATGCAGATTTCCCCCCCACACAGGTGTTCTGGTTCCTTCACTCTTTTAACCTCCTTTATGTCTTATTTTGAAAAGAAAATGCAGTTATAATACAGTATGATTGTCAGTAGGTCTGTTATGTCCATGATTGTCCATTAAAATGATTAAATATCCTGCTGTTAAAGCTATAAATGGCGACCACGTCACTCCTGCTGAGTCACACTAATAAATAATAACTATTCCGGAAAGTTGGCATTCATATTCAACATTTAGCTCAAAAAATTAAAAAGTTAAACTCGGCTTGTTTGTCTTTTTCAAACCGTAAAACTACTGTGTGCTCGGCCTCGCTGTCTGCACTCGATCCCGCGCTGTCGTTACTTCAGTAGCTGTTTATCCGCTTTATCACTGACGACATGTTTGGTACTCGTCGTTAATCTCCGTATCATCAGCGGTCGCACGGACTTCCTCCCAGAGACGAATAATTAATCATCCGCTGTCTGTCAGAGCTTTCACACTACATCACGTCTCCTTCTTCTCATTTAGATCCAGAAAACTACTTCACTTCACTTCTACTGTCAACACTAAAATCTGGCAGAACGGCTTTCAGGCACCTTTTTGAAACGGAGTAACGCCCTCAAACTGAAGCCTTTCGTTCCCCTTTTTCATTTTAAAGCTTCATTATGTGACGTTTCTTTATTAACTATGTGTCGATTGCAGCTGCTTTGCCTCAGTTTCTCTTGAAAAATCTCAACGAGACCACTTGATTGACTAGAAAATGAATAAATAAATAAATAAAAGTCAGATTCAATTAAGATATTCCATTTCCTGCTTGTTGTTTCTTTACTTGCTGCTAGTAGTTTTTTTTTATATAATAAATATCTGTCATGCTTTATTGAGCCAAACCACATTATTTTAGAGCATAATGATCTGATCTCTGCTGCCAGACATGATGTCAAACCTGCAGTTTCCACGCCGACCACTGGGTGGCAGTAAAAACACACAGCAGGCTGTGCAGGCAGGACGGCTGCAGGAGGGAGGAATCACTTCCTTCCATCAAACTGAGCTGTTGTTCATAAACTCAGACAAAGACGGTGTCATCACATCTGATTGGTTAATCACGCTGCCTTTGAAAAACACTGACTTTGTACCTCTGCTTTGAATTTGCAACCTTCTCTTCTGTTATACTTCACTGCACGAGAGCACAAAGTTAAATTTCCAGTTTTTTTTTTTTACATTAAAAACATGTGGAGATGTCTTTGGAAAATAATAAAATAAAACACTGAATATTCAAAGGTTTTGACTAAAAAGGAAAAGAAGAAAGAAAGAAATATATACAGAATATAAGTTAATAAAGTGACCGGCTTGTTGATTTGATTGATTATCAATATTTACTCATTTAGACCATCAATTAGACATTCAACATAGAGCTGAAACGATTCATTGATTCATCTTTGCAAATTTTAAAATCAAAAACATCAGATATTTGTTGATTCCAGCTTGTTTTTTGTCTTATTTTATATTATAGAAACTTATATTTTGAATATTTTTTAGGTGTTGGAGTGTTGTTTGGGAAAACAAAAAGAGTTTTCACTATTTTCTGACATTTTATGGATTAAATTACTAATTTTTTAAACAAATCCTTAGTTTCAGCTCTAATTCAATCCATTATATCAACTACTTCTCAAAGCTGTAACTCCTAACAACCCCTCCTGACGCCTTTAACGTCCCCCTCCCTTATTCTTGTTCCTTCTCTGTGCCGATGTTTGCGCCGAATACGAACGTACGAGCATAATCTATGACATCACAACCATTTTGGCGGCCAATCGTGGTCCAGTATACGACTGATACAGAAGTGTGACGGTGGAAACTTGAAGCCTGCAGTTGCACAAACACTGAGAATGAACTTTAACAGTGACGGAGGAGACATCTGGTGTCCAGCAGGAAAACTTTTAAAATTAAATATATTTGAACATTTGGAGATTCTGGACTTTTTAAAGAAAGAAAAGGAGATGTGAACATGTGTAATTGATTTTTTTGTGTGGAAAAAAACATTATTTTTATGTCTTAAAGGTGACATATCATGCTTTTTTTAATGTTCTGTTATTTTCATATTGTTACAGGAAAGAGGAAAGCCAGTTAAATCCTATTATAGTTTGTTTACAAAGCTTCCTGAAAGCTGACCAATCAGAACAGAGCAGGCTCATCAGGAGGCGGGGCCTTAAAGAGACAGGAGCTAAAACGTCCTGTTTCAGACAGAGGCTGAACTGAGGGGCTGCATAAAGGACCAGTAGAAGATAAATAAGGAGTTTTTAACTGGAAATCATGTGAAGATATTCCAGTAGAGCCCCAGAATATAAATATAGAGCTTGAAACGTGGATGATACGCCCTCTTTAAAACATGTCCGGAGGGGGATCTTTAAACACTGATGGCTAAAAAAAAGCTGCTCTAAACAAGACAAGGCAAATTGTCCATTTACGCTGCCTTCAATAAACAATCACTGATCATCTTTTCCTTTTCTTTTCACTCCCAAGACGAAAAACATGCAGGAGTTGCTTTTTCGTGACTGCAAGAAATGAAAAAAGCGTGACGCAGAGAAAGCGAGAGCGTCGATGTGGCAGCCGTATTAAAAATGGAACAAACATCTAAAACATCCCTACATACCTGCAGCAACGAGCCCCTCATCCTGTCTTCACACTGGATTTGTACAGCGCGTTCTGAAGGCGAGCGCGAGTTATACGACAATACAGCTGTGAGCGCACACACACACACACACACACACACACACACACACATACCTGATGTTGAGCCTCTTCCAGGTTTCCACCGGCCCACAGAGACAAGCCCAGGCGATGGCGTATCTTCGCTTCATCTTCCCTCCGACCTAACTGTTCTGCCAGACGCAGACCTGAAAAGAAGAAGAAGAAGAAGGAGAAGAAGAAGAAGAAGAAGAAGAAGAAGAAGAAGAAGAAGAGACAGAGAGCAGAGAAGATTAGACGTCAGTTCCTAGAGGCTGATGTGGAAAAATCAGCTCTTTGACGCTCCTGACAACTGTTGCCGCATTGAAGTGAACTCGCGCTCGAGGCCCCGGGGCCCCTCACATTTGCTGTTCTTTTCCTCCTCTCGTTTCCTTTCTTTGCCTTCTTCTTAAAATTCAAAAAGTTGTCATATCACAGTTGTCATATTCTCTCTGCTTCCGCGGCTCGTCTCAGATGTATTTCATCTCCCCCTGCTGAGCGGGAGCAGACAGTCGTGGCAGGTTGTATTTAGTTCTCATTAGGCTCTCAGATTGAACAGAATCTCATCTGATTCATGTTTCTGCCTCTCTTTTTTTCCCCTCTCTCTCCTCTCTCTCTCTCTCTCTCTCTCTGTCTGGCTCTGTGATGTTTCTGTGTTTCGGTTGGGGAGGTTAATTGGAGGCAAACGTGCAAAAAAAAAACCTCGTCTCTCCAAGCGCCGTCCTCACCTCAACTCTTAGTTGAAAATTCCTCGTTGCTTGTCGGGTTAATGATCAATTAAAATCCGGAGCGTCTGTGAGTTTAAGTGACAAACCATGACTGTGTCTTACAGGCCCGATGGAGCCTGAAGGAGTTCATAAATGAACCCAACCACTCAGTTCAAATATCCATTACAATTAGGCTGAATTTTAATTTGTCTCAGATTTAGTTTGAGTGCATGCGTGGCTTTTTTTTCTTCATACATTAGAAACAGGATTATTCTGAATAAGAATGCAGTTTTTTAGCCTCTGCATGTGTTTCAAAGAGTCGTCTAGTTAAGAGAAAAAGTGAAATCAAGCAGGATTATTCTCAACAAGAACGCAGTTTTAGTCTGTGTGTGTGTTTCAAAGAGTCGTCTAGTTAGAGACGAAGTGAAATCAAACAGGATTATTGACAACAATCTGCCTGAAGGAGAGCGCACTGCGGGGTAAACAGGCGCGCACTGATCTCCTATTAGCCCTGTGTCAGACTCATGAATACCTTTCATGGCTTCTGGAGGGGCTTTTCAGAGAAATACAACTCTCGGTGTTCGCGGGGCCTAAACAACTCCGACTTTAAAATAAGATAACCACACATACATCAAAGTCTGCGGCTGAGAGCGAGCGAGAGCCTCCCTAATTGGAAGTTGGTACGACTGCAGGGGGGGAAGGTAAAAGTGTGACTGACGTTTTTTCGCTCGCTTCTCATCGCAGATACAGAGGAGTCTGTTCATACCTGTCAGAACCAGACGGCGTCGGAACAAAGTGGAGTGTTTGAAACGCTCAAAAAAATTACATCAGACACGTGTTGCATAATGATTTTTCTGTTATGATTACAGCCCTCGGTGTTGTTAAACGAGGCGTTCAGAGCCGCTTATTGGCACATAATGTTAGTGTTTGGTTACTATTAGTGCTTAGTGTTTGGTGAATTGTTTGTGTGGTGTGGTGTAATCAGTTTGAAGGATATTATAGATGAACTATGCTAAGATTATATGTGCACTTGCTGTTCTTAAAGCGATGTCTGGAGTCCAAATGAACATTAAAACATGTTTTTTTCTTGCTGTAATCGTTCCTCCTGTTCATACTGACCGTTAGAGGATCTCCTTCATGATGCACTTATAATGGAAGTCACACTCCTTCTGTGCAAAAATGTGTTTAAAAGTTCATCTGAAGCTTCAGCGTCCCTCATTTTGAGCAGAAAAAGTATCCAAATGTTTATCTGAAGACATTCAGAGAGGCCTCAGTCATCTATCTAGTCTAATAAAGTGGTTCATCTTCCACAGTTACAGTCTTTTAGTGTCTCGACTGTGTTTCCCTGTTGAGCTGCAGAGGAACGATCATAACTCGGCACTAAAAAGACAATAACTTTGTAATATATTGACTGGATTTTACTAATTTGGACGACTGAAGCTTCATATTATCTTCAGATTAGCTTTTAAATACACAGAAGGTTTTTAGATTTTGTATGTGAATTGTCTCTGTGCAGAACAAATCCTACCTGTAGGTCATTTCAGTGAATTGATTAAGAGATTAGAGCTGAAACGACTAGTTGATTAGTCAATCACTGAATGGCAGGAAAGTAATCAGCAATAAATTAAATGTATTATAAATGTTATTGACTATTGTCTGAACGCTTAATCAAGAAAGTAAAAATCAATAATTAAAATAATAGTTTGTTTTTAGAATTAAGTTATTTCCTATTTTCAACATTACAAGCAAAAAATATACATACTATTCAACTGTCTAAACTATCTAATTATTGTGTTTTCAGCTCATGTTTATATGATTATTATTGTAATTTTCAGACGTCCTAAATGTGAGATAATCATCTCAGAGGTCGGATCCTTTGAGTTTTTCCCATCGTATGCCCTTTAAAAGCTTCTTACCTTCTTGTAGGTACATCACAGCCTGTGCATAGTTCTGCAGAGCGTGGTGGATCCTTCCCAGGCTCCCGTAGGCCAGAGTTTTAGCTATCAGGTCGTTGGTCTGCGCCGCCACGCTCAGGTGCTGCTCCTGGAACACCACGGCCCTCTCGAACTTCCCTAAAGCCTCGTAGGTCAGCCCCAGGTTCCCGTAGGCTCGGCCCTGACTCCTCACACATCCCGTCTGCTCCGCTATATCCAGAGCCCTTTGGTGCCACTACAGCGGGAGAACTCAGTTACTCAACTGACGCATGAATGAGAGTGAAGCACTTGAGTCATTGTGATTCTTCTACAAACCTGTAGCGCCGTCTCATTGTCTGCCATCAGCTGATAAACACCTCCGAGTGTGTCGCTTGCCTCTGCTTCCAGGGATTTATCCTGACAGTTAAAGTAGGATTTATTACGTTTTTTTCTCCTGTGCATAATGTACTCTTTCATAAAGGAGATTAATTTGTCATACTCAGCAGGGTAAAAAGAGGAGAAATCATCAGCTGAAACAACCTTTTTTATGCAGGTAAATCCTTACCCCTGCTGTGCGTGCAATGTTAAGCTGGTGCTCCAGGCAGGAGAGGGCTTGCTCGTAGTTGCCCAGCTGGCTGTGTAAGGTGCCCAGCTCCCCGTAAGCTTGAGCCTTGCCCCCTCCTTCCCCGCCCAGCTCGTGGGCTACCACCAGCCGCTTCTCGAAGCACACCAGTGACTGCTGGAGACTACCCATAGACCTGCAGAGAAGAGGGGGACGGAAAAACACGCAGCTTTTTGGTTGGTTTGTTCTCTTGAAATCTCTCTGTGCCACCTGTAGAAAAACTGGTTCTTCCAATATCAAAGCCCTTGTTTTTTTTGTTTTTTTTATAAAGAGGGACCCATATGGGCAATTTAAGAAAGCAAACAAGACGACAAATTGGTTCATGAGGAAAAAAGGATATTTTGATTTTGTGCAGCCGAAAAAAGAAAAAAAAAGAGAGTATCAGTATCTCGGTATCCTCAGAGAGAAAGTGTAAAAGGAGAAATATCTACAAAGGCTGCGTTCACTGGGATAAATCAGTGACTCTCCTCTCCTCATTACCATCTAATTTACACTCCAGAGAGCACAAACACACTACAACGGGATGGATAAAGGAAACCCATCATTAAGCTTCATTGTTTCTGTCAGTGAGCATTACTTGTATAGTTTCATATGAAAAAAAAAAGGAAGAAAAATAGAAGAGAACTGCCCCTGATCCCATTGTTGCTGCTGCTTGTTACTATTATTACTGTTACTGAATTATAATTATTTTGATTATCATTATGTCTCTAATTTAAAATGTGTAAAGTGTATGCTTTAGGCAAGAAAAGCTTTGAGAGTCTTGCATGAATGCTGCACTGGAAACCCTTAAAGGTGACATTCAAACTGAGATTTCATAGAAATCTAACTTATGTCTTCCCCCATATTTGCTGTATTCCAGTCTGCAGCAGGGTATATAATCGATTTCACATGTCCAACAAGTTTCAAATAAAGCTGATGCAAATCATGCCCCAAAGCTTGTTATTCCACCACCACCACACAGAATGAGTGCAGACACAAAAGAACAGCAAAGGAGAGCTGAAAATACAAAAGGAAACTGAATTATTCTCTCCGAGTGCTAAAGCAATAATTCCACATTTTGGGAGATACGTTTATTTGCTTTCTTGCTGAGAGTTAGATGAGAAGATTGACACCACTTTCATGTCTGTACTGTAAATATAAAGCTAAAGTTGGGAGATGGTTAGCTTAGCGTAGCACAAAAACTGGAAACAAGGCTAATCTGCTAGCCTAGCTCTGTTGAAAATTTTAAAAATCCACCTACCAACACTTATAAAGCTCACTAATTAACATATTATATCTTGTTTATTTAATTTGTACAAAAACTTGACTGTAAAAACATCAAGTTGTGGTTTTATGGGAGGTTATGAGCTGACATGCTATTTAGCACGCTAAAAGAAAACGGGAGGTTTTTTAGTATGTCTGTATGTAACCAATAGTACATGAAATTTATACTGTTTCCAGGGAAATATTACAGTATGCAAGCACTGGGCGCATATATATCCCACAATGCAATGCAGTAGTGGTGACGACAATAACATCACAAACATTGGCGGACAGTGACGTAACGTCAACAACGCTTCAATTCAAGTGAGGTTTCACTTCGCTAGGTGTAACATATTTCTAAAATTAGATAGACTTTATGGTTGCCATGGGTTACCCTGGTTACGTCTCCAACTGGCCAGGTTTATTCACACAAAGGTATGTTGAATGATATCTAGGCAAACAAATGATTGAAAGGCAACTGGACTTAGATTTGTCTTATGAAGACGTTTGGCCTCTTATCCAAGCGGCTTCATCAGTTCGTAACACATCGGTCTGACTAGTCCGCACTAGTCTGACAAAAGACAACAGACAAAGCTGAGTCCAGTTGTCTTTGAATCATTTATTTGCCTAGATATAACTATGACCTGGACAAATGAGAATGCTCATAGACTTATGATGAGTGATAGTACACATTTTGAGTATGTAATGTATGGTACGGACTATTTCTTGGCTGGGTGCAGTTATTTCCTGGAGTCCTGTTGTCACTGTGAGGTTGCCAGGCAACCATTGTTGTTGTTTTTACACTTTTTTTTTTACAGAAACAAGATATAAAGTGTTATTTAGTGTGCTTTAGAGGTGTTGGTCGGCAGAATCTTTAACAGGCTAGCTGTTTCTCTGCTCTTTTTTTGTGCTAAGCTAAGCTAACCGTCTCCTGGCTGCAGCTTCCTGTTTACCGTACAGACATGTGAGTGGTGTTGATCTTCTCAGCAAGAAAGCAAATAAGTGCATTTCCCAAAATGTCAAGCTATCCATTTAAACTTTGTTTTGCCCACCTGTGTGCATTGCCGAGTCCTCTGTAGGCTTTCTCCTGATCCTGGACGTGGTTGAGACTCTGAGCCACCGTCAGGTACTTCTCATAATACTGAATAGCCTCCTCATAGTCCCCCAGAGCATCATAGCAGTCTGCCAGGTTCCCATATGCCCTTCCTCTGTCCAACATACTCTCAGTTCCACTCAGCTGCTGCAGCATGGCCAGCTGCTGCTCAAAATAACCAATCGCTTCCTCAAACACCCCCATGTTCATTTTGGTGATTCCCATGTTCCCGTGAACCTGGGCCTCCAGACGGGCGTCCCTGAGCCCCTGCGCCAGGCCGAGCTGGGTCTCATAGCACTGGAAGGTTGTGGCGTAATCTCCCAGGGCCATGTGCACTGCTGCCAGGTGGCCAAGGGCACGGCACTCCCCCTGCTGATCACCTAGATCCTTTCGGACGGTCAGTTCCTGGCTATGGAAGGACAACGCCGTATCAAACTGGCGGAGCAGCCTAAAGTGGGAATAAAGGGTGAGAGCGAGAGGTAAATTTGAATCCGCCCAAGTGTAACATATTGACAAGTCAAGTGGTTCCCAACCTAGGGACCAGGCCCCTCCAAAAGGGTCAGCAGATAAATCTGAGGGGTCGTGAGATGATTAATGGGAGAGGAAAGAAGAAAAAACAAAGTTCTGATACACAAATCTGTTTTCAGTTTCTGGACTTTTTCTCTAATCTTTGATTTTTGCTGAAATGTGACGTTTCTGAAGGTCTTATCAGTCTGCAGCAGCTGCTCCTCTGAATCCTGCAGGTTGTTGTTATTCAAGATCAACCTGCTGAGATCTACCATCTACTCACTGTTCCTGTTTACAAGAGGAAAGAAGAAGAAACAACGTTCTGATATCTTTGATTTTTGCTGAAATATTGGATCATTTGAACATTTATTGAAATGAGAGCATGTGAGAAGTTTAGAGGGAAAAATCACTATTTGGTGGAGCTGTTAACAACTCATAGACATGTGAAATGTGACCCCGACTACACACTGCTTTTTGTAAGACGTCAAAAACCAAAAAGGTTGGAACCCACTGGTTTCATCTTTAACAATGTGTTGTATTTTAAAAGCTTGTTATATTATCCATTGTGTCAAATCTTCATCTGAAAAGTAACTTAAGATATAAAATAAAATTAGACGTATAAGTACAATGAAATGGAAATACTCCAGTACAGTTACCTCAAAATTGTCCTTAAGTGCAGTACGTGAGTAAATGTTCTTAGTTTCTTTTCACCGCTGGAATAACAGTCACACAGCTGAACATCTTTGTTGATGTTATTACCTGTGAACTGATCCAAGTGCTGAGTATGCGTCCGCCTCCATCTTCTGATCGTTGACTTTCTGAGCCAGGGCTAACTGCTGCTGGTAAAACCTTACAGCTCCTGGAAGATCGCCCCGGCACACACACACATCCCCGAGGTTCCCAAAGGCCCTGAAAACTGCCTGCTGACAAATACAACCACACAGATGCTGATTAACAACCACTTCCTGTGTAAAGGATACGTTTTTACAGTTTATAAAGGGATTTACTGCATTGCTGGTTGACCTGTGTGTTGTCCAAGGCTTGTGTTAGAGAGAGCAGGTATCTCTGGCACTCCTCCGCTTTGTTGTACTCTCCAAGTGCTTTGTAAGCCAGACCGAGGTTACAGTATGCTTTTGCTTGGGCTAATTTATCTTGGAGGTCCTTAGCCAAGGCCAAGTCCTGCTCATAATACCTAGGAAATTAAAGAAAAAATACAAAGAAAGCATTTGTCATTTACACTTTATACCAATGTGACACAAAAGCACCAGATCACATTTGTGTAGATACAGCACAGTAAATGTACGCATTATGCCTTTAACCCCTTGGCATACAGTTTTCACATATTAAGCAGCTTTAAGGTTGACAGAATCATATAAAGTGTATGTTCTGTATGAGCTTGTTCCAGCTCTTCATTGAAATAATATGAAGTTGAGACTGAGGGAAACAGTAAAAACCCAAGACTCCATGTTTTTTATGGCTGCACCATTTCCATCGAATGGAAATATTCTAGATCATTTTATAGAGATTGACCCCAAAGTCAGCCTGACATATTTTGTATTTTTGGAAACTTTGGTATCCAGACTTGCACTATTAAATCGTATATAAATAAACTCTGCTTGATTTTTCCCCTCGGAATGATTCATTTGGGCAAATCTAAACAGCAGTCACACTCGGATGTGGACCAAAACAATTGTACCAAGACCCTTTGGGGAGGTGGTCTCGGTCCAGTCCCAAATTTACTTTGGAGCGGTTCGTTTGCGGTGGGAACATGATGCAACCTCGATCTGTCCCAACTGCTATGCATACTCTGCAAGTTTGAGCTAAATTGTCCAGAGTGGACAGTGAGGAACGCTGCATTTGACCAGAGGACACTTCTTCAAGCCCTTCTTCCTTTGTTTATACTCTTGCTCCCACCGCAGACACATCTGACAAATGAGTGGAAATGAGTTCCCCAAAATAAAGTTCTTTTGGATTGGACACTGTTGGGACAATGTTGAGTTTATAATGATTGACCCACCAATGGGTTAATGAGGTTTAAGTGCTTTTAAGTGCAAGAAAAACAAGTATGTATGTGTGGAATATGTGTGTTGGCTCTGACCTGACAGCGTCTCGGTACTGTCCGAGGCAGTAGTGAGCATAGCCGAGGTTGTGGCAAACCTTTCCTTCTCCTTCCATGTCCTGTAAGCCCGGTGCCAGAGTCAGGTACTGCTGGTAGTACGGCAAGGCCTGAGCGTATTCCCCTCTCCAGCTGTGGAAGTTGCCCAAGTTTGCTGGAAAAGGGGAAAAAAAAAACAGATCAATCAGTTCAATCAATCAAAACTCCTGCATTTCTTTCCTAAAAACCCATTTCCATCTTTTCTAACTTGCCTAGCGCTCTCGCTTCGCTTTGAGTGTCCTGGAGCTCTCGTGCGATGGTCAGGTGGTGAAGGTAGTGCTGGAGAGCTCGGTCATGAGCGCCCAGCGCCTGGTAAGCCACGGCTAGGTTACCATGTGTAGAAGCCTGGGATGGACGATCATTCACCTGCAACACAAAGATACCGTATTTCACAATTCTGTTTTTCCCACCACACGAGAATCAAAACGTCGCTTACGAAGAGTTTTGGGGGATTCACCTCCAGCGAGATCTGCAGTTCTTGTCGATGGTACCGGACAGCTTGGTCATAAATGCCGAGTGCGTGGTAGGCATTTCCCATGTTACCATACGCCCTCCCCTGGGCAGCATAGTCACCCAGCTCCTGAGCAAAGGACAGGTGGGCTTTGTGGAGCTTCAGTGCTCTGTCATACTCCCCCTTCATCTGGTGTATGATGCCTGAAACAGATGTAAGAAAAGAGACCTCGTTTGGTAAAAGTAACAAAGACCATGATGAAAATAAGCTTCCTTTAGAGGTTTGAACTGATTGATCTGCAGAGCTATTTTTAAGATTTTTGGGGCAATTTCAAGTTTCAAGTCATTTGGAAGATGTCCATGCTGAGTCTTGAGTCATTTGAGACAAGTCCACCAAGCTTTAAGGTCATCAGCAGCAGCTTGTCAAGCCTCTAGTCCAGTCCAGTGTTTTTCAACCTTTTCTGAGCCAAGGTACACTTTTTTCTTTGGGAAAAAATCTTGAGGCACTCCACCAGCCGAAAATGTTAAACTGTGTAGCCTATATTAACAATATAAAGTCATTCTCATCAAAGTTTCTTCAATAGGAATCAAATAAACACAAAGAAAAAAGTATTTTTTTAACTTTTTTTTATTTTCACTCACTCACTCATTCGATTTTTTTAGTTGAAAGACGTTGCTCTAGTCTATAAGAAGAGCAGTTTCAGTCTTTCGAATCAACTCCAAGTCATTTGAGACAAGTCCATGTCAAGTCTGAAGTCTGCCAGCAGACAAATTTTAAAATCTTTCGGGGCAAGTCTAGTTGAGTTTCATGCTGTTTGAGACAAGTTCAAATCAATTAAGTCGAGCACTGATAGAAAAATGTAAACCTTGTACTGGACATTCTGCTACATTCTTTTATGGTTAATAGTGGAACATGTCAAACCATGGATACATGTACGTATGTATGATGTGTAGGGCCTTAAAAGTGATAGACTGTGTTTGAGGTATGAGCTTCGGCCTGCATCTGCTCACAGCTTTGTCTGAAGGTCTGGTTGGAATCTGTAAACAACTATATGGGCCTCCCAAAGCCGTCAATATATACCAGTGAATTTCTTGTGTTTCTTGAGACTCTGCGTACTCTCCGTGTCTATTGCTTGTGTTTGAATTAAAGAGACGCTTGACTTCAACCAACTTCAGTCTATTTGATCATTTCATCTATCAGTTTGAGTCGGATTCCTGGTTGTGCTTCTCGGCCCTCTCTCCGAACCAGAGCGGAGTAAAAAGTGCACGACAGAAGCCGAATTCCTTTTCCTGCCACATTCAGAGATAAAGGCGCTTGAGAGGGTCAGCAGCCCCACGGATTCCTTTGTGAGGTGAAAAGTTGTCTCTTTAATTAACAATTGAGGTGTGAAAAAAGGCCTAAGAATTGTAAGCCCAGCATCTAGCTATAAGGGAGAGAGTGCTGTGGTGATTTTACAGCTGTATTAGACTGGAAACCTTTGGGAGAGTGAAGGGAGAATAAGGTAGTGTGAGAAGAGAAAACCTAAAAACCTCAGTCTCAGTCAAACCAACCTCAGTCTGTCTGATAATTTCAACTATCAAGCACTTTAGAGAGAAGTCCGAATTAGGTCCAAGTCAAGTTTCAAGTAATTTCAGATGAGTCAAATCAGGTCTCAATCATTTGAGACATCTCCGATCACATCTTAAGTCTTTTGAGACAAGTAAAAGTTTAAGTTCCGAGTCCGAATCTATCGACAGAGGTGTTTTAATTTTGGGGTAAGACAAAGTCAAGTCTTCAGGAATTTGAGACAAGTCTAATCGGAAGTCTGTTTTTTTGTTTGCAAGCCAAGATGCAAATATTTCACATCTGAATGCTGACCTTTACAATGACACAGCATTTGAACATTTTTCTTTCAAATCTGATAAGACTGGTTACTTTGAAAGCAGCGGCCTAATAGAAAATATGCAAGGTATTTTAGCTATGCCGTTTCACTCCTGTTAAATGCTAAATGCTGTTTTACTTACTGGTTAAAACTTAAAGATGTGAGTGCATTTGAAATCTCAAGTCAATCTGATAGGTACTTGAGATTTGATTTAACTTAGCTGCTATTTCTGTGACTGTACCAAATCTCAAGTCTACATCTCTGGTGATTGCTTTACCCAACATCGATTTGATTTGTAGCGTACATCAGACAGTTTTTACTGCACATGGAGGGAGAGTAAATTCCCAAAATGACACACAGAGACATAAAAACCCAACATACAAAGGAAGGTAACTTGCATGTGTACACATACTTTTCGGAGCCGTGATAAAACTTGAGTTGCAGAGCGGTAAATAATTAAACAGCTACAGTGGGAAATTAAACAAATCTAATAATATCTTGCTGCTACAGATCCTCAAGCTGTCAGAACTACATATGCAGAGATCCAGAGGAGAGTCAAACAGACTTCCTCTGTCTGTCTGTCTGTCCGGGGAAAAGGAGTCGGATAACTTGGTTCCCAGTGGCCTTCCCAACTTTCTGAGTGACGACGCCTCTTCTCAGCTATCAACAAACCTAGTTTACAGAGCCGAAGTAGGCAAAAGTTGGAAGAGAGAAGACAAGTTAAGGAGGAAAAAAAAAAAAAAAACTTGGGACACAAGAGAGGAAGAAAGTAGCTGCAGGAAAGTTAGGAAAGTTGAGCACAAGGGAGGGTGTAGTGTGCTGATGAATACTGGGAAATACATACGTTTACATGCAAAACTCTCACTAACACACACAAAAATGCACATTTCCTTAATTTATGTTTGTGTGTCTTTCCGTTTGGAGACGGGATTAACCTTCACCTGCCCCCTTACTGTTATTGTGTTTACATGCACGCTAATAACTTGATTATAACCAGATTGAGGCGATGCTGTGTGATTATATTGCAGCTCTCATGAAAAACACCTTAACTGGGTTATCGCAGTCGAATTAAGGCACAAATCAGAGCAAATATAATTAGATTAACAGACCTGGATTACTGAAGTATTTTTCCAAATTAGTGTGGCACATGTGCACCTTTTCAAGTCTGATTTTTACTTTGTTATGATTGTTCACATGTGCAAGAAATGTCCTGGAGGTAACACTGTACATTGATTGATATATTCTTATATATTCTAATGCTACTGTTATGGGGTATTTTTTTAGGAAAATGACATTTTGCTAAGACTTCTGTGTGCATGACAAGCTTTACAATGATTCCAATATGACATTGACAGGGTTAGGGTTGGGGGGGGTCTCCTACCCTACTAGGGTAGGAGAGGTAAGGGTAGGGTTAGGCTAGGGGATAGGTAGGTAGGGGGTGGGTGTAGTTAAGGGGGTTAGGGGAGGGAGAGGGTTAGGGTAGGAAAGGAAGGGGTGTGGTTAAGGTAAGGAGAGGGGGATGGGTAGGTTAGGGTTAGGGAAGGAGGGGGCTGGTTAGGGTTAGGGAGGGTCATGGTAGGGGTAGGAAAAGAGGGGTTAGGGTTAGGGAAGGAGGGGAAGGTTCCACACTTGCCTCACTCACATTTAGCGCTCAAATTCAGAGTAATAATTACGGTTATGGTTGGGGTTGGGGTTTGGGTTAAAGGTTCGGGGGAGAGTGGGTAGCGCAGGCCTACTGACAGGACATACTGCAAGAGTGTGGGAGGGGGGAAGGCTGTTGCGAGTCCCTCCTCAAGGGACCAGGGATCCAAGCCAGGCAGAGAAAGAAAGAAAAGAAATAAATAAAATGAAGGTGGGTTGGAGATGTGAGGGTTGGAATTGCATAGGAGAGGTCTGGGTATGGATTAGCTTTACAATGATTACAATATGAGATTTACTGCTCAAATTCAGAGTAATAATTAGGGTTAGGTTAACCATGTAAAAAAGGCCCAATATGCCCTTGATGGCTATATATGCTGTATGATATTATGCTGAAAGATGGATAAGCAAAAGTCAGCATACTCCAGATAAAGATCGTTATAGAAGACATGTAAATAAAAGAGCAGCATTGTTCTCTAGATCCATTTAGGCCTATTATAGTGTAGTATTAGAAATAATAAAGTGTCTCTAAGTTATTTGTTGTGTTTGGAAGCTGAGATTTTAAATGTCTGACAAACATAGCGGTAAAAAGTTTAGGACTTGCTGGAGTTTTAACCTCCATATATCCAATAAAAGCAGGACAGAGCTGCTAACAGCATCCCGGCTCACACACAGTGGATGTGTCAGTCCTGAATAGAGCTTTTGGTAGTTTGACCTTTAACCCCCAAATAGAAAAGAGACAGAAAAAAAGAGATCCTCTAAACTCTTTGGATACCGAGTATCTCTCTCTCTGCAGCCCTTACTCTGACTTAACAGTGGTTTAGTGCATGGTCAGCTATTAAACTATAAGAATAAGGTAAATCAAGTTCATGTCAAAAATGTGTCATTGTGAACCATGTAGGCGCTTAAACAGAACTATTAAGTCCAGCTTGTGATTTACAGTGCTCTGCTTGCAGTGTGATGTACTTGGTGACAGCTTGATCACAATCTGCCACATCGGAAACCTTAAAACCAGCCATCACAGATATGATCTATTATCCATGCTAAACATTTAAAGCTGCCGGCTCTCTACTATTGCCAATGCACTGCAAAAATCTTCAGATTAGAGTCCACATATATATATATATATATATATATATATATATATATATATATATATATATATATATATATATATATATATATATATATATAAAATACATGTTATTTTTACAGTAAAGACAGACAGGAGGACAGATGAAAGAGGGGTTACGAGAGAGGAAACAGGGATACAGGGGGTGTCGAGACACCAGATGGAAGAGGTTACATGTGGCTTTCATGTCAGACACAGAGAGAGAGAGCGAGTCCGTCTTCCAAAACCATATTGGCACATATCCACCTCTGTAGTACTATGAAGGATGAGGCCAGTGATATTCTATACTTTCCTTATTGTCAACAAATCCCTTTAAAAGATCCAACCCAACGATGAATTGATCCACTAACCTGTGCTCTCTGTGTGTTTGGACACATGCAGAGCTCTGCTGAGAACCTCTGCTGATGTCAAAAACTATTAAAAACACTGGCTGACATGTTCCTGAATCGCCATGAACACACACACACACACACACACACACAGCGTCCTGCTGCCAGAAATGAAACCATGTGAGAAGTTTAGAGGGAAAAATCACTGTTTGGTGGAGCTGTTAACAACTCAGGCATCTGAAATGTGACTACAGACTGCTTTTTGTAAGACGTTAAAAGCCAAAAAAAGGTAACAAGAAGCAAGAAACAAGTAACTAAAGCTGTCGAATACATGTAGTGGAGTAGAAAGTACAATATTTCCCTCTGAAATGTAAATAAAATGGTGTTTCCACATGGCCTGCACCCACTCTCACATCATGTTCTGGTTTTATAGATATCAGTTTATGTGTGAGTCATGACATATGCATGTTTTTTTTATTTTTTGCATACACATCTTATTCGTCGTTGCTTCTGCAGTCAGTCAGCGCTCGTCAACAGCAAAGAAAGTGTAGAATCATAAGACCCGAAAGTTGCATGTTTGGAAGAAACCTTCAACAAAATGCACGAGACACTGTTTTTAGACTCACATAAGCTCTGTTTCTAACAATTTGAGGAAGAGTAGGAGGTTGCTGATAAGGAAAAGGAAGACCTCGTTCCTCGGGGTCTCCCTTTTCCTTAAGAGGATTACAGAGCAGCCTGCAGAGTTGGCTGTCATAGCTGGTTACAGTTACACCCCCGTCCTCTTAAACACAGCTAGCACAGGTGTGGGTTTAGAGCACACACACACACATACACACACAGAGAGAGAAGAAAACACACATGCTGAATCTCCTTCAAGGCAAAACAACACTTCTCTGAGGTGCGACGGCCAGCCAGCTATGTGGAGATATACTCTGCAGGACTTTGGGATTCCCCATCGTGGACAGAGAGGGAGGGGAGGGAGGGAGGAAGGGAGGGGGAGGCACAGCGTGAAGAGAGAGCAGAGCTGTGAGGATTAGAGGTGTGGAAAATTAGCCCAGATCTGATGACGGGGTATTCGGCTGAGACAGCACAGACAGATTAGAGGAGAAGAGTTGTGATCTCCGGTCTTCTTTTCTCCACGGAGGCATGGAAAAGCCTCTGTCATCAATGAACTGAACTGGGTGCGGTCAAGAACAGAGCACAGAACGTCTCTTTGCCTGCATATGTGTGTCTCTTCTAGTTAAAGACACGACGATTAACAGATTAGTTGGACATTTTGATGATCGAATAATCGTTTTAGTCATTTTTTTAAGCAACTACAAATTGTGTTTTCACATGCTTGTCCTATAAAGCTGATTCTGCAGATAGTTATGCCCAAGAACATGTTTTATGAGGTCACAGTGACCTTAACCTTTGACCTTTTTAAACATTAAAATCTAAATCAGTTCATCCTTGAGTCCATGTGGACGTCAGTGCCAAATCTGAAGAAATTCCCTCGTGGTGTTCCTGAGATATTGTGTCCATGAGGGAATGGGACGGACGAATGGATAACCTGAAAATAAACTGTATTTTCGAACTTTTTTCATACATAAAGCGCACTGAAACAAAACAGTCAGATAAGTCAGTCAGTCAAACTTCATTAAACTTGTTCACAATAACTCTCAATATTGTTCAGTTGTAACACAGCCAGTGTTTCCCCTGTAATAATACAGATAAAAATATTTTTTTAAATGTCAAAAATAACGCCAAATCTCCCTTCATTCTTAAATAAATAGCGTTTGGGAGCCGTTGAGCAGCGCTGTCTTGAAACGTCTGTGTCGTTGCCATGGAAACTGCAGGTAGCGTCACTCCTTAGCCAGTGAGTGGTGAAGCGAGAGAGAGAGAGAGCGTCTGAAATAACGGTTAATGCTAACGGAGCAGAGGAAACGGTTAGCAGCAGCAGTAAGTTGTCAGTGTGTCAGTAAATGTACAGTACAGACTACAGTGTGTCAGTTAATAAACGCTGCAGCTTGTCAACACCATGAAAAGTCACGTCTGTTGTTTCCCCAACTGCTGGAAAAGTGAAGGTTAGCTCCAAAGTTAGCATCAGTGGGTTAGCCTAGCTTAGCGACGCTAAACAGATAAATAGGAATGTGTACGTTAGCTGCCTGCTAATCCTGTCATACTAAAACATTTTGACAGAGCCCCGTGTACACAAAGTCACTTCGAGGTCAGTAAACACAAGCAGAATTAATCCATATATAAAGCGTCCTGGATTATTAAGTGCACTGTCGTTTTTTGAGAGAATTAAAGGCTTTTAAGTGCGCGTTATAGTTTGGAAAATACGGTAATAATAATAATAAGAAGAAGAAGAATACTGAACGTTTGCTGGTTGATGATTTGAGGATTTTCTGTCTCATACATGACACATGACATGACATTTTAATGGACAATGTTCATCTCTCTTCTCATGTTTTATGTACAAACCGATTAATTGAGAAAATAACTGGCAGATTAATCAATTATGAAGCTAATCATTAGCTGTAGCCCTGCTGTATGAGTCTCCTGTAGCTTTACCACACATTCACAAAACACTTCACATCACATCAACTAGCATTTTCCTAAAACTTGTACAGTGAATTGAGAGTTTGTCTGACGTTATTTCCATGATTTCTCCAGAGAATGAGTTGATGTTGAAAGTTTGAAAAGTCCCATTAGTGAGAGATGAAGAAACATCTCAGCATATAATTGAACTGACCGACTAAAATCTCTCTGAAGGAAAGAATCTCAGAGTTTTGGAAAACTGTGCCAGCGGAGAATATTTCAGTGTTAAACAGACTACAGTGAAACTGCTCTCAGTATTTTGGTTAACTTACATTTTGAATCATTTATTTTCTCCTCTGAATCACATGAGATCCGAGCATTGATCCGCTCTTACTGAATATAAAAGGAGTTGCTTTGAGAAGCCACAGCTGAATTGGAACCTGATTTCAAAAAGGATTGTGGAAAAAATAAGTCTCACTAAGTCAAAAGTAGCTAAATTCAAGCTAATAGAAAATACCTACTGTCATTGAGTCTTACTGGAATTTATTACGAGAAGAAGTACTAAGCTTTAAATGATACCATCACAGATCAGTAAGAAGTTCCACTGGGCAACAGCCAACGCCCTATTTGAGATATTTTTGGACTTACAGAGTGCTGCTTTGCAAAAATTTGCAAATAGTTTTTGAAGTTTGTTATAGTCTGTTTCTGGTTTTATACAGGAGAGGAGAGAGGAGAGGATGAGAGAGGAGGGAGAGGAGAGGAGAGGAAGAAGAGAGGAGAGGAAAGAGGAGGGAAAGAGAGAAAAGGAGAAGAGGAGAGGAAAGAGAAAAAGAGGAGAGGAGAGGAAAGAGGAGGAGAGAAGAGGGGAGGGGAGGAAAGAGGAGAGGAAAGGTGAGGAGAGGAGGAGGAGAGGAGGAAGGAGGGAAAGAGAGAAGAGGAGATGAGAGGGGAGGAAAGAGGAGAGGAGAAAGGAGGGAAAGAGGAGGGAGAGGAGAGGAAGAAGAGAGGAGAGGAAAGAGGAGGGAAAGAGAAAAGGAGGAGAGGAAAGGAGAGGAGAGGAAAGAGGAGAGAAGAGAGGAGGGGAGGGGAGGAAAGAGGAGAGGAAATGTGAGTAGAGGGAAAGAGAGGAGGAGGAGGAAGATGGACAAGAGAGGTGAGGAGAGGAAAGAGGAGGAGAGGGTAAGAGAAGAAATAAGAAGAGAGAAGACAAGAGAGGAGAAAATGGGGGAGTTGAGGAGGCAACAAGAGAAGAAGAACTAATGGAGGAGAGGAGGAGAGTGAAGAAGTGAGGAAACAAAAGAGGAGGAGAGGAAAGAAGGAAGGAAGGAAAGGAAAAGAGAAGAGAGAATAGGAGAGGAAACAGGAGAGGAGGAGAAAAAGAGTAAAGTAAAGTAGAAGAGAGGAGGATGAAGGGTTGTCAAGTCAGCGTCGAGAGAGAAGTAATCATCCACAAATCATTGATCTGAACCACAGACTGCAGCTCGTCTATCAGGAGCGTCAACAACTTCAGCAATAACCTGTTAGTCACATATCAGAGGAAGTTACCGTCGGCAACCAGACTCACTGGACTCAAACACCGAACAAACAATACTGTACATCCGTTGATTTAAACATTTGATTGAATGCTGAATACTGGATGTGTTCAGCAATGCTCATATTACCTGTTGTAATGCAGAACACACACACACACACACACACACACACACACACACACACAAAGAAGCGGCGAGTTGTCCACTCAGCTCTGGTGTCGGGTTCAAGCGTATCTCTCGTATATCACCGCGGCCGCAGAAACCAAAACCTGCTTAATAAAACATGAGCGTTGATTGGCCAGAGAGGCACTCCTGCGGTCATGTGATAGGCCCTCAAAAAGGCAGATAAGGACAATCACATGATCCGCGGCTCTGATCCTCAAGTTTTTTTTTTTAGTTGATAAGCGGTCTAAGTTGTTTCATCAGGCAACTGCTGCTATTTTTAATGCATCTCAAATAATAGTTCTACTAATACTGCGGATCGATGCGGGTGGAGAGTTGGTCAAGGCTCGGGGACAAGAGGCCCAGTCAGTCTATTGAGTCGTGGTGGCGACAGCAGCGACATGGCGGGTCAATGGTTGACAAGGGAACAGCTCACGTGACACTAAAGGCGGCTGCTGCAGCGACAACAACAGTCAAGACGGATGCAAGAGTTCTGCATCCGTAGTTTGACCGCGTGACTCCACAACGACACACACACACAGGAGCGTTTTTTCTAATCCGGCGTCCCTATGGAGAGTACCCGAAACCAAAACCGTTACACATCACTGTTAGAAGATTGTGATGTGAAAGCGCTGTGGTTAAAAGGCCTGGTTAGGTTTAGGGGAAGCTCATGGTTTGAGTTAAAATGATCGCTTTGTTAAGGTTAGAGAAACATTTTGTGGGTTTAAATCACTGCTTCCTGAAAGTTACGGCTACGATAATAACCACGAGGTTAAAGGGGACGTAACCATCCAGTTAAACATCAGTGTTAATTCAACAAAAAGAACCATAAACAACTATTTTTCTTTTTCATGAGCTGTTATTTCCCCCAGATTAAAGTCAAAGAGAGAGTCTGTCCGTCAGCAAGAAAACACTTTTTAAACTTTTATATTTTATATAATTTATCATCATTTCCATTCAGTCACATGTGAGGCTGAAAGTTCCTGAGCGTCAGGTTTAATATGAGTTACATAATTTAAATTTTTTCCATGAAACATTAAGCCTAATAAGTAATTTCCCAGAGTTCAAAAGACACCGTAACCATCCCGACTTGTTAAATAATGAATTCACAATCAGAACATCAATAAATACAGATGCATATAATTAATAAATAATATAAACGCGCTCCGCCGGTAGGGATGGTTCCTCTCTGCCTCTGAGCGGGACATAAATACAGAATGCAGGTTTTTATTCATGTGCAGGTGTTTGTTAAACAGGTTACAGTCTGCAGAGAGGAAACAGCTGCTCCGTCAGTGACGACTGTGCGCCTTTATTAGTATCAGCACAGCATATGCACGTGTGACGTCTCCTTTCTCTAAAAACGTCTTCCCTCGTTTCCATCTCTCTATGCGTCCTCAGTGGGAGGGACTACGACGCAAGGAAAGGATGCAAGCGAAGGAAACGAGGATGCAATTTAAGGGAATTAAGATGCATCATCTCTGTTATGGAATTTTGGGCTAATTTCACTGGCAGTTTTCAGGTTGAAGAAGAGAAGAACCAGAGAGAAGTCTGTCTGAAGTTTATCTGGAATGCTTTAATGAAAACCTTGCAAGGGAGAACAACTGAGAGACGCCCTCCTGTTGATCGGATGGTGTCCCCAAACTCGTCTGACCCTGACAGTCCAAAACCCAGCCTTTAAGCGAGTCAACGCATTTTAGATCATCGGTCCCGAATCATAACTTTATGACCTCAATTCGTATCTTTGCTTTTGTCTTGTCTCATCTAGCAACGGCCTGCATTCTGGCCTTGGTTCGCCATGAGGCTCCTGGTTTATTAAACAATGCATGTTATCTTCTGTTTGAGAGAACAGAAGAGTACAGCTTGACATTTTGTTGTCCTGGTCAGTTATGGATCATCCATATCAATCTTCTGTCTTTACCGTAATATCTGTAGAACTCGGCCAGTCCAACCAAACCTGTGACATCACAAGTTAAACTAGATGATGGCGCCCTGGCTGTGGAAGATATGACAGAGTTCTCTTTTCTTTTATATTTATCATGTTTATTATATAATTGTTGATAAGACCTTTCCTTTTAGTAGTGTTACCTTCATTGACTGCTTCATATCCACTTCAAGGTTAGAGGACGATCTTAGTTACTCTCTAACACTGTTGCACCCTGTATACACATCATCTGAACTGCACCACTGCTCCGGGTCATAATTACCACGGCCGCTAGATGGCATCTGTCACACAAACGTAACTATATGTTGTTTTTTGGTCGTCTGACATCATGACCTATTGTGGCGTTTTTCTTGGGAGGACAGTCTCAAAGAAGAGTCCGTTGTCTGTGTGCTCAATGCTGCAGATCAATGCAGATGGAGTTGGTCAGACTCGGGTCAAGAGCCCAGTCAGTCTGCTCCGTCACGGTGGCGACAGCAGCGACAGAGCGGGTCAATGATTAACAAGGGAGCAGCTCACATAATGCTTAAAGGCTGCTGAACTCTCTACACTCTCTGGACGGCAAATCAAATTAGAGGTTTTCATCGGTCACAACGGAGAGTTTTAAAGTTTGGAGGGAAAAACTGTGATAGTGTTTTTAACATTTAACTGAAACTGCATCACTTTCCACGTTCTCAGTATTAACTTGATGTAAGACGTACGTGTGGTTTCTGAAGTGTGTCTGATTATGTTGCTTTCTTTGTGAGGACTGAGCCAAACCAACAACAAACTGATCTACTAACAAGTATTGTGTGAATATCCAAAGCCTGTTATGTCTTATTCCTGTGTGCCATAGACCTCTGTTGTTGTCCAAGAACCCATTAAAAACACATTAATGAGTCACATTCGCTGCACTTGGTGACATGTTCCTCCGTTATGAAAAGTTTGATCACATTGGTTTGTTTAGAAACGGCTCCAAAGACTAATAACAGCGATCATGTTTTCATTCTCCAGAGAGTAGTCCTTTGAGAAACGTATAATGTCTGGATGAGACTGATTCGACATGACTTGCAATAAGAAACGGTGGGATGTGATGACCGTATCTGAGCTGGACTGTTCAGGAGAGGGAACACAGTGTAGACGTGCTGAGAGGGAGAAACTGAGGGCAACAGCTCACACAAACATAACCTTGGTCTTGGTCATAAGCGGTGATGTAACTTTAGGGTTACGAAGGGGGAAAAAGTAGAATTTCTCTTGCGTATATAATCATGTGGTTTGAACTTTTCCACAACCAGATACCAGAGCACTTCGTTTGCTAACTTCATACAAGCTGAAAAGCCGAAAGACTTGGAAAATTATAAACTGTTTACAATACGAAACTGCACGCTCATTGGAGTCTGCCTTACACTGAACTACTCTCCGGAGACTGAAAATGTGATCACTATTATTAGTCTTTGGAGTCCAAACTCTTTGCGGTGCGGCTCATTGATGTGTTTTTAATAGTTTCTGGACAACAACAGAGGTCTACGGCACAGAGGAATAAGATATATCAGCCTTTGGATGCACACATAATACTTGTAAGTAATCAGTTCATTGTTGGTTTGGCTCCCAACATGAGGTTTGTTGCCAGCCTTATCCTTCAATAAACTCTGAAAACCAATAGGTAGTTTGTGGTCACCCATTAAGCTGCTGTGTGTTTATTATAGTGACTATGTTTGTGGTTATTTCAGTCATCTCGCTGCATTTTTATTGAACCTTTCAAACAAAAACAATATACTGTCGGTTCAGATCATGGACTGAACTGAGTATGAACCATTACTTTAAAAACAAGCGTGCTGCAGACTCTCAAATCCTTTCTTATTTTATTCAACAGATGCACAGATGGTGTTTTTTTGCTTTACGATGCATAGGCCGCCGTCTTCTTGCTGGTCATCTACCTTGTCGTATATCCTCCACGGTGACGCTCTAACTTGATTAAACTTTGCTGCCACGTACTTTGTTTCCTTCTTCTTAGTTTTCTTCAACATTTTTGGGTGTTTGGCTCAAACCGGTCTGTCATATGTGTAACTGCTACTTCTGTCTGACACACAGGCAGATCTTCTAGACGACAGTTTAACCAACAGCCTCAGTCATGAAAATCTTTTTCACAGCTGACATCTTGACTGGTCATAGCAGGAAAAGCGCCGGTGTTATTATTAATGACATTAACAAAGGCGCTGTTCCATTCTGAGAGTTCAAAACCTGGCGCCTACATTACCCACAATGCAACGCAACCACCGACAGTTCAGTCTGAGAGCAGCTAGTAGCAGCTAATGTAGCCTAGAGCTGCTAGCCAGATGACCAGAGCGCTTCATTTGATTTCATTTTCATTAATTTCATTCATTTTCAGCCGACTGATTTTGACTAGCGGGGGCTCGTCCAATGGTCCACCTGCATCTCCAACCACCACCACCGAAACCATCAACAACAGAAAGGCTTAACAGTTACTGTACTCGGTGTTGTGGATTTTCTGAGCGGATGTTGGCAGGTTTGGTTTGAAGAAGAAAAACCAAAAGAGGAGTTTTTTGATTTTCTGGGAATCAGGGAGAACAACACAGAGTCCACGTCTGAACTAGACGTCGTCTCCGACTCTTCTGCTCTCTGAAAATCCAAAACCAGCCTTTAAGCAAATCAGAGATATTGGTTCATCAGTTCAGAATCATAAATCTGTGACCTCTAGTTATGTTTGTATCTCTGCGTTCTGGCCTTGGTTCTTCTTATCAAACAGCCTCTATCTTCTGTTTAAGAAGACAAAGAGACTACAGCTTCACATCTTCTAGCTCTGTCACGCTTTAGTTATGAAAATATCCACAACACTAGGAATACAGAGACAAATAATGTGATTGAAATGAACAAACAGCATTATAATAGAACTAATACTAGTTTAGTAAATCAAATATTAGTAAGTCCAATCAAATAGAGCCAAAACTGCTCCCACCGTCTAATGCATATTTGTTGTTCCTGTTCAGTTCCTGTTTTTTATCGAGTCCTTTATTTATAACACAGTCATTTATTGTTTGTGTGTGGATGGAGGGTGAAGGGAGGGGTGGGTGGGGGGGTTGTATTGTTTTACTGTGTGAAGCACTTTCTGTTTCATTGTATTTGTATGAGAAGTGCTACACAAATAAAGTCTGATTGATTGATTGATTGGCTGTACATTATTTACTAGACTTATGTAAGTGACCCCTGATGATGTGTAAGTTGTGTGATTGTCATGGTTGACGTAGGCGCTAAGAAACAACAGAATGAAACTGTTGATTTGGACTTCCATGTTTGAGACGACCTTTCGGTTTCTTTTTGGTGTTTTCCGTTGGGTGGTTGTAAACATAACCTTTACTCCAAAAGGACAGTGAGCCACACAGTTTCTGTCTTTACTTACAGTTCAACAACGGTGCGTTAATTTAAAAAATGCAAAACAAACAGCCGTGTCGTAGACGTCCAGTTACTGAAAGTTAATCCAGCCGAACAGAATACAGGAATCTCAGTGGCCGTGGTACAAATTACGTTAAGCCTGTTTATCATTTAATCTTCAATCATCAAAGAAATACAAACAGCATTAGTGTTTCTCATAACTCACCACCAAGAAGCCTGGATTTAGTCACCAGAGAGGAAACACACACACACTCACATCACTTCCACTCATGAGTTAAACCTACCCAGGTTGGAGGAGGCTCGGCCCTGCGCCGCTCTGTCCTGCAGCTCCTGAGCGATTTCTAGCTGGTGTTGGTGGTACTGCCATGCCCTCTCCAGGTCCTGATCAACCACAGAGACAATTACATGATGACCCACATTTATCTGTCACACTGTTAGCGGCACACAAAGCACGCACAACACAACAATATCCCCGTGTAATTCAGCTCTACGGTTAACCACGGGCTTCAAATGGTTTTCCACCGACCTGCATGCATCGGGCAGCGTGCCCCAGACCGGCATATGCTCTCATCTCGATCGGTCTGTCTGCCAGCTCCTGTGCCAGCTCCAGTACCCGTGTATGGTAGGATATGGCCTTGTCAAAGTCCCGCTGAGAGTGGTAGGCACTGCCCAGGTTGCTGTACGCCCGCGCCTCCTCACGGCGGTTCTCCAAATTCTGCAAAAAAAAAAAAAAAAAGACATTATTATCACTTCATCATTCGAAACGAAGCAGAATTTCCAGTAATATCACAAGAAAATTCACACAGGACCCCTGAGATCAGATTTATTAACTTTTTATCAGTAGCCAGATGAATATGTTTTAAGATTTAAGAAAAAATCATTATAACTGCAGTTAGGAATCTAAGCAGAAGTGAAAAATAGGGCAAAAAATTGCACACTGGGTTGTGTAAACATGTAAATGCATGGAAGTAAAGTCCATATGAAAGGTTACACATATATATAAAAGTCTACACATGGCAGGGTAATATGTTAAAATGTAATATAAACATTATGGGTACCTTATTCAATTCAATTCAATTCATTTTATATGTGCTGTGACGCCTCTAAATCTAGACTGAAAAGCCTCAAATAAATTATTGTTATCTAGAAAGTCACATAACTGATCGGCGACTGCTTTCTGGAGGATCTTAGACTAGAAAAGGAAGGTTAGATACGGGTCTATAGTCGAGAGCAGGCTTCTTAAGGAGGGGTTTAATTACAGCTGCTTTAAAGGACTGCGGTACAAAGCCAGTTATTAAAGACATATTGATTATATTTAGGAGGGAGGTGCTAATTACAGTTTAGTTTAGTTGGGATCTAAGAGACAATTCAAAGGTTTTGATGAAGGTTTTGTGGCTGTTTCTAGGGTTCTGTTGAGAGGAGAGACTGTTGAATTTTATCTCTAATTGTTAGAATTTTATCATTAAAAAAAGCCAGTTATGAAGAAATGTAGCTTGAAATTAATCTCAGACGATGAAATGAATGGAGGAAAAAAAAAAAAAAAAGCTCTGTATTTCCACCAACTAAAGTAAAAAAAAAAACAAAAAAAGAAAACAGGGTTTGTGTTTAGAAGCAGAGCAGGATGGAGTCCGCACAACTCTTAACAAATAGAAAATAGTTTTATGTTACGAGCTGAAACGTTTCCAGCTGCAGGGGCCCGAACTGTCAAAACAAAGTAACTTCATAAACTTTCAGTAGTCAAAAGATTTTACTTGAGGGAGTTTTTATTCTGGTACTCATCTAGTTGTCAACAGATGGTCAATTTGTGTGTTAAGAGAGAAAGCTACAAACACTGAGATGATGTTGGCTGCAGTGCTGCTGGCTTGCAGTTTTTTGCACATCATCCAAAAAAACAAATATAAACAGTGAAATGTGCGCAGATTATTGTCTTTGTTTGTTCATGTAATATTTGGATGAAGAACTGTACTGTGATACTTTAAATATTTACAGGCTTAACAACCAGACAGTGTCTTTAAAAACACATGATGTTCTCCGGGAAATACGTAATAACATTTTCTACAAGGCTGCGTTAAGCAAATGTGCTAAAATACACACAGCAACATCAGCAGAAACACCCAAATATGTGACTGCTGCTGAGGGGGGCAGAGCAGCTCTCCTGTTTGAATCCATCATAGTTGTTGCAGATACAAACGACGGTTATCTCTGTAATTATTCTAAATTAAATTACTGGGTGAAGCTAATGGCTTTCTATTTAATAAGTACGGTGGCCCCCGAGGTGCAAAACACAACAACATGTCTGACACATTTTTTTTTTATTGTGTGTTTTCTCTGTTTTGCACCTCAGGGTTGATGTAAATAAGTGATTCTACCTGGGTTTTTAACGCTTTAATGGTCTACATGCTCTGCAGGAATACAGATATCTGCATATGAAAGCATTGGAAGTGTTGGTTCTGGTTTCTGTTTGCAGTCCGACCAATCAGGGTTAAGTAGGCTTTGGTTGCCTGCAGGAAGGTGGAACACATTGGCTTAAATGTAATCTCAAAACCTACTGGCTGCCGTCTGATGCCGATTTAGCCTTTTATTGGCTTTTTAAAATAAAGATTATCTGCATTAATTTGCATATATCTGTTTAGGACAATTAGCCGAGATGTCGTCTGGACCGTCTCAAGTTGCTAATTGGACTGTAAACAACGATCGCAGCACAGAAGAGGAAGTTTTGGCCCAGACATGTGTTGTCTGGATATCTGCTTTCTACACCAGAACCCCCAAAATTTTTGGCCGTCGCTACCCGAGAAGCTAAATTGCAGTCAGGCAGGTAGCCAGCTGGTGAATATGTGGCTGCTTTTTTTCACCTAGAAGCCAAAAAAACGGATAAATCCAAACAACATAAAGACGAGAAAACAGGCATTTCCATTGTGGGGTTTTCCAGCATTGTTGCCATGATGTGATAGCCGTTATGTAAAACCCCAGTAACTCTTTCATGAGTCAGGTGATGACTTATAAGAGTAAAGAACTTGCACGGCGTGTCTTTAAGCGAGACGATAAATTCAAAGGCAGTGAAGTGAAATGAAGTCGGAGGATAAGACTGGTGACACAATTACTGTCAAGAAATCCCACAAAAAGACCAAAACCAACAATCTGTTAGTCCGTCTCTAAATACTTTCTGACAACCCGACCCCGTCTGTGGCTCTCAGCCTCAAGCCTGTCCACATAAATCTTTTAAAAACAGCTCACAAATATATAGTTTCATTTTTTTTTTCAGAAAATTACTAAAACATCTGGGCACTGTAGTTTTTAGCAAACATTCCTCAAACAGCAAGAAATAGTAAAGATGCTGTGGGGGGGACTATTTTCAGCGGTGGATGAATCCGCATTCGGTGCTCTAGTGAGTATTTCTGGCTGCAGATGTGGTGGTGTGCGACTGAAAATAAACCACAGTGTGGGTGTTCATGGTGATAAAATGTCACCGGGTGCACTTGTGTTTGCTGTTTTCATCAATTAAAGCAGACTTGAACAAACTGAGACATTCACTGTGGAAGTTTTCGCTCCCGTCGCGGATCATGAAACGTCGCTCCGTACCTTCGCGATGTCCAGATGTTGCTCGTGGCACTGGACGGCGTTGGTGAAGTCTCCCAGCGCTGTGTACACGGCGCCCATGTTGCCCAGCTGTCGAGCCTCGGAGAGCTGGCACTGCGTCTGCCGCGCCAGCAGCACGCACTGCTTGTGGCTCGCCAGCGCGTTGGGGTAGTCGCCGATGGCCGTGTACACATGACCGAGGCTGCTGAGAGCGCTGGACGCCGCCTGAAATCACACATACGACAAAAACACACAGGTCACAACAGCATCTTTACAAAACCAATAATATAAGATATAAAAAAATATTATAATATCAGTTGAGTTCATATTTCTGTTAAAAAGTCCTTCACTGCCTCATGTTTGATTGAAGAATATTATAATTGTCTGTATGTTGCAGATATTTATTCAACTATAATTCCAGTTTATTACATTTTTGGGTCTCATTTCCTGTTGTTTTAACTATCGTTCCAATTTGTAATAATAACATTTTATTAACTGACGTAACTGTTGAATGGAGATCTTGGCAAACGCAGCTTGTTGGCTGAAAAGAGCTGAGATGAAGCAACAAACACAACCAGCCAGAAACTGTGATTTAACGTTAACGCTGCAGCGAGTGTGTGTGCAAAACTTTTTTTTTTTCATGGATCACTCACTGGTCAAAGTGGACAGGCGCCTCCAAAGGCTTCAAGTTTACTACATCATCATTTGGCTCTACATAATCTGATTAATTGCTAATTTGTTAGAGATTTGCACCACTGGAATATAAACTACGTCCTCCATCTCTGCTGTTAAGTTATGTTTTATTAAACTGCACACAGGAAACTGAGGGCAGCTCAGTATTATTATTCCATTATGGGAGCACATTATCAGTTATTTTCTTTAATAATTGATTGATTGTTCAATGCATGAGATGTCAGAAAAAATGTTTTATGTGACCAACAGTCAAAAAACCCAAAGATTTTGATGGAAAACTGGGAAAACTAGCAAATATTTACATTTTAGAAGCTGCTACCAGTGAATTTTTAGCATTTTTATGTTAAAAAATGGCTTAAAATATCAATTATCAAGATTGTTACCAACAGTTTTCTGTTATCTAATCATTTCAGCTGTAAAATCAATATGAATTATTCTGAATATTTCAGTTTTACCTCTAAATAAAGTGGTTCTGATGACTTATTTTGAGAGATTTCAGCGAATAAATCAGACGAAATGTGACAGTAGGGGGGTGCATGTCACCCTCACCTATCACCAAATGGAAATAATGTCCTGCACACACACACATAAACACACACACACACCAATACCGGAGGCTACAGGAGTGAAATCTAATCTTTCACATCCTATTAGACCCCGTTGGTGAGAGTGTCACCCTCGTGCCACCACCGCTCCCGCTCCTTCGTCGGGTTCTTTGCGACTTCTATTATTACTGTTTTAGTTTCGCACATGAGACACTTTTACAGCACTTTGAGCCGTCTGATGATCTCCAGCACCGCTCTTCCTGCTAATTACTGGGCTTCTTCAGGCATAATACCAATGCAAATCACCATGTGAGCGTTTCAGCTTCAGTTTGTGCTGCTGTTGTCGTCACACGTGCATGAAAACGGGGCCATGAACTCACACACACACACACACACACACACACACACACACACACACACACATTTCCTCTTGCAAACACTCTTGTCTGGTTCTCTGATTAGATAGAGAGATGAGAGAGAGTCGACGCTCCTGCTCCTGCTCTCTAATTAGAAACCTGCCTACTCATTTTCTAACTAATCTTAAGGTTATTGGTATTGATCAGCCGGCTATCAGAGGAGTCATGGGAAATATTTGAGAGGAGGAACAGTCTGTTTCAAATTAAGCAGAAAAAATGAAGACATGAGCACTCGGTGTGTATCGACACATTTCTCCTTTATCACACGGCACACAGTCTGCTGAGTCTCTAAGTGTTCACACATACAGACACACACACTGTGAATGAATACTCTCCCAGCAAAGCAGATACACTGATTTCCTGTTAATGTTTTAATAAATTCCAGTTTTATATAATATGATTTTGCAGTAAATCGTTTAATTTTTTTTACTAATTTCCTGGAAATGTTCTGTTTCCTCTGCAAGTATTTAACAGTTAAAGGTGGAGTGCAGGACGTTCGTCTCCCCCTTGTGGCAGTGAGAGTTATTACAAAAACACTGTTGACACACGCTTGTGGCTGCTTTCACACCTAATCTGACAGTGCGGCGAAAACGCTAGTTGTCCCGTTCATTTGAACTGGGGTAGTGCAGCTCGCCTGCTGCGGCGTCACACTGGACTGCAGCCGGAAAAGTCGGTCGTAGGTCGGCGATTATACCGGAAGAGGAACGTTGTTTATTTAGCATGTAGCATTGTAGAATCTCAGCGTTCTGCTTTGGACGAATATGATTGATGTAACTTTATAACGAAGATGATGAAGGAGAGACTCATCGCCGCTGTGAGTAATTTCACAACCTTATACGAGCGCTTCTTCCTTTTCTTTGTCTCTTTCGTTGTTTGATGTCCAGAAGGTCCCAGCCCAGACCTTCTGGACTGGGAGGATTAAAAAGTTTACAATGTGATGCCCACAAATCTGCACTGATGCACTGCTGGGTCTGGTGTGAATGCAGCCTTAGTCACAGGCTCCATCCTCACTACTGTTGTGGCTATAAAACGGTAGTTAAATTGTTTTCAAGCGTCACACAACCCCAAACGAAATGACTTGTTTCACTATCAGAGTTTGACACATTCGGTCCGATAACATTTGGAAAGTCTAAGAAGAGCTGCACGATTACGTTATTTCATCCCCGTTCAAGTTAGCAGAGCGCTAACCGGACGTTAACTGGCTCTAGTGCACATCCTCTGCCCATAGAGCATTAAACTCTGTATACTGACGGTGATAGGCTTCATCATTATATGTAAAAGTTTTACACAATTTTTTTAGGACATTTTACAGTTTGACAGTTTAAAAAGTGTTAAAAAGATGATCTCGCTGATTCTGCTGCATCATTTTGTTGGTTTTTTAAACTGCCCATTATGATTCCAACAATACAAACAATGAATTAAAGCTCTATATTTATATTCTGGGGCTCTACTGGAATATCTTTGCATGATTCCCAGTTAAAAACTCCTTATTTATCTTCTACTGGTCCTTTATGCAGCCCCTCAGTTCAGCCTCTGTCTGAAACAGGAAGTTTTGGCTCCTGTCTCTTTAAGGCCCCGCCTCCTGATGAGCCTCCTCTGCTCTGATTGGTCAGCTTTCAGGAAGTTTCCATCGTCTCCAGAGGCTACGTAAACCATGGCCCCCTTGGCTTTTGACTTGCATTCATACGTTCACCTCAAGTTTTATATCTTTGACATGTTTAACATCTGATATTAAAACAATTAAAACAATAATAGAGAATCACAAAAAGGCCTGACGTGTCGTCCTTTAAGCCTGACAGCTTTCCAGCTGGTTACAGAAACAGCGGACACGTCGGTGGGTCTGGACGGCCTGCAGGAACAGCGCTGTTTCCTCCACAGGAAACATGACACGGCTGATAATGACTGTAATCTGCTAAACCCATAACACAGCTCATATCTGCGAACACACAGCGTGATGTAATTATCAATAAACCCTGTCCTGAGGTATAGACTCGCTGTAGGAATCATCTCCTTGATGTAATCACAGAGACAATAACTAAGTTAGAGGTCTGCTGAGCACAAACGGCAGCACACACACACACACACACAAAATAAAAAGCGAATTTGACCTTTCAAAACTCACAATGACGGACTGAGACTGTAATTAAATGTTTGCGAGTTTAAAGAACGTGAGAGAGAAGAAGAAGAAGAAGCTATGAATTATAAAGGAGGGGTTATTAGCATGTTCGTTACTCATTTATGTCCCACATGCAGCAGCTCTCTCTCTCTCTCTGAGACTCAGAGAGACAGCCAGCCTTCATTTTTTTTAAAAATAATGATACTGATGAATAATAATGTCAATTAAATCATATTCTTGTAAAAAAAAATGTACAATTGTTGGAGCTAATTATAATTTTTCTCTTTATTTTCCTCCAGACATTTAGAGTTGCAATTAGTAACTAACTAAATCTAAATATTTAACAAAAATGCATCAGATTTTTATTTAAAGAATATACATTTCCATCTTTATCAAAAACTAAACTCCCTTTTAGAAAAATTGTTTCCAAAAAATATGTGACCCATCTACAGAAAAGCTTTTAACACGTCCTTCAACTTGTCAAAATCTTACTTTGATCACCAGAACGCCCCAAAAACGAGCTTTTAAAAGAGACGTATTCTGCACATTTCCAGGTTTATATTTATATTCTGTGGCTCTGCTGGAATATTTGACCCTCAAGGCCTCTTTCACACAGAGATTCTGCATTAAAGCCATAAAGAAGAAGATCCATCATTAAGCCAAACAAAGCCGGCATAATGCCGCCCACATGTGTCAGCTCGCTGTCCCGCTGCACCAGCTGTCCCACTTACACAGATCCGACTCTGTGACTCCGTCTGTAGCCGGTTTACTCGAGGAGCAAGTCCAACCCCTCCGACTCTGTCCCCGAGAGCTGCGAGGTGGAATAAAGGTGCAGCACTCCCGCCTTCGACAGGCTGTGTAAAAGGTGCTGCTGAGACAGACAGTTTAGCTACAAGCTCCTTTTAAAAAGCACATTCAAGGCGGGAATGTTGTGCCTTTATCCCGCCTCGCCGTTCTGTATAAAAGGAAGGAAGGTGGAATGGCAGCGGAGGTCGTCGCATTGCTGGAACGACGTCTGTGTAAAAGGGACGGCTGATGACAACACACACTAGACGCCAGCGCTGTCACATGGCGTCAGAGTGGCTTTGTTTGGTTCAATGTAAAAAAGTAAAGCCGGCACATTGACAGGTTTTCTCTGGGATCTCTGTATCCCTGTCTCGATGAGCCCGCTCTGTTCTGATTGGTCGGCTTTCAGGAAGCTTCCTCCGGCGACATAAACAAACTTTAGCAGCAGGATTTCACTTTTTTTTCTCCTTCCTCTTTACTTGAAATATAATCTTGGTATCAAACAGCTGCAGAACAGATCCGACATCATCAGGAGGAAGAAGTTGAGGTAACTAACTATGAGGACATTTTGTGACATCACAGCTGGTTTGGAGCAAATCCAGAGAAGCCGGTTCAACATATCCAGACTTTATTTATGTGAGCTGCTCAACAAATCCTAAACTGAAGGTCAGAGATGAGTGGTGTCATAACGGTGGATATGATTAACTTTATTTGTTGACTCAGGCTTTCTGCTTCACATAAAAAGGAGCGTTTGGCGTCACTTGACTCTTTTCCCGCTTAAAATGGACCAATCAGGTGCCGCCTGCTTCAGTCAGGAGGAGCAGCTCGTTATAACGGAGAGCTGTGAATAATATGAACACATTATCACAGCGAAAAGCAGCAAATAAGGTGAGAGATGATTTGAACTGCTGATCCTGTAAATCTGTTGATTAAAACACTAATTCATTAATTACGTAATCAGTTCATATCTTATTGTTATCTCACTGTGCCTCCCACATCCACAACTCTGAAACTTTAAACCTGATGCATTTTAACATTAAACTCTGTCCCAGAATGAAGGATCAAACCCCATCCCACAGTAACTCAAACCTCTTGCATCATTTCAAATTTACAATATGACATCAAATCAATGATCAATCTGATAAAAGACTGATCAGTTTTCTAATCAGTGTTCTATTAGCAGCTTTGTTAAACAGACTTAATGAAACTCAGAACTTAACCTGCTCCAGACCAGGTTAAGTTCGCTGCATCGGTTACCATGGTGATCTATCAGGTTAAAAGAGACACACCTTCATGACACTGAAACCTCTGAAGGCTTTAGTCTCCACACACCTCGCTGACCCACTGATCCCACTTCACACTCCTCTGGTCCAGTTTGTAACTCACACAGACTTCTTCTGTCCAACAGTTCAACGTTTCAAATGAAAAATATTTGCATATTTATTTATTTTTAATGAGGAAGAAAAGAGTAGATGTCATTCTAAGAATTTTTAACTAGTTAACTGATTTTTTTTATTTTTATTTTTTTGTGGAAACACAAATTATTGTTGAAAGTGTTTCTCTGTCTGGAGGAGATCTGAAAATAAATATTTGTATGTTAATAAAAAAAAAAAAATCTGAAATTCTAAACATGAAATAATTATTTTAAAAATCCCTTCCAGCCATGTTTTAAGATATTATATAAAAACTCTGCTTTGAATAATAATCTGTGTCTAATAGGGTTTTTTTTTCTTCCACAAACACTTTCTTAAAATAACATTTACTCCTCAACAACAACAACAACAACAACAACAAATCCAGAATCTATTTATATGCAGATATTTTTAGTTTTAAAAGTTTAACAGCTGGACACAACATGTCTCCTCCTTCACTGTGAAGTCCACTATCAGGTTTTTGTTTGTTTGTTTGTTTGTTTGTTTTTGCACTGGAGGCTTCAAGTTTCCACATCAGTTAAATACTGGACTACAATTGGCTCCAAACTAGTTGTGATGTCACAAATCTTGCTCATAAGTACACCTGCTAAAGTGAGATGTTCAGTCTGCACATGCTGTACATTATTCTGCACAGAGAAGAAGAAGAAGAAGAAGAAGAAGAAGAAGAGGAAAAAGAAGAAGAAGAAGAAGAAGAAGAAGAAGAAGAACAACAACAACAACAACAACACCAAGAAGAAGAAGAAGAACAACAACAACACCAAGAAGAAGAACAACAACAACACCAAGAAGAAGAAGAAGAAGAACAACAACACCAAGAAGAAGAAGAACAACAACAACACCAAGAAGAAGAAGAACAACAACAACAACACCAAGAAGAAGAACAACAACAACACCAAGAAGAAGAAGAACAACAACAACAACACCAAGAAGAAGAAGAACAACAACACCAAGAAGAAGAAGAACAACAACAACACCAAGAAGAAGAACAACAACAACACCAAGAAGAAGAAGAAGAAGAACAACAACACCAAGAAGAAGAAGAACAACAACAACAACACCAAGAAGAAGAACAACAACAACACCAAGAAGAAGAAGAAGAACAACAACAACACCAAGAAGAAGAAGAACAACAACAACAACACCAAGAAGAAGAACAACAACAACACCAAGAAGAAGAAGAAGAACAACAACAACACCAAGAAGAAGAAGAACAACAACAACAACACCAAGAAGAAGAAGAACAACAACACCAAGAAGAAGAAGAAGAAGAACAACAACACCAAGAAGAAGAAGAAGAACAACAACAACACCAAGAAGAAGAAGAAGAAGAACAACAACACCAAGAAGAAGAAGAAGAACAACAACAACACCAAGAAGAAGAAGAAGAACATATTCAGTTTTACAGTGTGAAGTTTGTCTCTGAAGATAAAAAAGATGATCAGTTTAATCCTCTCTGTGGATGGATCACACACACACACACACACACACACAGTCGTTCCTTTAATTCGGGGCTTTAACGAGTTCTAAAAACTGTCACCGAAAACAACCAAAGTGACCTTTTGTGGAATTTACCACTTCTAATTAGCAGCAGCACATCCTGCTCTTTTCATTCCCGCTCATGTGTGTCCTCGTGTGTGCTGTAGATTTGTACGTGTGTGTGTGAAAGCAGGACAACACACACACACACACACACACACACACACACACACACTGAAATCCCAATTCCCAGCTAAGTGATGAGTGTAAACACATAAAATCCAGTTGACACATCTCCGAGGCGGACTTCTAGGCAGGAAAAGGGGGATTTAATAAATGGCGAGGAGGAGGCCTCTGTGTGTGTGTGTGTGTGTGTGTGTGTGTGTGTGTGTGTGTGTGTGTGTGTGTGTGTGTGTGTACAGTCGACCGTCCAGACAAGTGTTTGATTTCCCTCAAGGACACAATGTTTCCCCTGCACCAGAAAAAAAAAACACACAAAAAAAATCCAATCATGTTGTGTCTGGGGCTGCGAGCCGGTACGCTGCATGCACGTTTGCTTTATGTCTACATATATATATATTTATAAAAAGAGGCTACAACCAGTGTCATCACAAATAAGGATGCAGGGAAATCTAATTCTGTAACAACAAAAAAACAAACCTTTGGGGTTAAAAAAGGGTGTTCAGAGAGAGGTGGATCTGTAACGCATGAGAGCAGAGAAGAAGAGAGGACAGATAGAGACGGGAGGGAGACTCGTGGTGGTAATGCATCCTGCATGTGCTGCCGCGCTCGATAAACCGAGCCAGGAGAGATGCAGCAGCCTCTGAAAAGCAAAGCTCAATCACCCAAAAAATGTGAGCTTTTCACCCTCAGCGTGCGATAAAGGCAGAGATGAGTTCTCCTGCTGTTGAGAGGAGGAGGAGGGAGGAGGGAGGGAGGGAAGCGACAGACCTGAGTTAACTTGGCTCGTGTCCGTTTGACTCTGAGTGACCAAGAATCTGTCAGACAGCGTGTTTGTCTGCTCTCGTGTTAGCTGTTGACAGTCACATTAGCATCTCTGGACTGGGTTTTATGTGATTTGAGGAAGCGAACACTAACCAAACATCGTCCTGAAAGCTTTTTTTCTTCTTCAAGTACGAACAATAAAGCATAAATCTGACATCCTTCCTGCTCATCTAAGTATGTCAGCAGAGCATTTAAACAGGATAACGTTACAAACACTGATTCCTTTACAATATGAGGATCCTACATGGATCATCTCCTGGTGATGACGCTGGCGTACGTTAGCCTCAGATGTTTAACACCACGTATAAATGCCACATCTGGGCTGCGGGATGCATCTCAGCCGTCGCCTCATTGTCTTCTGGCAGCTCTCTGCAGGAGACGACACCGAGAGTTTTGTGCTGCGTTTGGATGGAAAATGGAAAATACAAACACTCGACTGTCACCAACATGTTGGGTTTAATGTGGCTATTAATCTCTGCAGAAAGACTTTCTATTGTGAATTTATGAGTGAAGCTTCCATTAATTATTGTCTATTATTCCGTTTAATGATATAAAACCTGCATACAGCCACGTGCAGAGTGTTCAAACACCTAAACGTCGCTTTCACGTTGACTAAAGCGAGATTAGAGCTGAATTTGTATCGATCGTGTCTCTCATACACAAACGTGCGGCATCTATGTGCATATATCTGTAGTTTAGCACACTCCCATGTATGTAACCGTCACACGCATGTGTTCAAATAAACGTCTGTCGCTCCGTGGTGAGGTTTAGTTGGGGTTTTTGTCTTGTCTCCATGTTTTGTGTCGTCATTTCCTGTTTTATTTTGAAAAGTTAATCCTCTCGTTTCAGGTCACTCGGGTTCATTTTGTTTCATGTCCTGGTTCATGCTCGGGATCCAGGTTTGTTGTTTTTGCTCTCGTCCACGTTCAGGTCAAGTTTTTCGCCGCCTTGTTTTGCCTTCACATTAAAAATAAAGGTTGTTTTTTTTTTTGTTCGATACCTCGTCTGTGCGATCGAGTCCTCCCGCCGCCACACCGTACTGACAGAACGAACCGACCAGGACTTAACTACACAGACAGAACTGACGAGGGAACGCTCGGGGTAATCAAACAGACACACGAGGGACGGGCAACTGACCTGAAACGAGAGGATTAACTTTTCAAATTAAAACAGGAAGTGACGAGACAAAACACGGAGACAGGACAAAAACCGCGGCGTTACACTGCCTTTGTTGTTTCAAAGAATCTCAATAATAAATCTGCACCTCTTATCATTTAGTGTGTTTCCATCTAACTGTTTTATGCACATTTTCAAATTATGTGCATTAAAAAAATGGCGGAAATGCTTTAATTTTGAAAGAAATCTCAGTATAGCAGAAATGTTTTTACGTTTAGCTGAAGGTGAAAAAGTTGGTGTATAAATAAAAACTAAATGTATTATTGCTTTCCATGCTGCGTCCAATCTAAGATGTGTTTTATTAAATTAATAGTTTTTTTCTCTTTTAATATTTGTGTTTCCTGTTTTATCAGCTGCTACAGAGACATATGTAACACAGAGTCCTGCTGGATGCTGGAGAAGGAATTTATTATTGCTTGATAATTGTCTTAAACAATTAATTCACAACCCAAACTGTTCATTAATTTTCTGCCAACTGCACTAATTGCAAAGCATCAGTTTTGTATTGAATCAAACTATAAAGGATTCGACTTTATTGTCTTTATTGTGTCCACATCTGCAGGTTAAACATCAGCTCTCTGCGGCCTCCGTCTTTGTTTGGAGGAACGCTGTCTGCAAAACAAACAAACAAACAAACAAACACATGTTCCACGCAGCGAATCAAACGCACAGTAGGAGATATGGATTTCTGCTGATGACCGTGTTTGGAGTCGCCTTAAGCCGTGCACCTGTGGAGAAAAAGCTCAATAATCATCTGTCAACAACACAGACATTCGACTCCGTCTGCGGCGCGTTTATTCCCGACACACGAGCTCAGAGAGAGAGAGAGAGAGAGGAGAGAGAAACTAGTCCGTCTGGTTTCGATCCTGAACGTCTGAGCTCCAAGGTGAACAGCATTCATGACTCACAGCTAATGAGACACTTTAATTTAGAGCCAAAATATAAAACAAAACGTAAAGACGCAGGGACAGAAATACACCCCCAGACACTCTCACTGTTAGACGCTCGCATGCTTTCAGTAAAATGAACTCGCTCAAAGCCTCATTCGTCTTAGTGACAGGTGTTCAATCGACCTCTCTGGATCCAGGATGCAATCACATGCTATTAACTGTGTGACTGTGTGTGTGTGTGTGTGTGTGTGATGTGTTTAGAGGGTCCAGTGGAGCCTTCAGGAACATTACAGAAGCCGTAGCACATTTATAATAACCCTCTACATGAGAAACTTCTTATTGAATTAACTACTGCGAGACATAATAATCAGCGCAGCTTCATCACGGCTGATGTTGTGATGGTGATGCTGATCAAACCTTTTACCCTGATGAAGACCTTTATGGTCAAAACATGTTGAATATTAGAGTTTTTTATTTTATTTTATATGATCGAGACAACTTTTTCACAAGTATTGATCAAAAGATGTTGACTGTAAGTTTATATTTCTGAAGGATAGAGGAGCTAACTTCAAGGTAAAGTCCATGTTTACTCTGTCACAAGTAGGATATTATAGAAATTTTGCTATATTGTTTTATATATTTGTGTCATTCATTAGTTTCTATGTCTGCTAGACGCCTGCACCGACTATTATTATTAGTCGTATTTCTATTATTATTACAGTTGTTATTGTTGTTGTTGTTGTTGCTGTGCATCTCTCTCATAGGTTTGGTTCTGTTTGAGGTTTCTTGGCATTAAAGGGAGTTTTTCTTGCCGCTGTCATCAAGTTCTTGCTCATGGAGGAATGTTGGGTCTCTGTAAATGAAATATTATCTAATCTTTAATATCTAGACTTGCTCTGTGTGAAAAGTGTCATGACTTGACATTGTTAGCTATCTCTCAATTAGAGTCCTGCCTACCGAAACATTTCTAAAAGACGTTAGGGGTTTTTGTCCTGTCTCCATGTTTTGTCTTGTCATTTCCTGTTTTATTTTGAAAAGTTAATCCTCTCGTTTCGGGTCACTTGCCCTTCCTCGGGTTCATTTTGTTTCATGTCCCGGTCCACGTTCATTCTCGGGATCCGGTTTGTTGTTTTTGCTCTCGTCCACGTTCAGGTCAAGTTTTTGCCTTGTTTTGGCTACGCCTTAAAAATAAAGGAGTTTTTTTTGTTCGATACCTCGTCTCTGCGACCGAGTCCTCCTGACATCACACCGTACTGACAGAACTGATGAGGGAACGGGGAACAGATGGAAACACTCATCATAATCATCATAATCTACTATTATTATTAGTCGTGTTTCTATTATTATTATGGTTGTTATTGTTGTTGTTGTTGTTGCTGTGCATCTCTCTCTCTTTCTCTCTCATAGGTTTGGTTCTGTTTGAGGTTTCTTCCCATTAAAGGGGAGTTTTTCTTGCCGCTGTCACCAAGTTCTTGCTCATGGAGGAATGTTGGGTCTCTGTATATTAAATAGTACAATCTAGACCTGCTCTGTGTGAAAAGTGTCATGACTTGCTATCCCTCAAATAAAGTAGAGTCCTGTTTTTTCATACAGCAGTGTGCCTACTGAAAGGTCTTTATGGCAATAATGAATTTGAGCATTAATCTGATGAATCGCTGCAATTTTTCAGGGTTTTATTCCACATTTTTGTTTCTCTGTCTGCTTGTTCTACTTATCAGCTGTTTCACAACTGAATTTCCAGTAAATATGACAGCGAGTCTCTCTTATGACACAAAGAAACACGTTCCTGGAACTTTATATTCACCAGAATGACACAGCAAATACTGATTGTAAACTGGTTTTGTTTATATTCATAATACCAGCAACTCTCCTGAAAATCAAAGTTGATTCTGTTTGGCTGAAACCTTCCTCTCTGTCCCGCTTCCATCCAAAACTTCAGCTCATTATTTCCTATTTGTCCATGTCGTAATGTTTATTCGCATGTTGAAAGGTGATGAGCAAACACATATTTTAAGACCTTCGCTTTAAAGTAAAATAAACATAACTGATTTCATCTGCAAATTATCCAACTGGGAGAAAAAAATAAAAAAAATCTTATAAACAGTCATTTTATCAAACAACCAGCAAAACTGGGGTTTCAAAATGTGCTCATCGGCCTCTCGACTTCAAATGATCTCACTGTATAAACTGGA
This sequence comes from Euthynnus affinis, assembly GCA_029490765.1. Lineage (NCBI taxonomy): Eukaryota > Metazoa > Chordata > Actinopteri > Scombriformes > Scombridae > Euthynnus > Euthynnus affinis. The sequence goes on from CM055855.1 coordinate 26,949,959, forward strand.
TCTTTGGGGACGGCTCAGCTGTGTGTAGAAGCTCAGACAGAACAGTTAAATCCTGCCGCAACGCTGGAAGATTTAAATAATTAATGAAGGATTTGAGGTCTTGCCAGCTGTGCGTAAATTACGCAGGATTTTTTGGAGAGCATGAGTGTGAAACCTCTGCCAGCACGTCGCTGTGAGCAGGAGGAAACACAATCAACTGAGAGAAAAAGAAAAAAAAAAATGCCTCGGCGTTGCTATTTATTTGGTTTTTATCATTTATTTATTTCCTCAGGAAGTCAGTCAGTTCACTTCTGCTGCTCGGTTTGTGCAGGTACGAGTTTGCAAAAGAGGATCCGTACAGGACTCTAAACTCAGCAGCGTGCAGGATAAATGTCTGCTTTTTTTTTGTTAGTTATTTAAGCATACTGTATAAATTAAATATGCTGTTAGGTAAGATTTCTCCATATTTCCAAAAACTACTTAAACCTGACAGAAAAATGGGGGAAAAACACTACTAATCAACACCTAACGAAGAATACAAACTAATTATTAACTAATCTGAGGCAACACTCAACAAACAGGATCAAAATAAAACCAAAGAAAACCTCATAAAGCAGGGATATTCAACTTCAATAGCAAGTGGGCCACACAGAATATTTGTCAACTAATGGCAAAAAATAACTTGAAGATGATAAATATTATATTAGTATGAATTAATGACACATATCTATTTTTAATACGTTCATATAAGGTGCTTTTTAACAAAGGTCCATACTTATATTTTGCTGCATTCAAAATAACAACAATAAACAGACAGACTAGTTTATTACTTCTCTGTCCGTTCGCTGTGGAACTGGCGGTTTTCCACGTCAACTTTTCGTTTCTTTGGCTTTGAGAGCGACATGTTTGTACGGCGGCGTTAGCTTAGCTGACTCTGACCTCTCACCCACAAAGCGCGACTGTAGCAACCAATCACAGCGCACGTGTATCCGGCACGTAGATGTGTAGTAGGCCTATGACTATGGAGATTATTCCCTATCTTTATTCAAGAGCGCAGCATATAAAATCGAGAGCAAACTTTATTGATTTCACGTTCAAATTTTGTAATTTGTCCCTCAAAGCCCTCCCCTCGCACTCAAACTTCAACTCTTCTCCTCGCACTCAGGTTTCTTCTGCGCGCTCACTAAGTTTCTGCTCACTGATTTCTCCACTGCGCTCGGATTTTTTTTGCGTAGCAACAAGCATAGCAACCACCCTGTCAGAATCATCCAATCAATAGAAGGCCCGGTTTTGGGTTGACCAATGAAATGGAGCCTGCCTCCTTGTGTTAGTCAAAGTCAAGGATCTCAAGTAACATTTTTTTATGCTGCTATTACTTCCTTCAGATACATCCAAATGGTGTTCACCCTTGCTATAATATAGTAAGTTCAACTGATTTAATTGTAAATATGCAGGCATGCAAATAGGGACGTGTTTAAGATATTAACATTATGTGAAATCCTTCTAATAGGGCAGAGTTTGACAGCAAGGTTAAACACCATTTGTTTACCTAATAAAAAACTATTTTAACATACACATGACATGTTACACCAGTTGCGTTTGTTTAAATAGCAGCTAAACACTAGCTAAAGCTAATCATATTATCATGGATGTACACTCTTGAATAAAGATAGGGAATAATCTCCATATATGACGTGACGTGGATATTTTCGAGTCAGACTGGAACGTTGTTGAAGTGATGTTACCGGTATACGAATCACACGAATCAATCATTGTGATTTACTGGCAATCTTGCGGACCGTAAGAAATCTCAAGCGGGCCGTATTTGGGAAAAACACAGACAGGTGACTGTGAAGAAGAAGAGCAGCGATGAAAGAGTAGAGATAAAAACACACACAGGTATCCAAAAGACAAGACAGGAAGTGTTTTATGGACCGGAGAGACTGTCAGTCAACATCGGCAGCCATTAATCTTCCTACCAACAGCGACATATTCTGGTAGTCACAGATATTTATGTACAAATCCTTACACTATCTGCACATAAAGCAGCAGAGGAAGCAAACAGGACGGCAGAATAGCCGACATGAATCACCGCTGATTAACACACAATCACACCGGCTTGTTTATATTTCTGCTACAATATTAAAGAGACGGTAAAATATTCCACAAATCGTGCCACGGGCGCAAAATCATGAGATGAAATAAAACATTAAACCCAGCGAGACATAATTGGATCTGTCATGACACAATGTTGTATATTCACACTGCATGCTGGGAAATTTAACACACACACACACACACACACACACACACACACCAGCATATGGGAGTAGTTAAAAAAAAGAAAAGAAGAAAAAAAAGGTAAACACACACAAACAACCTGACAGCTTTACTTTGTGTTTTGAGACATAAAGGGGCCAAAGTCTAATCTGTAACAGCGATCTCATTAACTACGGTTTTCACAACTGTCCAAAGTGTTTCAGAGGAAAGACAATGAGTTCATCTGTGGCCCGCAGCGGAGAAAACACTGCTCCCGAGAGAACAGACGGAAAAAAGTTCCAGACAAGAAGAGGAAAAGTTTATTCTCTGTATTGATGAGGGTTCAGATGATCGTGTAGTCGTGGAAACAGACAGACTAACAAAGGTAACAAAGAATCAGTGTCATACATGCAGCTATCCTTCCTGCTGATCCGACTCTGAGCTTTCCTCCTCGCCGTGAGGTTGGCTGCAAATATCAACTTGTTTATCTTTCACCATTCTGACTGTGCTGCACTGAAATCAGGGCTGTTATTGCCAAGCTGGCATCTCGACTTGAAGAGGAACCTTAAGAGTGCAGCAGCATCGCCGACAGCCGTTGGACGCCGGCTGCAACTCACTCCCGTTCAAAAAGAGTCAACTCCTCTCTAGAGATACAGAGTCAGTGGATTTATTATGGTCTTAATCTCTGAATTCAGGCTCTCTAATAAGTGTCCTGGTGGTCGTTTTGCTCTGTTGATAAGATTTGAGGACTTGATGTCTGCCGTGTGGGTGTTGATTGACAGCTGTGATTGACAGCTGGCTCACCTGCTGCTCTCCTCGACTCCAAGACTCACACTGAGTCGAACAGATTTTTGATATGTTGCTGCTTTTATTTCCACATCCAGCAGTTGCAGAACAACATTATCATTCATTTAAAGTCGTGTTTCTGTCCACCTGGTGAATATAAGTCCAATCTTCTCTCTCTTTTAGCTTCTGTTTCTGCTCTCTACCAACTCCTGAGGGAAATATCTGGCTCTTTAGCTGCTAAATGCTACCAGCTAGTCTACAGCTAACTGTTTGGTGCTGAGCGACGCTATGAGAGCCGCTGAGAGTGAACCAGAACAGTAAAAGTTGCAGCTAAACAGATAAACAACGAGGCTGAAACTCGACTATAAAGCTCCGTAAAGCCAAGAGGAGCTGCTGATAATTCTCTGTAGGTTCATCACTACGAGCCAAACACATTAGACACTGACAGTGAATACGTTGTTATTCTGACAAATATCGATTATATTCACTTTAATATTAACTTCTAATCAATCAAAGTCAATTGTGCCTCTTGCAAACTTGGTAACTTGGGAAGAAAAAAACACTCCAGCCAAGACCCGGCAGAGACAGAGGGCACGGCGCTCGAGCCAAGAGTGACTGCAGATCTATACAACATGAGTCATCACATGAATATACATGAGCACATTCTCCCCCCTTTTTTCAACACTAACAGAGGCACACACATGCATGCAGAAACATACCTCTCTGTCCTTGAGCTTCATCGCCAGCACCAGCTGGTTTCTGTGATTGGCCAGCGCTTCTCTATAGTTTCCTTTAGAGAAGAGGGCGGAGCCGAGGTTTCCGTGAGCGCGGCATTCACCCGACTGGTCACCTGTAAGACGGTGCAAAGAGCAGAGATGTGCGTGAAGTTCAAACCCGTGTTGTTCGACCATGTGTTCGCGGTCTAAACTCCATGATGCTCTCCTCTTCCATACCTAAAGTCTTGGTGACCTCCAGGTCCTGCTGCATGTAGGCCATGCTCTTCTCCGTGTTGCCTAGAGACCAGAAAGCGGAGCTCAGCGCCGAGAAGACGGACCCGCGCAGCTTCAGCGAGCACGTGCCGATCTTTAACCCCGCCTCCAGCACCACGACCGACGCTCCGTGGAAACTGTGGGTCAGCAGCTCCTGACCGATGACGGACACGACCACGAACGGGCTCTTGTCCAGCTTCATCTTCTGCAGCTGCTGGTAGGTGGGCTCAAGAGTGTCTGTGAAGGTGTAGACAAACAGACACACACGCAAAAGATTAGTCCACCTATTTAGCCTTAACAGCAGGATATAAACACTCAGTTAATGGTTTATAACACACATCATGAATATTACATTTATTTGCAACAGTTATTTCAGACCTTGTTTGTTCCTTAGCCTTTGTTGCTAAGGTGGTTGCTAAGGTGTTTCCATGTATTGTTTACGTTGTCCACGCTCATATTTTGGCTCAGATTGCAGCTCCGACATCTATGAATGTATTTGAGGAGTTTTGAGAGAAGAAAGAGGAAAACATATCCTCCAGAACAGAGCGTGCTCATCAGGAAAGCCTTTTGTGATTCTCTATTATTTTATTTTTATTGTTTTTTATTGTTATCAGATGTTAAACATGTCAAAGATATAAAACTTGAGCTCCCTGCAAGTCAAAAGCCAGGGCGCCATCTCTGATTGCGGTATCCAATTCCTCTTGTTACATCCATTGTTTATGTATAGCCTCTGGAGCCGGAGGAAGCTTCCTGAAACTGACCAATCAGAACAGAGAAGGCTCATCAGGAGGCGGGGCCTTAAAGAGACAGGAGCTAAAACTGCCTGTTTCAGACAGAGGCTGAACTGAGGGGCTGCATAAAGAGATTTTTGAACTGTAAATAATGCAGAGACATATTATTAAAACAGACATATATGTTGGAAAGCGCAGCATGTGGAGCACATTTGCAAAATTTAAGCGTTTCCCGTCTAAATTTTTCATCTGGAAGCTGCATAAATTCACATCTAGCATTTATCTAATGCTGACAGTGTCAAATGTCCAATCTGTCTCTCTCACAATAATAAAAACATGCCTGCAGCAATAAGCATGCATTTCCCCTGCTAATTTCCCAACACAGATTACATATTACATTAATATTCAAACAATATTTTCTGCATGATTTTGTCAGCGAAGGCAAAACGATTTCAACTCGTCATGACAAAAAAAAAAAAAATATGATGAGTCAGCATTGTTATAATGAATCTTATTGCAGTTTAGAGGTGACAGTTATATTCAGATTACTGTGAAAACGCTCGGTTTGCATGAGAGGAAAGAGAGAAGGTGCTGCTATCTGTGGAGAATCGTTCGCTCTCCACCAATGCGAGAGCGGACGGAGACACAGCGAGGTTGTTGTTGAAAAGCAAAACCGAACGTTACCTGCAGACGTCAGCTCGGCGGTCGTGTGATTAAAAGGAGACACGTACTCTCACATATCTGATGTTTCTGAACAAAGTGATCATCAAGGAAACCGGAGGCGAAGGTGGAGTTCAAGGGTTCAATTTATTCATCCTTAAAAAAATATGGAAATTACAGTTCTCCCGTCCTAATCAACCGACACTGATTACATATTTTGTAGTAGCCTTTCTGCGCCTCATTATATTTATTTATGCGATTCTGTTTATCTTGTCTTCAGTTTTTTTTTTTTTTGTACGAGCCTTTAGTGTTCTGCACAAGCTTTTGTTTAGTTTAAATTCATGCACAGCAGAGCAGGTAAAAATGTGTTTTTTGTGTGCACATCAAATCATAATAAAAGAGACATGTTGTATTAGTAATAGATGTTTTATAATGTGTAAAATACTCCACAGATCAAAAAACAACATAAAACTACAGAATATTCCATAATAAAACTGTTAAAAACATCCAAACAACAATATAAAAGCAGACCAAGATTAGAATGAATAAATTATAAAGACCGTCAACAAGCTGCAGGACGAGACATGTGTTCATGTTTGTAATTTAGACAAGAAGAAGACTAACGTGGGTCGTGTAGCCGGATGCAATCAGGCTCAGTGTGACCGTCTGCTTTTACTATGAGGGAACGACACTTTATCGCTTTATTTACTGTATTTAAATAAAGAGTCCAGCTACGTAAGCATTTGATGTAAAACTAGGGGGAGCCACCATGAAATCAAAGAATTTAAAATATAAATTGACAGAGCAGATGCGTTGCTGCAGCAGACGACAACAACAACAACAACAAAAAGGCAGTTTAATTTGAGTTTGAACGTTTTCAGAACATGCAGCATTTACAGCGCTTCCTCTAGGACGGCTCGTTGTTATGGAGGAGAAGCAGGCAGCTGTTGGACCATCAGTAAATCATTTCTGGGTGATTGGAGGCAGAATCAGAGCTAATGTTTGGACCTGAGGGCGTTTCAGTGATGTAGAGCAGAGCGGAGCTGTGACCTCACATACCGTCTCTGCTGCTGCTGTGAAACAACTCGGGAGTCTGAGAGGAACATGAGTGGAAGCAAAACAGTTGTGCACAAAACACAGTTCATATCTGACTGTTTGCAACAACATGCTGCTCGTAGCAGAACAGTTAAACTCAAATATGGGTGTATATATATCGCTTTTGCTTCATTTTTACTTCAATTAAGATGCTCAACTGAAAGTATTCTGTCTTCTTTCTCTACATTATTAAAAAAGAGTCTTTTACGTAACTGCTGCAGAAGAAAGATCATTTTTTTGGCAATAATATCAATTATTTACAGTATCAGTCATCAGTTTGGACACACCTTTCCATTCACTTGAATCATAAAGTGTGACTGGTAACTGAAAATAAACTGTAGATGCTGGTCAGCAACTTTTTGGAGCAGTTGCTGAACCTCCAGCAACTCCAAAAAGTTGCTGAATCCACTGAAATAAAACCACCAACTGTGACACTGTGAAAAGTGATTTTGAATTGGTTGTAAGGAAACTACATATATATATAACTGAATCATACAACAATTACATCTAAAACCTTCATCTACAAGAGGAATACTGACACACATAGCCGGAAAAAAGTGGAGATTTTTCAGCCTTCTTTAAGTTCTAAACACTCAAGTTGCATTTTCTTTGTTTGCTAAAAGAGTTCAGGAGGATTTGTGCTGATAAAATGGACACAAATAAAAAGTTTGTCTGTCCACTAACATACGAGCGGGAAAGGGGGAGCGCTCCAGTTCACCAGCACCACCCACTGCGACCCCGATAATAATCATAAAGTAGAATTATCACCTTTCTGAAAATAACCGAAAGCGTAGAAGCTTCATAAATGTAGAATTTATGGCAGAACCGTCGTATTGGATCGCATTGGATTACACAGGTGTACCTAATAAAGAGCCGGTGAGTGTATTTTAAGACGTTCCTGGAGGGAATGTAAAGTTATACAACTGACATGATTTATCGCTGCGACTGTGTGGAAATTGTGTCTGATATTTAACGTTTAGGAAAAGCGGGTATAAAAATCTGAGGTATTGTTTTATCAGACAGAGAGAGAGAGAGAGAGAGAGAGAGAGAGAGAGAGAGAGAGACAGAGAGAGAGAGAGAGGCTAAGCAGTGAAAATATAGTTTTCATGACTCAATCAGTGCTCTTCACATTAAGCTAAATGTATTTGAATAACGTTTCCTCACGTGTCGCCTTCTTCTCTCAGGATGAATTCACACCTGCGGTTCCCAAAAGTTTCTTCTCTTCAACAGATATTCCAAGTTTAGCAGCAGAAAACACTTTCTTTTTACACTCCAGACATGCACAACACGCATGAAAACAGCCTTTATGCAAATGAAGAAGAGACGCGGCTGGACTGATTTACATCTGTAGTCTTTGTAAATACTCCGCTAAACTGTAAGAAAACATCACAGCGATGCAAAACGTCGCCCCCCTCAGGCTCTGTAAATATTCCCCCCTGTGAGTAAAGGAAGGATTGTCTCCACTTCTTTCTCTGCGTCATCCTGTTTGAAACATCAGCAAACATGTTGTCCTACCTGCAGTTTACTCAAAGCGTGGCGACTCCCAGTAACACTGGATACCCAGAGCCTGGCTTACATCATCAGATCTGCAGGAACTCTTTATAAAGGTTCATAAAGGGACTCTCTGACATGCTTCATGTCAGTGATCAATCAGGTTCAATCTGGGCCAGGACACATTAAAAACACAACCTGATATGTTTAGTTTGTTTATTCCTTTTAATTTAGTCAGTTTCAGGGTTGTATCTGAGGATAGATAATCATAATTTCTATAAGTAAGCAACGGCAAACAAGAGAGAAAGACAGACTAGAAATGTAAAAGATAGTTGATCCTCACTCAGTAAGTTACTGAAACGACCAAATCATGCTGTGTACTCATGTTATGTATCTTGTTTATATGTTTAAAAGAGGTTAACAGGTCATATTTATTGTGATTTACATGTTTACATCGTTATCTACTGTAGAAATATGAAGAATAATGCAGAAGATGAAAACAATGATCTGTTCTGCACGTTTATGTCTTTGTGAAGCACTTTTTTTAAAGTGTTATATAAATAAAACAAACTAGAAACTTGAAACTTGAGAGGACAGAATAAAAGATGGTCGGGAAAGATCATCTATAAAAAGGGGCCCAGATTTGGCCCACGGGCCGCTGTTTGCCTCAGATCACAAAGTGCTCTGAGTGCTTTCCTCTCCACCTGCTGCATTCTTATTACTGCAGCACTTCTTAAAACTTGACAGCTTCTTTGTGTTTTCTAAAAGCCTTACTTGGAAAAAAAAAACAAAAAAAAACAAAATGAAAAAGCAAAAGCAGTTCTCATTTGGTCACTGACTTTGTACTCCGTACGCTCCATTTGGATCCAAATGTTCTACCTCAAAGGGAAAAATTGTGAATACTCAGATATGCTCTCCAGTGTGAGAGGAGATGGAAAATTCAATGTGCATAAACATTTGCTGTAGCTTGCCAAGCAGGAGGCTATTCCCAAGAAGCCCTGCTCTCATTCTGATACTGCCGAAGGGCAAAAACATAATCCTGTGCCAATGCTAGCCTGCAAACCATTCTCGATTGTATGCAGCCTTCCTTCATCTTCTTATGCAGCTCAAACCTGCTCTGATCTGCGGGGCGGACGGATCAATGACACACACAAGAATCTACCTTGTAAATATTTCATCATGAGCTCCAGGAGAAGCTAATTTGTGCTAATAAACATGCTAGCGAAACCAACAGAGAGCCTTTTTACAGTAGAGTGTTTTTAAGATCCTTAAATCTGGATTATGACCAAATCATAAATAAGATTAGCAGCAAACCTTAATGAGCGCTCTGCTTCTTCTCCCCAAAAAAAAAAAAAGGGAATCAAACATCTCTCAGCGTGACACATGAAGTAAATACATGCACGCTGCTAAACCAGCTTCCTGCCTCTGTGACTCTGGACAGACTCATTACAGTTATTAGAATCCACTCTGCCCACTAATATTGATTCCTCTCTCTCTTCTTGCAATGCAATTTCTGCACTAATTAAACCACTGTCTCCAAAAAACTTAACCTAGATCCTGATGTCCTCAACACTTCAACACCATCTTTAAATAATCTGCAGTTTGTTTTAAGAGGACTGGAACTTTTAGATCAGTGGCGTCCGATACGTTGTGATTAACCAGCTGATTGCAGAAGCCACGCTGGTGCCGTTCAAGTCATTTTTAGGGCATTTGATAAATACTAATTTATTGGGGCATCACGGCCGAAATGTAGGACACCAAGGTTTTAAAACCAATGATGCAATAACACAACAGTATACAATCAATAGTCAGTAGTCAGTCTGAGTTTATTAAACACACTGATGAGAAACTTCTCAATAGGTCACATGATCTTTGTCAGTGGATATAACGTTAGTACTGATGTGAAACCGACTTCAACACAGAGTTTAGCATTACTGGTTGTTTGTAGCATTAATGTTGCTAAGCTAGCTAGTATCGTCAGTCTGTTTATAATGTGTGTGTTAGAGTCAGTCGGCACTAAAACTGTTTCCAGTTTAACCAGCAGCAGTTGCTGAAGGATGGTGTAACGTGTTTTGAAGTGCCTGATTGGCCAAACTAGCATCGCTATTCAGAAGAAGGGAAACATGGAGAAGAACATTTTCAAACCCTTCTTTAAAACTATGACGGCGTCTTCCCTGCTGACAGAGAGGTGAGAAAGTGAAAGGTGAGCGAACCTGAACTCACGACCGATCGGACAGCAGTCACTTTACACACAGGATGAAGTCGAGTCCTTCCAAGACAGACCTGATGGTAAAACAGGTCTTTGTTGAGGCAGCAGACTCGTTATTTCAGGATCTTAAAAAACAAAGCTGATGACTGGATGCAGCGATGAGTCAACGGACCGAAGCAATACAACACAACTGTGTATTTTCATTAGGATGGTGGTCAAAGACATGACAGTGAAAGGAGGAACTATTAATGTTACCAATGAAGTCGGGTTGAGAAGTCTCAGACAGCTGCAGCTGATTCAGACGCTGCTGCTCGAATCCTCACTAAGACCAAGAAAGTGGATCATATCAGTCCAGTTCTCAGATCTTTATACTGACTTCCTGTCTGTCAGAGAATTGACTTTGTTGGTTTATAAAGCATTGAATGGTTTGGCTGCTACACTAAGAACCATCCAGACCTCTCAGGTGGTCTGGGATCAGGTCTGGGATCAGGTCTGGGATCAGGTCTGGGATCAGGTCTGCTTTCTGTCCTTAGACTCAGAACTAAACCTGGAGAAGCAGCTTTCAGTTTTTATGCTCCACATATCTGGAACAGAAAACTGCAGGTCTGCAGCGACTCTCAGTTCTTTTAAATCACAGCTGAAGACTTTCCTGTTTGCTGCCTTTCATTAAACCACATTAATATTTTTACACTGCGCTGTTTATTCTCTTCTTTTATCTGTCTTATTTCCTTTTCAGCTAAATTTTACATCCAAATGTAACACTTTTTAATTGTTTTTATTTGTCTTTTTACTTGTACTTTTATATTCTGTTTTAATGCCTTTTATGCTCTCTGTAAAGCACTTTGAATCGCCTTGTCGATGAAATGTGCTGCACAAATAAACTCCCGATGTCTTAAGTTGGCGTCTAACACCACCAACGGGGCACCTACGACGGGTTCATTGTCAACTGCAGGGAGGAGGACGCATCTTCTGACTTCCTTGACTCTTCAAACACGGCTGTTTCATGCGTATCACGCCGACATCAGATGGCTGAGTGGGAGCGAATTCCAACCACAGATAAGGGAGTTCCTCCTTCGCACTAAACATGCAGAACACAAACAATTTAATGACCATCAATCAGTGACAGATCTGACCGACATGTTGAATGAGACAAACGCTACGATGGACGGCATCGGCTCGGTTAACGCTCTCAAATGAAAACTACAACAGCTGCAGCGCCAAAGGTTTTTGGGCGACTTCCAAAACATCACATCTGAGCCGGAGAAGCGAGAAGGAGGAAAGAAGGAAGGGAGGAGTGAATGTGCAGGACTTGACAGCGCCACGCTACTCAACAGCAGATTGAAAACGTCCGGTTAGACTCTGACAAACACTTTAAAGACTTTGCTTTTACTTCGAGTCGATCGTTACATTCATGTGTTTCCCATTTGGAGAAGAAGACATGAGGCTCAGAAATGACTCCACTGTTTCACATGAACTCATCTGCGGTGGAGGATGAGATCTTGTCACTGCAGGCTGACGTTCAGTCGAAAGTCTCGGGGCCCATGCTGAACAGTTTTTTGGAAGTTACTCGCGGAGGAAGAAGTATCCAAACATGAGGAAATGTGCTACCTCATTGACTGCGTTTTTTTGGCTCGACTCATTTATGTGAGTCAGCCTTTTCCCACATGAAGATGATGAAGTCATAAATACCGTTCCACCATGACTGATGATCATTTGGAGGCCTGCTGGAGACTAGCTACCAGCAGCTATTATCCAGATTATGCAACCCTGGCTGACTCCATTCAGAGCCAGTCATCAGTGTACGGTAGAGACCCTAAAAAGTGCAAGCAGCAATGCAAGGTACATTTATATATATGTATTTTTATATATATATATATATGGCTGAAATATTTTGATGTTCAGATGAGCAAAAACTAGAACGGATGTTTAATTTTGATGTGTTTAAGTTGGCTAACTTTATATCAAAAGCTTGGAATAGAAGGCAAGATAGTTTAATTAGTGTTTATTTAGGATTTCCACTGAACTGAAATGTCTGTAGTGTTTCGTGGTGGTTGGATGGCCTGGGGGTGAAAGATTTCCTTTTTATTTTATTTTTTTTGTGGTGGGTGCGTTGTGCTCTGGTTGTGGTTTTGTTCAGAGTTCATGGTGTCTTGTAAGCCCATACAGTCGTATGCATGACACAATAATAAAATTTCATTCATTCATTGTATTTTCAGCGATGGGATTTAGTTGTTTTTTTTGGTTGGTAGATCATGTCGTTATTTTAAAAGTAGCTTGCAAACCAAAAACGTGTGAGCAACCCTTAATTGTGCAACACTGACAACAATCTACTTGTCAGCTCTCACATGTGCTTTTGGTTAAATTCTGTTGTATGTAGATATGATATAAACACTCATAAATAAATAAATACTCTCTTATATTTCATTTATTCATAATTACATATTATAGTTTTACTATGACTTACATGTTGTAACCATTTCCTGGTGAACAGCCGCACGCTGAGCTAGTTTTTCTCCACATTTCAATCCGTTTACGTATTAAAAACAGATTAATTATTGATCTTCAGACAGTGAAGCTGATTGTGGCTTGAGAGCAGTATTGAGCTTCTCATGTGACGCTTTGTAAGAAAGCAAAGAAGAGTAGTTCATTTAACCATGATGGGTTTTTTTTTCTTTAACCAAAACATAGTTTTAGTTGCCCACCAAAGTTTTGGAAGGCAACGACAGGCGAGGGCTTGTTTGCTCTGCCAGTGAAACCCAAATCTAAACCACTAGTCAACTCTAATGAATCTAAACAACTCATCATCTGTCTGCTCTTTAACTTCTTCTGACTTACTTCCAACAAAATAGGTATCAGTTGTCCCACGGAGCACATGTGCAAACATGATGGTGAAGAGACGTCCTCACCGTTTACATCACAATTAAACTGTCAAACTGCAGCTTACATTAAATGCAATAGTTTTAATAGTAATAGAGCAAAATCTTGTAATATAGAATAGAATTTTGTCAGTAAGCTTTATTTAATAGTATATTAATATATATAATATATTATATTAATATAGTATCCATGGTAACGATGCAGTTATGAAGCCCATCACGGGGAACAAGTCAGACCTGGCTTGTATCCTCCAGGTGTGAGAGTTAAATGGAAACCTTTAAATATGAATGTACAGCTGATTTGAGAGGGAATTAATTACTAATCATAACAATATTAACATTCAGAGTGATTATCTATGTGAACTGATTAATCTGTATTAATAGTGTCTTTTATATCATTTGTAATATAGTTTTTAATCTTGGTTAACGTTAGTCCTCCGGCCCTGTAATTTGTAACGGTTATTAAGCTTCATAACAGAAATCATTTATTAGCATTGTAAGTTTCCTTTGATAATGATTTTATTTATACTACAGTGTTTCCCCTAAAATAGCACCGGGCCGCTGAGCAGCGCTGTCTCGAAACGGGAGTTTGTGTCGTTGCCATGGAAACTGCAGGTAGCGTCACTCCTTAGCCAGTGAGTGGTGAAGCGAGAGAGAGAGAGCGTCTGAAATAACGGCTAATGCTAACGGAGCAGAGGAAACGGTTAGCAGCAGCAGTAAGTTGTCAGTCTGGCAGTAAATGTACAGTACAGACTACAGTGTGTCAGTTAATAAACGCTGCAGCTTGTCAACACCATGAAAAGTCACGTCTGTTGTTTCCCCAACTGCTGGAAAAGTGAAGGTTAGCTCCAAAGTTAGCAACAGTGGGTTAGCCTAGCTTAGCGATGCTAAACTGATAAATAGAAAACGGAGAAATGTGTAGCTGCCCCCCGCCAAGCCAAACCACTAAACTCAGGAGAAACACTGTACTAAGTTTCACTGAGAGCTGGTTTTTATCCTCCAGATCCTGAAGTGCTCATAGCAATAAATCATTGAATCGAAATCGGAGCTGTCTGAGTGTCTTCGTTGGAGTTAACGTTTCTGTCAGCCGTTAGTCCATCATCATCATCATCACAGCGCAGAGACTGTAGGCTGTCACTGTTAACATCACTGTAAAGGAAGCTTAACGGGGGCGTTATAAACCGTGAGGCTTTAGTTTCCCGTTACATTTGCAATGAGGAAAAAGTTAAATCGATGTAAAACTAAAAAATCAAGAGAGCTCATCTCTAGAATCAATTTCTATTCTGTGATTAGGAGGTATATTCTGTGTAAATCTTAAAATCAGTACTCCAAACATGTGTGCTCTTATTTTTTATGACTTTCCGGAGCACAGAGAGCGATCCAGACTTCTCTCATAACCTGATGTCAACAGCATTAACCTGCTTCTCCCCATTCAATCATCAGTTTGCTTGTCCCCTAGTTTATCTGGACACTGCTGTCACATGACGCTGTGTTCGTACCTGTGACCGTGGATACAGGTGCTACTGAGATGTTAGTCAGCGAGTGAAACAAGCGGATGCTGCTGCTGCTGCTGCTGATTAAGATGAAGCCCAATCTCAAGCTCACTATGTTCAATTTCAACTTCTATGAGCTCCTCTCTTCCTATTTCATGTGACTGGCTTGTTTTATTTATGTTCTACATTTCAATATTTCTCTCACTGAATCATCAGAGGCGTCTTTTTACTTTTTTTTTTTTAATATTCATCAGGGATCCAGGGGGAGGGTTATTAAATAAAAGAACAAAAGAAAAGTGGTGACTTGACAGTTCCTCCCCACCCTTCCCCTCCTCCGCCCCGCCGCCTACTGTACATCTCACTCTCCTTCTCCTACAACTTTCAAACACAAGAGTCATCATCATTTGTTGCTTGATTGACTGCTTCTGTCTGTTGAAATCAGCCTCACGTTTCTTGTAAAATATGCGAACAGAGAGATAAAAGAAAGATGAACACTGGCAGGAAGAAAAAAAAGAAAAAGAAAAGCATGTGTTGTTGTCAGACGCGTCTACCGTACGGTACCTCTGAGCGGTGATTTCATGGCAGCCTCCACCATGCCTACGAGCAGCTGGAGACTCTTGGGGTCCTGGGCGAGGCCGGAGGCGAACGCTGCCAGGGCGTCGGCATGACGACCCAGGTACTGCAGGGCAACCCCCTGGCGAAAGTAGGCCTGTGGGAAGAAGGAATTGACAGTTTAAGGGCTTTAATTTTCATACTCTTGACACTGATTCAACACCTTGATCCACTCCTGCAACACAGACTTATAAAAATTATGTAACTGTAGATGTTTAGTTTTTTATTTATTAGCACGTCATGGTGAAAGAAACACAATAAAAACAGCGGGAACCATCATCGGGGACCATCGGACGCCAGTGGGACTCTCTTACAGGTGAGCTGTCGCCGTGGCAACCGTGCAAAACTCCACATACTGGAAAGTCCGCGCCACCATGACTGATGCAGAAAAGATTATTTAATACGCAGACGTTTGAGGCCGAGCAGACGCTCCAGTTTGTTTTGTTTATGGATTGTGAAGTCCGGCCATCTGTGTGTGTTTGACAGAAGCAGGAGGAGAAGAGGAGTTCAGTGCGTGTATCCTCCATCATTGTGTTGGGATTATTTAGTCGAATCATCATTTTTATTTTGTGTTTCCAAAGTCAACAATGAACTTTTCACGCTCGACAGTAAAACTGAACAGAAATGTGCAGAGGAGGAAGGAGGCCATTAAAAGGGGATTAAACAAAATCCTCCTCCCCCAAAAACAAAAAAATCTCAAATTCAACAGTATAATCATAAACAACTGGTGATAAATCCTGCAAAGAAAAAAAATAAAAGAGGAGGGAAAGACTCAATAAAAAATATGGATTTGAAAGGTTAAAAAATGAATTGAGTTGTTCAGGACGAGGTCACAAAACAACAGTCAGGAGCTCAAATGAACACTGATGTTTCTTCTTGCTGTAAAAACCATTAAGAGATTCCTTCAGTGTAAGTAAAGAAGGGCAAAATCCACAGTTCAGTTCTTGTTCTGTGATTATCTGATGCTAATATGAAGCTTCCAAATTGTCCAAATGAGTCAAATCAAGTAGATATCTTTCACTGTCACAGTCTTTTTGGTGCCAAACTCCCTCTTTTTATTCTGATCCTCCCACTGCAGCTGAACAGAGAAACAGTCCACTGAGACACAAAGAGGGAATTTTTGAATAAAAAGAATTTAACTGTGGAAGATATCTACTTTATTCAACTAACTCAGACTGCTGAAGCCTTGTATTATCATCACAAAAAAATGCTTTTTTCTTTAAAAAAAACAAGGACTGTGGATTTTTATCCTCCATCACTTCTATTATAAGTGCATTATGAATGGTTTAATGGTCAGTATGAACAGGAGGAATGAAAAAACAACGTCAATGCTCATTTCCTGTTGTTTTAAGACAGATTTTGATGATATTTCTGTCTGGAGTAAAGCTGTCAACACTTGCCTGACAAAAAAAAATCTCCATCTCTTAAAGCCTCGCAGCTAATGTGGATGAAAATCTTTAAAAAATATATTATATAGGTATAATTATTAGGTACTTATAAACTCTTTAAGAACTTAAAATGTTCAGTAGCACCCCCAGATGTTTCATTGATATCCACATCATCGAAATAATTAAAAGTCCAGCCAGCAAAGCAGCTCTGACACACTGTAGTACACACACACACACACACACACACACACACACACAGCACTCACTTCATTAGGACCCGTCACGCATTTCACAGCAAGGTTAGAGACAATGAATCATGACATCAAATTCATGAGGAGGATCGAAACACAAACACCGCCGCGTTCCTCTCTCACCGCCGAACCAGACTGTAACTTAATTGTGCTGTCTACCTCTCTCTTCCTCTTCATTCCTCCTCTTTTCTCTCTCTCATTTATCATCCCGCTCTCTTTTCCCCCTCCCATTTAAGCGTAATCTGTCATGACAGTGAATGAATGAAGACAAAGAGGAGAGGAATTAGATTACACGGCGGCTCCTGTCCCGCCTGCCACTTTCTGCACCGGGCCGCTGTCTTTGTCCTGTCCTCGTCTTCAGAGCGGCTTCGCTGGGATGAGAGGAGTCAGCGGGGTCACGTTTGTAATCTAATGCATTAAAGCCTTCGGAGCCGCCGGTGTCGGAGGAGAGAGAGAGAGAGCGCGAGCGGTGTCGTTTCACTGTTGATTAACACAAAGTGGGATAAATGGATGGTAATTACAGCTGGGGCCACATCCCTGAAAACAATGGGTGCCAACTGGAAGGTCACAGTCCAAAGGTGGACTGCGGGTCACGAGCTAGCGGTCGATTTAAGTCGTAAAACGCACCTTAAAATGTAGTAAATTTCTGGAACATCATGTTACATATCAGAGACGTCCTGTGCAGATTCAGAAGATCAGTATCAGGGAGTTATTCTTCTGTTCCAGCAGACACTTTCAGCCTTTTCTCCTTGTTAAAACATGACTGAGTTCTATCTTTTAAGACTTCTGGGGCCTTTACAGCGAAGCAAGTTCAACATATCCAGGATATCTTTTCATTATCTGGCTTCACTGAACCCAACATCGTCCAGATAACCAGAACTATGAAGCTGGTTATCAACAAGCTCAGTGAACTCTGGGTTTTCCAGCTACGAGCACGTTCATGTGAAAGAGGAGGGCCAGTTAATAACAAGCGACAAAATATTGTTGTTGTTGTTTGTTTTTTTTTTAACAATATTTGCTTTTGGGAACAAAAAAAAACGTCGAGCATGCAGATCGATTACGTCGCTATCTCAGCACTGTTCCATCTATCAGCAGGTCTCAAGGACTTATGTATCAGCAGGATTTGGAAAAACTTCCTGCATTTACCTTCAGTAGACTTGACTACTGTAACGCTGTCTTCACAGGTCTCCCTAAAAAATCAATCAGACGCTGCTGCCTGAGTCCTCACTAAGACCAAGAAAGTGGATCATATCACTCCAGTTCTCAGATCTTTACACTGACTTCCTGTCTGTCAAAGAATTGACTTTAAGATGCTGCTGTTGTTTATGGTTTAGGGCCAAAATACACATCTGATCTGCTGCTACACTACCAACCATCCAGACTCTCAGGTGGTCTGGGATCAGGTCTGGGATCAGGTCTGCTTTCTGTCCTCAGAGTCAGAACTAAACCTGGAGAAGCAGCTTTCAGTTTTTATTCTCCACATATCTGAACAAACTCCCAGAAAACTGCAGGTCTGCTGCGACTCTCAGTTCTTTTAAATCACAGCTCAAGACTTTTCTGTTTGCTGCCTTTCATTAAACCACATTAAGGGTTAATATTTTACACTGCACTGTTAATTTCTATTCTCTATTCTTCTTCTTTTATCTGTCTTATTTCCTGTTTAGCTTCTTTTTTTAATCGTTTTTATAGGTCTTTTTACATGTCTTGCTTTTAAATTCTGTTTTAATGCCTTTTATGATCAATATAAAGCACTTTGAATCGCCTTGTTGCTGAAATGTGCTGTACAAATAAACTTGCCTTGCCTCAACAAGGGGAGTCACATCCACCTGCTACATGACGCACATTTCCCAGTTTGGACATCACTCCCAGAGTTGGGGGTGTTTGCCAGAGACACAAGCTTCATGAACACTTATTGTTACACTTCAATTTTCTAAAATTAAAAGCACAAAAAAACAACAACAAAAGAACAGGATATTTAAGCGTCTTTCCACCTTTATTAGAATATTATTTCTGCCTCAACAAATACACACACATCCCTACTTCATGTGATACGAGATGAAACAGTAACTTCTGTTTTAGGGACAGAAAAAAAGTCATATTGAAATTACACACCAGAATAAGAAGATGCAGAAACACTAGCAATAACTTCCACCTAAAAGTAGGCTAAGGCTTAAAATACATGTAGGAATTATTACACATGACTTTAGGATAGAGTGAGTATTTTTGCTATTTAGTTGGATGATGAAGAAACCGTTCTGAATGTGTCACATAAAAACACTTAAAAGTAATGCCAGAAGCTGCTGAAGTAAAGAGTGGAAAAGTAGTTAATGACTGATGAGGTCGATCTGACCCAAATGTTGCATTTATAATCATGGGAGCCAATTAACAGTGTGGATTATTTCTCTTATAAAAACGATCTTTGTTGTTTTTTTTTATTTCCAGTTATCATTAACACAGTTGTCTCATGTTATTCTGAGCTGCAGTGATGGAGTCAGAGAGTAAAATCATCTGTCAGCTGTCACTCCGGGGGGACAAAAATTAACTTGAACAATTAAAATGCAGCTACAATCATCATTATGTGTTTAGTCGTTAACGATCTCTCCGTTCGTTAGAAGCTCTGAGTGGAAACAGAAAGTCTGGAACAATAAAACGTTTCTACTGACTTATAAAAATATATATTGCTCTTTTTTAATTGTCACTTTATTGTAAACTCAGGACTTTTGTCCACTTTTGTCGGGATCCTGTAGGAATGATGACTCTTTATTTCCAGTGATCTGATTGGTCAGTGGCGTCTGGCATGATATCATTTTAGGTCTCCAGCCTGTTTTTTCTCTCCACACCTGTCCTCCCTGCCTTTTCTCTCTTCTTCTTTCCTCTCCTCCTGTTTTATCTCCTTATTGGCTTCACTCGAGTTTCTCCATCTGCACCTCATCTCCTCGTTAGTCCAGTTAGTATTTCAGTCCTGTTTTCAGTTCGGTCTTTGTTCGGCTCGGCTCCGTGTTGTTTGGTTTTTGCTTTGACCTGCCAGCTTTTGTTTTTGCCTGCATGAGTCTCGGATAAAGAAGTTATTCTTCGCTCTGCCTGTGGTCCCCTGTATGAACCTGAAATAAACCAGGGCTGCAACTCATGATTACTTTCATTATTGATTAACCTGTAAATCAGAGCTGCAAAGAGTAGTCAGTTTATCGACAGACAGAAAATGAATCAGCTAACTGTCCTGATAACTGAATAATCATTTTTGTAATTTTTTTACTCAAAGATTTGCTGGTTTTTAAATCATTGCATCTTCATTTTCTTTGTAATACTTGATAGTAAACTGATTATCTTTTGGTTTGGGACTATAGGTTGTGAAAGACGTCACCTCATGGACATTTTCCATACATAATGATAAAGAAAAAAAAGGCAGATTAATCGACTATGAAAATAATCATTAGTTGTAGTCAAGTATTTTCTCTATTAATCAAAACTGACCATCATATAGAGCACAGACTGACGCCATCCAACGTCTTATTTTGTCCGGAAAACAGTCCAAAAGCCAAATATACTCAATTTACAGATATGTAAATCCAAGAAAAGAAACTAATTCTTCTCATCTAAGAACCTTGAACCTTTTCCTTCAAAAGTCTATCAGTTGACTCACTGATCAATCGTTGTAACTCGAAAATAAACCCATTTAAAATCTGATCTTTTCTCTCTTGTTTCGTCCACCTGTGCGAGCGTTTCACTGCACTGCGAAGGAAAATTAAAGTGCGTGATGATTCGTTTAAACTCTGACAGTAATTCACCTTACTGAGGGCAGATAATAATAGATATTTCTAACTTTCTGAATCGGACAAACAGATGTTCACACCTGCTTTTCACACAGCGACTGTTCAGCTGTGCAGAGGTGAGAAAGCAGTCAGAGGTTTCAACTTCTCTCTCCCTCTCTCTCTCTTTCTCTGTTTTTTCATTCATGACACAGTTATTTATGTCACTTTTTCACATTTCAACATCCGAGTGCAACACTATGACTGCCTTCCAGGAGAGACTGTCTGAAAATATGCGCCGTAAGCTCCGTATTTTAATGATATCGAGTCTCCCCCGTCCCTCCCTTCCTCTCCTCTCTCTCTGTGACAGTCAGCTTTTCATTTTGCCTTTGAGTGAACAACTATAAAACACCTTGTAAGAACCGCTTCACCTCAGCTACTGCTCCCTCCTTTATAACAGCATACAGTGTGAGTGACTGCTTTCTGAATCCACTTCATTAATGTACAGAGACAAACAAGAGGAAAAAGGAGAAGAATCAGAGGTCTGAGTTTAGCCAGAGCTAGTTTACAGCTGTCTGTTCGTCCAGCGGTCAAATACGTGCAGATGAGACAAGGTTAAAATTTCATCTGTGGCGCGCACACCTTGGAAGCCAGATCAGTTGGAAATTACACAGACATTCATCACATAAATCAGTGAAAAGCTGAAGTTGACAAAGGCAGGATGGGCGGCTCTGTTTTAGCTCCTGGCACCGGCGATGCCAAGCGTCCATGCTGGGAAGAGAGAGACAGCAGCCTGCTCTCTGACCTTCGTCCAGGCTGGAGAGGAAAGCGGGGATGAAGATCCGGGCTGGTAGCTGGGGTGACATATGGGCACCCCACCTGTCTGCCTACCTCTACTTAGCGCTGCCCCCTTTAAAATCTGTCGCCTTCACACTGATTTGGCTTTTTGAGGCGTCCTATTCTTGACTTAAAAAAAAAAAATAGTGCACATTTTTCCTTTCACCTTGATTGGGGAAGCATCTGTGAGGATAATTTCAGTCAGATGAGGATGATTACATCAGAGGAGGGAAAAGTTATAAGCATAACGAGTTGGCTATTATCTCTGCACGACTGTGTGTGTGTGAGTGTATGGCACAATAGGTGAGTGTGAATATATGTGTGTGTGTGTCAAAGCTTCATACCCCCATCATGGGTGTAAACATGCCAGAGCCAGACAGAAAGTGACAGCAGGAAGAGTCTGCCTCCATCACCACACACACACACACACACATCCTGCCTATTAGCTCAGTCTGGCTACGCTGCCTGCTAAGCACATACAGGGGGTGCAATCCAGACAGACACACACACACACCTCTCAAACACACATTACCTGTCTCATTTTTTTTATATATATATATTTTTTCCATCCTAGATTAAAGAGTCTTCCCTCACAAACTGCAGCGGTCACGTCTGGCTCGTCTGGTTTGCAGGTATTTCACACTGATTCCCAATCGAGCACTTAGACAGGCTCTTCAACATCAGCTGACAGCTCCGAGTCCGTTTAAGTGAAGTGATCAATAAGAGAGAGTGTGACTGTGTTTGCAGCTCAAGTACTTATATAGTTGTGTGTTTTCTTTCTGTGTTCATATATATACATATATCAGCACTGTGGGAGCTCTCAGGGCTGCGCTTATGGAGAAGAAAAACAATATTTGAGTGTGTGTGTGTGTGTATTTGAGAGGCATAACAGCGAAACGGAGAGGGAGGCGTTGTGTGTCAGAGCAAAGGATGCTCACTGGATGAACAGATGCTTCAATTACTGCTCGTAACTCACATTAATCGAGAACAGATGGCGACACAAGTGGCGGGAGAGAAAGAGAGAGGAGAGAGAGAGAGAGGAGAGGAGAGGAGAGGATCACACAAAACCAGACATGATAGAGATTGATGTCTTTTGGAAAATCAGACAATCCTCCCTCAACCGTTACACAAAAAAAAAGAAGAAAAAGAAAAAGAAAAACACACCGACTGAAAAAATTCACTCCTTATTTCACGCGGACGCAAAGTGGACTGAAGCTTATTTTGTCACCACATTGCTCCCGACAGAACAGTTTTAAATCTGTTTTTAGAGGATGTGGCAGAAAGAGATTTTTGGCCTCTGGTGATTTGTTAAGAGATGGAAGAGGCTGAGAGAGAGAAAGGGAAAGTAGAGCTTCCTGACACACCTGGCAGCCTGCAGTCGGCTCTAATTTTATCACAACAATGAGCAAACATCTGAGAATCCTACAACTGACAAGTGAATATTACAATGTTCTCAGTAAAAAATTCCCAGAGAGGAGAAATATTTATCTGGAATCAGCAGCACTGATTTAGAGAATGATTCTGATTTATTACGACTTGGGTCTTATTTTTTCGTAGTTTGGACAATCCTCTCTTTTAATGATGATAACAGAAACTTGGATAACCTCCACATAGCTACAAAGAAGTCAGAGGGAGGCAAGAACAGGTTGTAAATGAAGCAGTTTTAAACCACTTTATTTCATTTTTAGGTCAAACTGAAAGTGAGCGATAAGAGTATGCTAGGCCAAAGCATCTCAACTGTGACGAATATTTAAAACAAACAGTTTGGATCATATTTTTACTGCCTGCTTTCATTTTTTTTTCTCTCCAATATGTTTGGCAAACACAGGTCCTCATCCTCTAACTCTTTTCTCCTGTAAAACTGAAATATACTGTTTGAAAACAACAAAATTCAGAAAATGGAGTTCTCAAACCAGCTCTCTGTGGTTTACGTTAGCTACTTAGCTAACGTTATGAGTCAGCTCTAATTTTTAACATGACAATGAACAAACATCTGAGAATCCTACAACTGACAAGTGAATATTACAATGTTCTCAGTAAAAAATGCTCCTCCATTTCCAGAGAGGAGAAATATTCAGTTGGAATCAGCAGCACTGATTTAGCGATACGAGTATGCTAGGCCAAAGCAGCTAAACTGTGACAAATATTTAAAACAAACAGTTTGGATCATATTTTTACTGCCTGCTTTCATCCTCTACGCCTTTTCTCCTGTAAAACTGAAATATTACTGTTTGAAAACAACAAACAATTCAGAAAATGGAGTTCTAAAACTAACTCTGTGGTTAACGTTAGCTACTTAGCTAGCGTTAGCTAAGAACGGCTAAAAATGAGAAGCTGCTCTTGTTTACTACTGTGTGAGAATGAAGACCTATTATTTCAACTATTACTATGAATTTAGAAGATAATCTACTTCAGTTAATCTTTCAAATACCGTTGTAAGTGTATTATAAAGGGGTCTTCTAATAGTCAGTATGAACACGAGGGATGATTACAGCTAGAAAAGCCTGTTTAAATATTTCATTTGGGCTCCTGACAGACTGACACATTGTGAACCCCTCCTTTAAGGCGAGGCAGCAGTAACTAAGCAGGGTGGTGTTAGCTAACGTCAGTAAACTTGCCAAGTTATCACAACCCACAAGAATGATGACCAAACTGTAACGCTAACCCTTACACTGTAAAAACAAAAAAAAAAGAAAAACTGACTGGAATGATCCTTTTAAAGTCTGCAGTTTTCTGGTGCAGACTTCAGGGTGAAACTAGGTGAGGAATTGTCTTTGTTGGACGACAGGAATAGAGAGGTACAGATGCCACTTGATCACTTAAACACGGCGGTTTCATTTTGCTAAGTCAATACTCCACTTATCCCACAGTAGGTGATATAATGACATGCTGTGTGAGTTGTGAGCTGTGTGCTATAAGCCTCTGAGAGCGAGCTCATTATTTAACATCCCGAGAGGGTCGCGGGGAGTCATTAAAAACAGCAATCTGTATTGTGAGGATGCCTCTTTGTAGAATTTAATGCTCCTTGTTAACTAGCTAAAGCGTGATCAAACCCAGTGAAGTTAAACCAGGACAGAGCTGCAGCGTACAGTTACTCACAGTCTGGGAATTAACAGGCCTCTCATCTTGCAGGGGGACATGATTCAAACAGGTCCTTCTAATAGACTAGTCAGCCTGTAAAGCGCTGCGGCTGAGAAATAATGCTGCTGAGCAAGCATCTTCACACAAAACTGGAAACACAAAGAGGAAACAAACAAGCCTCTCTGGTACAAAAAAAAAAAAAAAACCCTCATTTGTGCCTTCGTAACTGAGTCAATATGTAGAAAACAAGACTCCATACTCGTACTAGCTGCTCAGTGAGGCTGTACCATGGATGTATTATAAGATCTGGATACCAGACTCAACGATGGCACTTATTCAATTGAATGAAAATTGCTTGCTGAGCACATAAACCAAAACAGTTTTCCAGCTTCTGGATGTGCTTCTGCATTGTTCGGCCCATTGACTGTGAGCTGTAGTGTTTCTCAGCCGCGCTCGGCCCAAAAACATTAGGAACGTTTTCTAGGCTCAAAGTTTTTACAAATATAGAACCGTAATTGGCGCCGATGCTGAGCTAAATGCTAACATTAGCATGGAATGATGTTTACAATGACAACGCTAACATGCTAATGGTTAGTAAGTATAACGTTTACCATGTTATTTTTGCACATCAGCTTGCTAAAACTTGCTAATTACACAGAAAGTGTAGCTGGAGCTGATGGGAATTTTATTGGTTTTGCAGGTTATATCTGATTATATTATTCTGACTTGATGATGGCGCTAGATGAAAAGTTAATGGATGTTTTCATGGAAATCTAATTGCTGTTGAGATATTTCCCTCAAAATTAAAAAAAGGGGATCATGGAAGTCAGTGAGATTCTTCCTCTGTGGATCATGAATACCTGTGAAAGATTTCACGGCAATCCATCTAATAGTTGTTAAGATATTTCAAAGGATAAATAAACTTTTACCTGCTTCTGGCGCTAAATGAAAACTCACAGGATCACAAGAGAGTAATTAATTAAAACTCATCCTCTGGGAACCAGGAACGTTTGTAAAAAATCTGGTGCCAATCCATGTGGTAGATGTTGAGATATTTCACTCTAAGTGAAATCTCAGACCTCGCGGTTGCGCCAAAAGGAAAAGTCAGGGATTACCAAAGCCATTAGGATTCATCCTCTGTGGACCATTAATGTTTGTATTAAGCTGTTAAGATATACCAACCAAGAAACCGACATTACCATCCCTAGAGACGCACTGCTAACACAGCTGCAAAACAACAAAAACAGGGAGCACACATCCACATATACACATTAACATTTAGGCAACCACTCCTATTCATTCACACACACACACACACACCAACTGTTCCCTGGTTAATCTGCATGAATATTTATCATTGTTTCACTGGGACACTAGCTAAGATGCAATAATTGAGTTGGAGTGGCCATAACCACCGTTTCCACTGGGACCAATAAAGATGTTACACGACCAGCTGTGGGCTCTCTCGCACAGACCTGCAGAGCCAGTCTAATGGCTTCACAAGTCTGTGTACTATAGCGTGTTAAAAGTCGTGGAGGCTGAGCGGCATCCAAGGCTTTAAATTTAAACCCTCGTTTATCAAGAACAGAGATGAGTTTGTATCTTCTCTGTGCGAGTCTCCATTGATGTCTAAGTGCATATAATAAACGTGCAGGGTCATCGGTGACACGCCTGGCATCTCCACGTCGAGGGAACGCAGAATTTATCTGGAGCCAACAGATGAGGCGTCTCCGTCTGTCTGATGTAACCAGACCACAGCAGCACTGGAGTGCAAAAGCTGAGCTGTGCCTACATTAACACAGTCCATTAACTGTATTCAGCGTTCAGCGGAGACACAACCCCGAGCTGGGTGGCAGTGCTTCGCTGTGATGTTTCCAGTAATGAATATCACAATCACTTATACTGTTTCCATCTCATGTAACAACTAGACAGGGGCCAGGTCTAATTTGAACAAAAGTAACCATGAAAACACATTTGTTCGTTGCATGTACCGTAAACAGACCGTAATAGAGTCTCGGTTGCAATCAGAGTTGGGCAATATAACTGAGTCACTTGATTTTTTTTTAGTTTTTGCATGATGTGTGAGTTATAACAACTTGCACAAGGAGGTTTTAGTGAAAAGCTGCTGCATTGCGTACCCTAGCCTCCTGCAGTTTACGGGGCTGTTGTGGTTAACCGTCTCTGGATCTCTTTTGTAGTAGAATTTAACGGTCTCATCTGTGACTGAAACTCAACACACTGAGATCCGTGTTCTCCGTTTGTGTTTGTTGACGAGGTGTCAGGCTAGGAGAGTTGACGTACTGCGAGTCGACCCCCCTTAAGCTCGGAAAAAATGTAGATTTTAATCCCATTGGTTGTGATATGTAGCACAATGAGCTCTGTAATCAGAACCACGTTTCCGCACATGCTCAGTAGCATCTGCTTTACAAGGAACTGCTCTCCAAAGACTGAAAATGTGATGCTGTTATTCGTCTTTGGAGCCGTTTCTCAACAAATTAAAGTCACCAAACTCTTCATAATGAAGGACCACTTGCTTTTAATAACTTTTAGACAACAACAGAGGTCTACAGTGCAGAAGAAGAAGATATATCAGGCTTCGGATTCACACACAATACTTGTTAGTAGATGAGTTCCTTCTTGGTTTGGCTGTGCACACGAGACTTGTGAACAATAAGACAAATATAGAAAATCACCAGCTTTATCCTTTAATTTCTTGGCCATACTTGCACAGCCCTACAAATGTCAAATCCCAGTTTTGAGGCAAGCTGTTGGCGTGATGAATGTCTGTTGGATCGCAGCGCTATGATGTAAAAAAAAAAAAAAAAAAATGATGCAAGAAGAGACATGTCATCAGTTCCCAGCAAAACAATAAAGTTTTGGCCGCAGCGTTGGCACTCTTGATGATTCGACAAACCTCTAAAAAAGGAGGAGATTGTGATCTGAAATGTTCACTTTTCAGTCACATTTTTTAACACTTTGTTTATATTTTTAACTTCCTCAGAACTTCTATGACTTTTTATGTCAATGTGTGAATGTTTCCTCCTCATATGGACGAATAGTTCATGATAAAAGTACTAAAGATTGAGTTTTATAATGTGTCAGAACCAAAATGTCTTCAGACCTTTGCTCTTTCTCCCTCTTTCTCTGCACTCTAAACTGTCAAATAAAGTCTCAAATACACACACATAAATAACAATAATAATAATAATAATAATAATAATAAACTAATATATCATGGAAGTAGAGCTGCTGTGGTTACTGCTTTACTCTGGTAAACACTCTGGTAAATCACTCCCACATCAGAGTCAAGCCGATCACCACTTCACCACCGAACGAGTGACTCAAGTGATGGATGTTAGTTTGAATGACTCGCCTGCTGAACACTGACTGATATTCCTGCTTCAGTCGACCTCTTAACGAAAACACTGGAATAAAGAGACATTCAGACTGTAGAGGCTGTAAAGAAGAGACTAACAGAGGAATAAATGCATTCAAAACGATTACTGTGTTGATCAGAATTTAAGAAATCATATCAGGGTCTAGACATCAGATATTGTGTTTGAACTTCTACATGGAGTGTTGCATTATGGGTTGTTTGTAGCCTTAGTGTTGCTAAGCTAACCAGTGTCTTAAAGCCTGTTCATGGTGAGTCAGTCAGTGTTTCATTAGTCCAGTTTAACCTGCAGGAGTTTCTGAAGGTGTTGCAGCTAGAACAAATATTCAGAGGAGGGGCAAGCAAATGAATGTTGAATAAAAAGAACACTTTAGATTTGCATAAACCAAATAATTACCTCAGTCAGTGGTCAGTATGAACAGGACAACAAGTGAACTTTAAGTCTGTGTGGCCTAAATAACATTGCATTATGGGTTGTTTCCACAACTAAAGGCTGACAGAGTTAGTGAGGTCAAGCTGCACTTTATGTCCTCTCAAGCAGAAGATAGCTGAGGCCAGAACGCAGGACATCGCCAGACCAAACAAGATACAAACGTAACTAGACGTCACAGATTTATGATTTGAAACTGATGAACCAATTAGATTAATATCTCTGCTCGGGTTAAGGACGGGTCTTGGACTTTCTGTTTCGATTCTCCACCTGGTCAAGTGCTTAAACATTCAATAAACACTCTTTTCTCCACTGAAAGATGCCGACCGTCACTCAAAATATCCAAAACAAACAGAACATGTCAAGCTGCCTAATACAACACATGATAAAGGAAAGCGACGCCACAGCTGGTTATAAAAAAGAAAAGTGATGTTTTGCTTTCTATTTCCGTCGAGGCCACAGAACCGGCCAGGTGCGCAGGTCAACACAAACACGAGGGCCGTACAGTCGAGACCGTAAAGAGCCAGCTGACACGACTCTCTCTTCTTATCTATACTTATAGACGCTCTCTTCACCGCAGCTGTTCCCCGCCATCAAACCTCTCCTCTCCTGTCTTCCTGTAACCACGATTTCCATCTTGAACATACAAGTGTTGTTTTGTTAGAGGTGTATTTTATCACACTGAGAGTCCGTAGGGATAGCACACACACACCCCCCCACCCCCCCTCTTCGAGTGGCACATCACCGTGGACGTTTAACCTTGGCAGCGTTGGAGTTTCTTACAGATTGAATTACTCTGAGCCAAGTGCTCTAAATTAAAGCAAGCATTTTCTCTGTCACACACAAACACCCACACACATATATACACACACACACACACACACACACAAGTAATCCTAGTTAACCCTCAACACACACACGGTTTATTCCCTCAGTGACCAAAAGCAATTCCCTTTTTCTCTCTTTCTCTCTGCTATCTGTAGACCCAGACCTCGAGTCATTCCCTCGACCCTTTCATGTATGTGAATACCATCTTTGGAACAATCTACCTCTCTTTGTGCGCTACACACACACACACACACACACACACACTCATACCGCAGCACTTAGAAAAAGAAAAAAATATGCATAAAGGGGAAGTGTGGAGGACAAGTGGCCTTCTGATCCTGTTAACTGCGGTACAGCGGAGGGGTTTGGTTTCTCTCGCGCCGGGTAATTAGGCTGTCACTCAACTGGCTGCTTCTGCCTCTGTGTGTGTGTGTGTGTGTGTGTGTGTGTGTGTGTAGCGGGCCGGCTGATCATTTGATTGCCTCGGTGACCCTTGACCCCCAAGGGAGCAAGTATACCTGCTGGGAGAAGGGAGTAAGGGTCAATGAGAGCAGAACCGTAAGAGCTGATAGAGAGGGTTGAAGTGCAGAGATAGAAAAATTAGAGAAAAACTATAGGTTGGTATATCAGCTGTGCTTATTAGCAGGCTGCTGGAGACGCTCCGCCGCTCTGGGACTTTTAACCTCTAATGTGATGCGGCGCTCTAACCCGTAGTTTGTTTTCTCTCGTCTGAATAAGTGGATTAGCTGGTAAACTTGGTGCATTTTTTCTCCCCTTTTGGTTCAGTTTGTTTTCACGCAGAGAAAAATCCAAGCGAACCGAATGCATCACTACGAGTGAGCGGGGTGTGATTTGCCGGGAGGGGGATGGTGGTGGGAATCTCTTCCCCCCCTCTGGTCTATATATCTTTGCCTCTGCTGAGTTATTTTTATCCCTGGTGGGGACAAAAGTTCATCCCCCCTCGTCGTGATTTATTCTGCTGCACCCGTATAAAATATCTAAAACAAAAAAATAGGTTATTTAAAAAGAGAGAGAAAAAAGAAAAAGCGCTGCAACGTGAGAACAGTCATCACTGCAGACGACGGTAAAATCAGAAGATTCTCACTGTCGACACTCGTGTTGACAGTAGAGATGTACACGGACCACAGGTTGCCCCCCCCGCCCCCCCCAAAAGAGGGTCATCAAAACAGACTTAATCTGACATCTACTGTGGCCTTTTTTATTTTTATGATGACAGCACATTGTGTTTATTGCATGTTGGGATTATTATTTTTCAGTTTGCTGAACTGTGACTTGCAAGAATGAGATGAAGTGTATTGTCAGGAGTCAGGAGTGTGTTTGGGGGGTGTTATGGATAATCTATAACTGACCAGGACAACAAAATATCAAGCTGTACTCTCCTGTTCTCTCAAACAGAAGATAACACATGCACTGTTTGATAAACCAGGATGACCAGAACGCAGGTCATCGCCAGACGAGACAAGACAAAACCCAAAGATACAAATTGAGGTCATAGATTTATGATTTGGGACGGACGAACTAAATTCTCTGATTTGCTTAAAGGCTGGTTTCGGACTGTCAGGGGTCAGACATCGTACGACAAAGACGAGTCTCTCAAGTTGTCTCCGTTGCAGTTTCCAGAAACTTTCAACAAATTCCTCTTTTGGTCTTCTCTTCTTCAACCTGAAAACTGCCAGTGTATCAGCTCCGAAAATCCACAACAGGGGGGGGGGGTTTAACTCAGGCTTGTTAAATCAGGATTTAACATTTTTGTTTTGTTGTATATGATCACGTCTCCTGTGTGTCTGAACTTTGAACATCACATCGCCGGGAGTGAAAATATCGCACTACCGGATGAAGTCGGAGCGTCGGATCGAGAAACCGTTTGTTTGGGACCAGACTTCGAGACCGCCTCCTCTAAAGGGTCTCGGATGTTTTGATCCACATCAGAGAGTTCGATTGCTGCGTTCAGACCGGCCTTAAAACAAACTGCACCAAAAGAGGGAAAACACCCGTCACATTTCAATCTTTTCTATTGTGAAATATCTCAAAGACGCTGAGAAAAGGATGATGGATTCTCACGTGCAGCGTCAAACCAACAATTAATTCAACGTGACCCTCGTTTTGACCAGAATCAAACCTACGACCTCGTCCACACTAAACCCAACTACACTCATAAACTCATCTTTTGTTAAAGGAGCTTTGTATAAGAGTGTGTGAATGTGTGTGAGGAGTACGGAGCTCTGCAGGAACACCGTCCCGTCGTGTCAGTGATAAAAGCAGATGGCGGTCATTGTTCGTCACCGGAAGAGGAAGCAGAAGAACGACCAACGACAATGGTGGCCGGCTTCCTGCGAGCGTTGTTCTCCTCATTGTCCGCTTTGACGGCTTGTTCGGAGTCAAACGTCGCTATCGACCACCTCTCTAAACTAAACGCCAGGAAGCTGCTGCAGAAATGGAGATAATGCACTCTATTTCTTCTTCTTCTTTCTTCCCTCTCCAGTCGGTTTCATGTGCCTGTCCTCCGCAGAGTCCCAGCAGGAGGACAATTACCCGTTTTGGTGTTTTAAATGTGGATGGAGGTATTTGTAGAAACGAGCTGAGACTCCTGCTGTGAACACACGTTGTGTTGGGATTTAAGCAGCTTAATGTATACATAGTCTTATTTGTTTTCATTTTTCCTCAAGTCTTGCTCCATCTCGGCTTCTTTCACTTCCTCTACTTTTACACCTATAAGCAGCGAGCGAGGTCAAAACCCCCCCTTTCCTCCTCCTCCTTCTCCTCTCTCGCGGTGGTGCACCATCTTAATTAGAGCCAAATCATCCGGGGAGGAGGAGGAGGAGGAGAGGTGGAGGACAGAAAGAGAGACGGAGCAGGACCGAGACCAGTGATTACTCAGGGGGAAGACGCCACGCACACAGTAACCGCTCGGCGAATCAGGGCGAGGAGAGAGAGGGAGAGAGAGAGCACGGTCCTAATGATTCCCTACAAAAGCTAATTAGACCTTCTCTCTGTTTCAAATCCTGCCTGATCAAGCTCACAGGTTGTGATAATTCATAGAAGAAGAAGAAGAAGCCGCCTCGTGCAGAGCGTTCAGTCATTAATCTGCCGTGCCTTTGGTCTCTCAACATTCCCCCCGTTATCTGAAGAGCACGTTCTCAGTTTCCTAAAACCTGATCCAGATAAACAGATTTGATGTTACTGTGGTTGTGTGTGTGTGCATGTGTGTGTACATATGTGTATTTTTTTCTCTCCAGTGTAATTGATTCATTGACAGCTCGTTTATTCAGCCTGACTAATCCAATGAAAGGATTATCAGCAGATGTTAATGGAAGGAAATGTAGAGGGTATTAATGCAGAAATACACTCTTCCATTTGACCTCATGCTAAAACCCCCAACGCGACAATCATTCGGATTTCACCACATGTTGATCACGCTCGCTCTCTCTCTCTCTCTGTTTAAACTCCAGCAGAAGTTACACATCATAACGTTACAGTACATATATCAGAATATAAACTAAGCAGCCGAACGAGGATCAAATCAAATCAGCTGTTTTCTTTCAGCTGGCTTCATGCCTTCATTAGCTTTAGCTTCAGTCTTCTGTCATATCTTCTAGCTATCAAGTGCATATTTAAAGGGGACATGTTGTTATTTCTATACTGTTATGATGTTGGACATGGTTCCAAAACTTGAGGTGAACGTATGTAAAAACCGCTGCCTGCAAGTCAAAACGCAGGGCGTCATCCTGCCTCGTTCACAAATGGTGCATTTCCATCACACGCTACCGACTCAACTCGCCTTTTTTTGGTTTTCCATTACGAAAAAGTACCTGGTATCAACTGTTTTGGTATCACCTGGAACCAAAATGTGACGTCAGAACACTGCAGAGCTCTGATTGGTCAGAGAGGATCGTCACCGCGTCGTCAACGTGCAGCAAAAACCAAACCCGCCATTTTTAAACAGCCAAGTTCCGGCCCGCAATTGTTTAATCATTCAAACGCACGTCTACTATTATTAGCGTGACGGTCACTATGGCAACCCCCAATTCCACGCAGCGGTCAGTTGACGAGGTGCAGACTTGGTGCACACTCAGAAAAGTACCTGGTACCAGAGGAGAGTTGAGCTGGTACCATGTGATGGAAAAAAGTCACCTCTAACGTCAGATTGTTCACACATGCCTACAAACGGCCGTCAGTTTCCATTTTTAGAAGAAAGACACGTAATCCGACTGTTTGTCTACGTGCCTCCTGAGCCACAAGAAGTCTGCCAAGAGCCAATCAGAATGGAGTAAGCTCATCAGGAGGCGGGGCCTTAAAGAGACAGGAGCTAAAACTTCCTGTTTCAGACAGAGGCTGAACTGAGGGGCTGCATAAAGGACCAGTAGAAGATAAATAAGGAGTTTTTAACTGGAAATCATGTGAAGATATTCCAGTAGAGCCCAAGAATATAAATATAGAGGCTGGAAATTTGCATCATACGTCTCCTTTAAGAGCTTTTTTTTTTTTTTGAGGTTTCTTAAAACGAGTCAGCTGGAAACATTAAAAAGTCAGAATGAGATGGAATTAATGGAAATCTATTCATGTTAAATTAATTAGCGAGCGAGCTATAGCTAATAAAAGTTTGGAATTGGAAAAATGTGTTTGTGTGACATCAAGGGCGTCTCGGGTTTCAAACGACTACGAATTTTTCGACGGTAAATCTGCGACCGCTGTCATTGTAAACGTTTGCGAGGACGGAAAGCGTAGCAACAGTAACCAAGGAGGGCGGGGCTTAGGAAAACAGTGGGTACCCCTCCCTCCTCTGTCTCTCTCTCTCTCTCTCTCTCTCGCCCTCGCTGGCGGTCTCACACATGCAGTTTATATTCATGCATGCCTGCACAACAGCCCGGAGTGATGACAGGCTTCTTTGGCAATTTAATGAGAGAATGTGACATATTATGGGTGTGAGGTTGAAGCAGACCTGGTTTCAGAAGGTTTTTAATGGCATTTAAAAAGGTGCCAAAACCTTTACTGGGCTGTCAGCTCACACAGTTTCTCACATAATGCTGCCTGGGCTGCAGACGATTCACAGCGCATTCTTTTGAAGATATTTTCTCTCGTTTGACATTTGACTTTTTCCTCTTCTTTCTCACTGATTTTTTTTTTCCTTTCTCCTCTCCTCTCTGTCTGTCTCAAAACCTCTCTAACTCTAAACACCAGCTCATTTTGAATTATAAAAAACTATCAATGTTTGGATTTATTACTCAGAAGCCTCTCACCTGATTAACCAAACGTTTAATAGGTGATAAACTCTCCATCATTCCCCTCTTCAGTGCTCCACCTCCTCTGAGAAAGCTGTTTGTTGATCAATAATTCAACTTTAGGGCTTTTTTTTTTTTTTGGTGCGTTTTAAGAATAATGTATCACACCAACACTAAAGACGCTCTGTTTTCAGCCTCGTTAGCAGCGAGGCTGTCGTAATGACAGTGTTGGTAAGTTGGCCCAGACAGAAATATCTCACAAACTACTGGATGGATTGTTGTGTTGTGCTTTTTTTTTTTACAGACATTCTTGATGCTCTGAGGATGAATCTTAATGACTTTATTGCACAAATTCCACTTTATTTATGCCACAATATCCACAATACATCCGCTTCTGCTGGATGAATCAGCACAGAATGTGGACCAATCCATCCATCCAACGTCTTGTAGATTATTACAAAATTATCTCTACCAGGCTTTTATTGCAGAGCTGTGACCAAACAACAACTTGAAGAGGGGAAAACAAGTTTCAGCCTGTTTATAATGAACTTAAATTTTATTTTCTCAATTATAACTGGGAGAGAGGACAGTTTGATTCATTGGGACGGAACACAACTTTATGGGATCAACCACCGAAATGCAGTCAAATAATAAATCGCAAACCTCCCAATCAGAGTTCTCGGTTCCCAGACGATCAATCACTGCGTCACTGTGAGCTTCACATTTTTGGCTTTTAGTGAAATATCTCAACCACCGTTGAGTAAATTGCCATGAAATTTCGGTTTCCGCGTTCGTTTCCCCAACAAGGTGAAGTGTTTCGTGGCAGGTGTCAGCAGGTTAAAATCTTCCAAACTTTGGTTTATGACCAAATATTTCAGTCACTTTTTTGTTTTATTTCTTTTTCAGACAGCAGTTTGTGGTGTGAGATGATTTTCTGAGACGTCTGTTCATAGATGTGGACATACATTCTCATTTCAAGCTCGATTTAGCTTTTTTTCCTGAACAATCCAGCGAAATCTGGCGTTTATATTCCCACTTTTAAAGGATGTCAACACATCAATCTGGACAAAAAAAAATTGCTTCTTTGATTGCTTTTTTTTTGGGAGATTTACTGAAGCAAAGCAGTGAAGATCCACCGCTTCACCTTCCTCACAACAAACATGTGAAGCAGTTGTTTTTCCAGAAGCGAGAGGTTTTAATTTGTATAATTCTGTGATTCACACAGGCGGTACACTTCAGTAAGATGTCAGAGAGAGAAGGGGAATTAGGAAAAAGGCGTTCAGTACGGTTGAAAAGGGGGTTTCTACTTATTTACTGTTGAGGTGTAATTATTTTCCCATCTGCCTTCACGTCTTCCTTTCAGTGTAAAGTTGCTCAAATTTAATTTAAGTCGCTGCAAAGGGAGCCGGATGTTTATGCATGTGTTTACTGAGCTTCAGTAGAAAGAGATGAGAACTATTCTGTCACTGTCCTATTTAATGATCCCTGTAAAGTAGCAGGTTCACATCACAGAGACGGATCCTTTTTTTTTATGAGACTTTGCTTTTTGCTTCCTGCGATGCACAAATTAAGTCTTAATGTAACGATACAGACGAGAGCTCAATGGAGCGTTTTATGTTTGAATCTTGCTAGCAGCTGGATTTCTTCACTTATTTACTGCAAATTTTAACCAAAATTTTCCAGAATATCTTAGAAAAGAAAATTCTAATTACATCCTACTGGTGGGAAATTCATAAATGCTTGGAAACTGTTTTTAAAATCATTTTTTCCATTTGATGCTTTGACAGTGTTTCTGGGTAGAGAACGTCCAGACGAAGGCGGGAATATCACTTATTGGTTGCAACCAGATGCTCCATCGTTAGAAGATTGGTTCAAAATTATTTATGAAATCTACACAATGGAAAGAATAACATTTTCTATAAAAACACAAATGGAAAACCTTAAAGTCCATGAGCTCACGGAGACCTGACATGATTTAATGGAAATGGCGATCTCCAATGGACGACTGCAGAGACTGAATGGATTTATGAGACTGTGTGACGTTGTTTGTACAAATGTTCATAGTTAAGTTACATAAAGGAAAATGAAAGGAAGAGTAACAGATGGAAGACAAGTCTCATTTAGACGAGGGTAATGCAGTATATTGGTTTGTTGGTTGGTTGGTTTGTGTTTTGTTTTTTTGAAGAGTTGCTGATTTGTTTTGCTTGTTCTGTCTCGTTATTCTTTTATTAATAAGTATTTAAGTAAATGAGATTTATGTCTTACAAACTTGGACTGTAAATGACCTCCCCAATTAAAAATTAAAAATTAAAAAAGAAAGTAAGTTCTAATTAATGAGCATTTCCTCCCATCAGTGAAATATAACATAGAAGTACAAGCAGAAACATGAGTGGACATTTAGATAAATGATTCATTAACCTTTAATAAAGTCGTTTATTAATTAAAGACTTATTATCCCTTTATAAAGGGTCACTTATCAGAAAGCGGTACCCTATTATCTGTTAAAAACTCTGGTAAATTACA
Organism: Euthynnus affinis; assembly: GCA_029490765.1. Classification (NCBI taxonomy): domain Eukaryota; kingdom Metazoa; phylum Chordata; class Actinopteri; order Scombriformes; family Scombridae; genus Euthynnus; species Euthynnus affinis. The sequence goes on from CM055855.1 coordinate 26,986,857, forward strand.
TAAATGTGTTTTGTGTCACATCACTGAGCAGTTCATGTCTGAAGACCTGAGACGGTTTGTGTTTTCTTTACTTTTCTCCTCAGTGCCAGTATCAGTTTGAGAGCCAATACTCTGGGTATTGATCCACTCCTCCAAACAGATACCAGTTAGAAAAGTGCTTATATAACCAGGCAAGCGGAAAGAGTTTTAATTCCAGCTGGAAACAACATCAGTTAGCTGATTCTTAGTAGGAGGCAGACACAGGAAACTTTGTTGATTGTGTAAAAACTGATTTATTCAGTCCGATGTACCAAAACAAAAGGTGTCTTCCAAAAAATGAAAAGAACACAAGCAAATTAAAGTTTACTAGCTCAACTCAGAATAAAGTAAACTAAGGCATGATCACCATCATCCTCCAGTTCCTGCTCTTCCTCTCTCCAATCTACCAGGCAGAACCACATTTCTTGCAGGGGTGTCCTTTCCCTTTATGCCACCTGACATCTAACAACGCTGCTTGTATCAGTTTACACAAAACATCTACAGCATTAAACTTCAAAATCATATTGATACTAAATCAAATGTTTAAATATAATAACAAAGGGGTGTATTCAAATCACCCCCGCTGTTTCCACAACTTTGGACTCTTCCAAACTAACGGAGACTTCTGGGTCTAACTGTTCTCAACGGTTACTGAGCGTTTACTAAACGTACTGAACGTTTACTGAATCAGTGTTTCTCCTACAATTATATCAACGAGAACCCGCCAGGACAAAAAATATGTTTTAATGCCAGAATTAACAACAAATATCCATCATTCAGAAATATTTAGCGTTTGGGAGTCTGTGCAGCTGTTCAGGACGTGAGTGAACCTCTGTGTTGGAACCCACCCGGGATAGTAAGTGTCTGCAAATTATAGATTACTGCTGAACATATAGTTAAAACAACAAGCATGGTTAAATAATAATAGGCTGTATGGCATTGATGGTGAAAGTAGCAATGGGCTGGTAGCATCTGAACTTTGAACACTTGTGATTTAAAGAGCTTTGTATCCAGGAAAAATATGACATGATCAATATTAATACTTTTTGTTTTATATGTTTTGGGTTTTCCATTCGGCTTGGTTGCCGTGTTGCATTGATTTTTATACTTAAAGGAAAGCTACGCTAAATCTGTGGAGTCCTGTTAATATGTGTACACATGTTCATGAGCATTAATCATCCATTAACGTGCCACCTGACCTCATTAAAAAAAAAAAAAATACAGATGCAACCAAGAATCACAAAGAGGAAGATTGAAAGTGAGAAAAAAAAAGCACTCAGAAAGCTAGAAGAAGAAGAGGAGATGGATTCTGGTAATCCAAACCTAATAAAATCTCCATTATTCCTCTGGAGATCACTCAGGTATGGCCGTGCATACTCTGAGGAAGGTAAGACACTCCGCCGCTGCAGTCGCACACAATAATAATAATTAATGACACCGCTCCCACAGGGCAATTAATTTTCAGAGTTCGTACACCTTCCTCTCTCCTCTGTGTGCCTCCATGTTTCCTATATATGCGCTCCTGGTTTCCCCTCCTTCAACCCCTTTTTTTTTTTTTTTTTTTATTCTTTCATTAACGTTCTGGGCTCATCAGTAAGCATGGCCCACTTTAGGATCAATTTAGACGAGCTGCTTCTATATGAGCCAGCCAGTGAATTGTGATGTCACGCCCATTGTCTGCCAATTACAATTCAATTTAGCAGAAGAAACGCTCAGGAATGTGATTAGAGCGAGTAGATGGCGAGCGTGTGTGCAGAAGAGAGAGAGAGGACTTAGCAAGGCTTTCATTGTATGAAGAGATTTGCGATGTTTTCCACCTTTCACTCAACACTTTTCATATTCTGAAGTGGCTTCCAGGTTCTCCTTCCTTCCTTCCTCCTCCTTCCCCGCTCTCTCCCGAGACTTTCCGCAGTCAGTTGGCTTTGCTTTTTTTCAGACAGCGTGACATTTGCACCTCCCTGCTGCCTCGCTAAGCTGAAGCAATGAATACAGCAGGCTGCAACACACACACACACACATATACACACATATACACGAGCTCTAAACCCAGAAGGCTCTGATAATACAGATTGGAAACCTGTCTTGAGTTTTATGTGGATATGTCATATTTTCAATACCTATTCATCTGCATTATTTACAGCGAACATTCTCCTCTTTTTACTGCCTCTGTTGCTTTGCTCACCGCTCATCTCATAAATCAAACTTCTACAATAATAAAGTTAAAAATAAAAGATTGAAACCTGCTAATGCTCCCAGATGGTTTGATAGAAGCCTTTTGATAACGGCTAAATATAACGAGTACGTGTAGATGAGGCGGTAAAACAGGTTCGTAATTTCAATTCCCGGACTATTTTTCATCATTAAGGCTGCTGTAATCACAGTTTTTATATTTACAGTTGATTGAAATGCAAATGTGAAAGTGGCGGCAGTGAATTATTGCTCAGCTCTACGACAGTGTTTTAGTGTCTTTCAGCTCGGTTGACTCCCTCGGCTCTCATCAACCTCGTTCCCAGCAGCAGCAGCAGCGGCGAGCAGCTCTTTTCTTTTTTATCTTTAACCGTGTGTTCGGACTGAACGTGCAGTAAATTTTAGAGTCGATGCGATTATATATTAAGTCAGAACTTTAAATTCTCCTTCTAGCTTTATGAATCATAAACGTACAGAGACGAGAGGGAGATAACAGAAGGAAACGGAGGATTTTTGGCCGTTTTCTTGCACAAATGTCGTTCTGTCTGAAGTAGAGTGCAGCTCGGGCCACGTGTTTCTGTTTCTGTGTTTCCCCAGAGAGTAGTAACCGAACCTGACAGGAATTCTGTGTTTTATGTCCAAATCCAGCCCGAGCACTGAGTTTCTGTAACTCTGTGTTGTATTGTTTTAAACAGGCTAAAGCTAGATTTGTTGTTTTAACACTCACATCACACATGTCGACAGGTATAATTCTAATAAAATTTCAAAAATCAAGTTGGCTCGCCCAGCCGACGTGAACGAATGACCCAAATGCGAACATCATTTCTAAATTTGTGTCCAAACCCGGACCGACCCTTCCAGTCTGAACCTTTATACTTTATCTTCTTCATACATGCAGCATTGCTGTTTCCAATATCAGCAACTCAAGATATAAAACGCTGCACGACCGACAGGCAAAGTTAGCGACTAGCTGGTGAACATAGTGGAGCGTTTAGCAGCTAAAGAGCCAGATATTTCCCTCAGGAGTTGGTAGAGAGCAGAAACAGAAGCTAAAGGAGAGAGAAGATTGGACTTAGATTCACCAGACGGACAGAAACACTCCAAACCGAGCTCCTGTTCTCTGGAAGCAGCTTCCTCTCACAATCAGGGAAGCAACTTCTGCTGAGATCTTTAAATCCAGACTAAAAACATACCTATTTGTACAATCATATGAGTGTGTTTCGCCGTACTGAGCGAGCTGACTCAGCTAAACTGTCGTACTAACATTTCTGTCACCAGTTGAAATGATATATATGTTTTTCTTTCCTTTTGTTGTTTGTTTGGTTTTGTTCCTTATTGATAGTTTTAACATTTGCTGCTGTAAAGTGTATTGAGACACTGGTGTGATTTTGCACTTTAAAAAAAAACAAGTTAAACTTAAACTCTCCATTTTTATGCTAATGTTGCTATTTGCTAACAAGTTATCAGCTTGGTAACGTGTCAGTGTCGTGTTTACAGCTTGTTTCCATTAAAAATCTATTAATTATCAGTAAAAACTGCATATATATAAATATTATCACGACTGAACTTGAATATTTCTTATAGCTTAAAGTTTTAAGGTGTTCTGGCATCATTACATCTTAACTAAAATGAGATTTGCAAAGTTCAATCTAAGGTTTGAGGTGTTAAAAACGGGGACGTTAAAGCTTAAAACTAAGAATTTAATGTGTATAAAATTGCTTCACAGTCATCATTTCTGCAGGTGATGGTGCAATAATGTTTCTGAACATGCCTTCAGGAGATTCAACACGCTGAGATTTTGAGATACAACACTCCTTAAAAAGAATTAAATTTCTGCCTTTTCAGCGTTTCATGCTGTGATTTGACACCACTGATGTAACCGCTGCACAGAGGCCTCTTCTTCTTATTTTTTTTTACCTAATATAACTTTCACTGCTGTCACATTCAAATCTCTCCTTACCTCCTTACTGTACTTTCCAAAGTTTTCATCCATCTTTCACTTTATTAAAAACCCATCTCTGTCCACTTCTGAACAGTCCTCAGTGTGAAATGTTTGTTGTTTATAGAGTCAGAATGAAGAAGACAATCTCTGTCTTTCCTGATGTGGAGCTGAGCACTTTCTAAGTATTAGAAAGTGTATTCATTCATTCATTCATTCCTAAATAAATAGCGTTTGAGAGCCATTAAGCAGCGCTGTCTCTAAACGGCAGTTAACGGTTGTGTCGTTGCCATGGAAACTGCAGGCAGCGTCACTCCTTAGCCAGTGAGTGGTGAAGCGAGAGAGAGAGAGCGTCTGAAATAACGGCTAATGCTAACGATGCTAACGGAGCAGAGGAAACGGTTAGCAGCAGCAGTAAGTTGTCAGTCTGGCAGTAAATGTACAGTACAGACTACAGTGTGTCAGTTAATAAACGCTGCAGCTTGTCAACACCATGAAAAGCCACGTCTGTTGTTTCCCCAACTGCTGGAAAAGTGAAGGTTAGCTCCAAAGTTAGCAACAACGGGTTAGCCTAGCTTAGCGATGCTAAACTGATAAATAGAAAACGTAGCCTACACTACAGGCCAAACCAGTCAACCTAAGGGAAACACTGTAGTTGATAGATCGTGAAAACACAGAAGGAACAGCAATGGAAAGAAGTTAATCTAGATTAGCAATAAAAGAAAATTATTATTAAATGTCTTGCATATTATATTAACACATAACATGAACTTTAAATGGTTTCTGTCTAGCAGCAGAATCTTTTAATACAGAATAAAAGTTTCTCAGTAATTTGACCTTTATCTGATAGTCCTAAGTTTTACATGTGTGTGCTGTTTTCATATTTTTATCCTCTTATTTTATATTTAACACTAGGCTACACGGTATCCAAGGCAACGATGCTGCTTATAAAGCCTGTCACCGTGGGAACAAGCCAGACCGGGCTCGTGTGGAAATCAAAGTTTCCTTTTGATTATGATTTTATTTCACTCTGAACAGTTTCACTGAGATCCGAGGTCCCGAAGCGATAAACAACTGACTGTCAGACGCTCACACTGCCGCCATCATCATCATCATCATCATCATCAACACACAACACACAGAGACTGCAGGCTGTCACCACTGTCAGCCATATAAAAAGAGAGAGTTAATCGAGATAGTCAGAGAAGATTACAAGTCTTCAAGATAAACAGCTGGTGTGTGTTTTGGTTTTTTTGCCATCAAGACATTTAAAAAGAAGAGAAAACAACAAGATGATGTCATTAAAAAAAAACCATCATGTATAAATCAGTTACACATCTGATTTAAGTTACATGCTTCATGTACGTCATGTCAGTGTTTGTTGCATTATTTGTTCTGTGTTCAGGTTTTTCTACACACAGATGCACAAACACACAGATCCATATCAGCATAAAGATAATAAAAATACAACACGAGGAAGTCCACACTGATTAAAACACACACAGACGTTTGCTCTGATTCTTGTAGTTTGTGTCACTTCATGTGCACTCAGGCTTTTTTTTTTTTTTTTAAATCAATTAATTGACACAAATATTTGTAGATAAAATTCCTCCACACAACATGAAAGGAGGAAAGGTTACTACTCACAAACACACCAGCTGCATTTGTCCATTTTTGGGAGCTTGAGAGACGATTCTGAATCTTTAAACACCACCTGAAGCTTTTTGCTTTACTATAACCGCAGAGTGAGAGTACAGTAGGCTCTAAAAATGGCTTCTTTTGTTGTTGTGTTTTTTTAACATAATCTGTACACACATGAAATTTGAGTGCCAGCACTATTTGCTCAGACTGCAGATGGTTTAGCAACGCTGGCGCTGCACATCCTCCTCGTCGTCGGCGGTGTGTAGATCATTCCTGATGACCCAAATATGTGACTTTGTTCTCCACGTTTAGCACTCAGTCTGCCATAAAGAATGAAGGAATGTTTTTCTGATCCTGCTTGTGTTTTTTAGCATTTGTGACAGCACTCTTTCTGGAGTTAAATTTAATGTCACATCATATCTTGAGCAGGTTGGCGTTAGTTGAAGTTTTTAGAAAGATCATCCGTGTAAAGTCAAATCTTTCTAAGTACACGCTAAGACCGTGTAGAGACTCTGAGCGCTGGTCAACACCTCAGCGAAGAGAGAAGTGTCGCACGGGAGCCTCGAGGTCTTACGCTGAGAGTATTTATTGAAACACTTGGCCGAGAGGAGAACAGAAACAGTAAACATCAGGGTGGTCCGCACTTAAGATGCTGTCTTTTCCTCATTCTGCCGTCTTTTACCCAAACAAATCATCCTACGATATGAAAAATCAGTCTCGCCGGCTCATTTAGCTTCTAAACAAGGAGCCACACTCATGTCGGATGGTACTTTCAGGTCAGCACAGCCTGGTTGTGTCAATGTGAGTGTCTGTGTTGTATAAGAGAGTCTCTGCTCATCTTCCTGACCTCATCGGACTTCACAGACACTGAGCCTCAAGGAAAAACTAAAAAAAGTCTCCTTTATCTTAAGAATATTAGTGTGAGACCTGAAAGCTTGACCCAGTATAACCCCATAAAGATGGACAGTAGCATCACAGACACACATGCAGAGTGAAGCAGTGGCGTCCCAGCACTGTTGGGTCAGCTCCACGGAGACTAGAAGCAGGTATGATCGCCTCACTATAAATAGATCCAGCTCTGAAAAACATGTGAGCACAGACATTGTTTCTCTCTGCTGTTATTCCCATCATGGCATGGCAGTCTTTCCCACTCTCTCTCTCTCTCTCATTCCTTCTTTCTTTCACCTTCTCCTCTGCTGTTAACTCCTCTCTGTCTCACTCCATTAGCTAACAGAGACCTTGAACAGTACGCGTTCGCTTTCAGTCTGCTGTCGTAGTAAATAAAGGCAGCTGGAGAACGACAAACAGAGAATCAATGAACAAGTGCTGAGCGGAGTTAAAGCCGCAGTGATGGAGGCGATTTGAACCGTTTTTCTCTCAGAGTCCGGAGAGTCACAACAGCCTCCTTGACTTTGTTCTCCGAGAAGTTTACGCTGCAGCGCGAAGTCGAGTGGTTTTTGAAACGTTGCACAACAAGCTAGTGAAGCGGCTCAGTGGCGTCCGCCCGCTGTTATTAGTCTCTGGAGCCGTTTCTAAAACAACCTAACATGAACAAACTCTTCAAGATGAAAGGACACGTCGCCCGGCGCGGCCCGTGTGACTCACTGATGTGTTTTTAATCGCTTCTGGACAACAACGGAGGTCTGCGGTCTGCACGGAGGTCGACTATTTACTGTTGGCGTGGCTCCAAACATGAGATTTGTTAACAATAATAAAAAAAAGAAATGTTGAAAATCACCAGCCTTGTGCTTTAAATCAGCCAGGAAGATGAGCAGAAAGTGGATCAGGTCTACAATGTAGGGGTTTATTTTAAAGATGAGACGTTTTAGAGACGTGTTATCATGAAGAAATACTCATAACGGACAAAAATATGCAACTAAGCCAAAGGTTTCCCCTGTAAGATAATCAGCCGTGAATATGAACAATAAAGCTGAAGCTCACTGAGGTGCAAACAGCGAAATACAAACAGAAACACACATTTACACTCAGAGGAAACTGTTCAGCAGGTTGTTGCACCCACAAAATAATGACTGCAGCTTATCTTTCACTCCAGCGCCACATGGCTCATTTAAATAAAACATTTATAAAGGAGGTCTCACTCGTCTCTCTCTTCCCCCCGCCGCCACCATCACCACCCCCAGCTGGTCAAATCCCATTTGTGTTGTATAAAAAGACACACACACACACATATACATCACCACAAACACACCGAAGCGTTTCATACTCTGTTCAGGGACACGAGTTCGCTCAAAACATCACAGCGCAGGTAAAAGAGTCACATTTAATCTCTGTGGAAGAAACACTGAGGCGGGAATTTGTCTCCTGACGGCGTGAAAAGAGAAAAAGTTACAACTCAGGAGCGAATAATCACTGAGAGACGTCGCCTCTCATTAAACAGGTAAAGCACGCTGACTGAGGCTTTCTGTTAAAGGTACAACATGTAATTTCAGCCGCTCGGCGTCTCTAAATATAAACAATAACAACAGACGGAGTGTGATGACGGTGTGAAGCAGCAAGGGATGATGGGAGTTGTTGTCTTGGTTGTTAAACCAGCAGCTTCAGTGGGATAGGATTACTCCAGTGTTGATGGTTCAGGATGTTTTTCCTCCTCTCCAGAACAAACAGACCCGCTGATTACAGGTAAAAACACTGAATAAAGCAGTTTCAGCTAAAAAATCAGTGTTTCTCCACCATGTTGGGCGAGCAGCGGACTTCCTGGAGGGGCTGTTAGCCGAGCTGCTGCTAACGTTTGCCCAGTTTATTTCTCTGATAACTTAAGATCCAGACGTCCAATGACTAAAATCCTTCTTGCGGCTAAAAGATCAAGTTAAAAACCAGCTAAATTTATCATGAAAATGTGGCTTCAAACTGAATAAAAGTCCATTTCTAACAGTTTGTGTGGAACAAGCACAACAAAGCCCATGTATTATCTTGTATGTGTGTAAGTTACTCTTTGCTAGACGCCATTGTAGCGGACAAACACGGCGCCCACGCATGCATCTTTTGCACTATACTCTTTGGTAGAGGAGGTATGACGCCATTGACAGGCCACCAAATGAAACGGTCCGTTACTTTGATTAAAATGACAGATTTCTCTGGGTTTGAAAATTGTTGGAAACATTTGGGATAATGTAAGTACACAACTCAACAACATATAGAACATAGGTCTAGACCTGAGTGACAACAACCTGAAGGTTTCAGGAGAGAAGCTTCTGTCTGGCCTAGTTGTTTTTACACATTTTAATGAGGAATAATAAAATAATAGTTCAACATTCTGTGAAATCTTCTTGTTCAGATCAATTCTTCACTCACAGACAGCAGTTAGTTTAGTTTAGCATAAAGACTAGAAACAGAGGGAAACAGCTAGTCTGGCTCCGACCAAACGCCAGCACTGATTTACATGTTACATCTCGTTTGTTTAATCTGTACAAGAAAGCTTTAAAGTGGTGAATTCTCTGCTGTCGACCGAAAACTATTAATCAGATGCAGCTTCCTCAGATGGGAGGGGTTGGACTTCAGAGCTGAGGCCAGAGAAGCACAGCTGATCTCTGACAAACTGCAGTCACCAAATCTGAATAAAGAATAAATGATGTAGATAAAAATCCATTTATAATCCAATCTGATGTGTTCAGGTTTTAAATGTGAAGTTCAATCATCAATGAACTTTTCTCTAAAATGAGCGGAGGGACTTTGCCGTTGTGTTGTTGTGGCTCTTTGGTAGAGGAGGTATGACGCCATTGACAGGCCACCAAATGAAACGGTCCGTTACTTTGATTAAAATGACAGATTTCTCTGGGTTTGAAAACTGTTGGAAACATTTGGGATAATGTAAGAACACAACTCAACAACATATAGAACATAGGTCTAGTTGTTTTTACACATTTTAGTGAGGGATAATTACAGATTAGAGCTTTAAATAAACCCGGAGTAAACAGATTATATAACAGAGATATCATAGATGCATATTCTGGTATTTAATAGCTATAACTAGCTATTAATCTCTCTCTCTGAGGTCTGCTTTAATTGAGTGAGTGGCAGTGATGTCATGAAGGGGAGATTTTTGAGGGACCACTACGACCTTACAGCACGACCACAAATTACTACATCACATTATAAAAATATTAAATCTTCTCTGCTTGAAAGTGACTGAACGGCAGTACAGAAAAAAAAAAATCTATGTGAAGAGCTCAGAATAAGTGTTTTGCTTTTAACTGAACGCCTGCATCTCTGCTTTTGGTACAGCCAGAGGAGAGCGTCTGACTGATTGAAGAAAACCCAGCGGACACATGTTTTAAACACATTCGCAGATAAAGTGAGTCATTACAGACAGATGAAGTGAGACTGGGCTGCTGTTACTGCACATCTGTTCTGCTTCAGTGGGTGTAAAGTAGAACAGAGGAGCTACAAGAGAGGCTGTGTGCCGACGTGTGACAGCAAATATCTCATTCAAATGGGTTTACAGACAAACTTAAAAAAAAAAAACACAGAGAGAGAGAGCAGGAGGAGGTTAAGTGATGGAGCGCAGTCACGCACGGTCCTCCTCTTGTCTATATTCTGCTTTACATGAAAGAAAAACTCAAAGTTTTATTCCTGCTGCGCTTCTCCAGAGAGACGTATAAAAAAAAAAGAAGGCAAAAGGCTGAAGCGAGGAGCGGAGTGGAAGGGGAATAACATCATCCTACTGAAGTGCTGTGATAAATTTACAATCTAGTACAAAGTCAAGAGGTCGAGATGTGAAGCGCAACAAGCCGGCGAAGTTGAAAAAACAGAATCCCGCACATGCTCAGTGGCGTCTGTGCTCTCCGGAGACTGAGAACGCAGCGCTGTGATCGGTCTTCGGAGCCGTTTCGTATAGCGTTTGTATCACAGGCAGCTTATAATGAGCCACTGGACCAGTGTGAAGGAGAGTTTGAGCTGAATAACACAGCAGATCAGAGACCAGAGCCTCTGGATCAACAAGCTGGCAGTTTACTGACACTCACAGTACACTCAACTACTGAAGGATACTAAATATGCACAGTAGGTTGAAGGCAGTTACTCAAGTTACTCATTAAACCCTCTTTCTTTATATATTTTCTTAATCAGAACAGGTTATTATAGGTTTAGTTTTGTCAAATAGATATTGTTTATTTAAGTTAACCAGCTTCAACAGTAACTAACTCCGCTTCCCTCTGCTCTCTGAGCTTCGCCATGGATGTAAAATTATGATAACTGAACAAAAAAACAGATATGAAAGTTGCTCATTGGCAATTTGCATCGCTACCCGATTTGCATCACACATGCGTAAGCAGGTCCACCATCTTGGACAGATAAGTACAGCAACACCAGTTGGACAAACAACAGTAGAATTGAGTTTGTCACTGCCTGATCTGTGTTGTTCATGCGCGAGTGTAAACGGCTTTATTTGAACATTATATTATATTATATTATATAAAGTTTCTCCCTGATGGCTCCGGTGTTTCCTCCGCAGGCTTCACTTCACTCAGCTGCTTCTTCCCACTTTAACCTGAATAACAAACCCCAGTGCTGCACATTACGTTAGCTGGCTGTGTTTCTTTACGGTCACGCTGCTGCTAACGCTCCGTTAGCCTCTCAGCTAACGTTAGCCCCGGCTCTCTGTGTGGATCCAACTGGAGCAGCGAGCCCCGGTTTGTTATTCAGGTTAAAGTGGGAAGAAGCAGCTGAGTGAAGTGGAGCCTGCGGAGGAAACACCGGAGCCGTCAAGGTGAAACAGTTCACGGACGGAGGTGCTGTGTTCGGCTGCACAGATAGGAAACACTTCAGCTGACAGGATGTACCCCTCTGTTTGGTTGGCAACCAGCGTTTTAGGTGCATCAGCGCCACCTTCTGCTCCGGAGTGAGGAGCAGAGATTAAATCCTGCACATTAATACTGTCTAATAAACTCAGTGAAAACTCTGCTGCTACAGTTCATTAAAGTTTTAATGCTGAGCTCCTGAACTCCAGTCTGCCTGAATTCTTCCTTCACATATTATCTTTCTTGATCATACTAAGTACAATCTATGCTGCAGCAGAACAGTCTCCTCAGCCAGCTGGAAAAAAAAATATGTGCATATATCAACATCGACAATCAGCCACAATAAGTTGAAAATATTGGCAAAAAATCCAATAATGTGCATCACTAGTCATAATCACACACTTCCTGCTAACTAGCTGCACTGGGGGGGGGGGGGCACGTCAAAGTTACACCCTTTTAAACCCGATTAAAACTTTAAAACTCGCATGAAACCAACAGCAACCAAAATTTTGACATGTTTTTAGATGAAAAAATATTTATGACCATGATTTACGGTTGGTTATTTAAATATCTGAATCGAACAATAAACATTTATTGTTATTTAATTCACTATTTATTGCTCCGTGCAACACCTGGCTTTCATTTGTCTCTGTGATGAAGGAACATAGTCACCCAGCGTAGCTCATTAACCAGCTAGTAAAGCTAACCACGTCCCCCCGCCGCCGCCGCCGCACATGCTCAGAGGTGTCCGCTGCTGTTATTAATCTTCGCAGTCATTTCTAAACAAACTGAACATGTGGCCCGCTGACTCACCGTGTTTTTAAAAGTTTTTGAACAATCACGGAGGTCTGTGACACAGAAGAATAAAGCATATCAGGCTTTGGACACACACACACACACAATACTTGTGTCGGTTTGGCTCTACACAAGAGATTTGTTGACAATAAGAAAAATATAGAAAAACCACCAGCCTCATCCTTTAAATACTGTTCATTATAAAAGTCTTTCAGTTACATTCATCCATTCATGACGGGGCCACCAGCTCGGTTTTTAGCTCTCTGGTCTGGTGTTACGTTACAGAAAAAAATGACCTCCATGCAGCGAGCTTAACAGATTTCAAACTGGAGTCTGATCTGTTCTGGCAGATCATTTAAGATGAAGCATCAGAATCATTCAGATCAGCGCGTCCACATAAACAGGAAGGGTAACAATGCCGTGAAGTCAGAGAGTTCAACGCGGGCTAGTCTGCTTTTTTTTTTTTTTTCTTCCACCTGATACTGTTTGAAATTTTGGCGAATCTGCACCATGAAAAGCGGAGCGGAGGAAGAGAGAGAGCCGGTTCAAACAGATTGTGTATGACGTCTGAGTTCTGATTTGAGTTATAACTGAACAGAGGGACTTTTTCTTTATTTTTAATGCAAACTGCATCAATCAAATGAGATCATGTACCGAAGCTTAAAATAAATAACTGATATATGGAAGTGGAGGGGAGGAAAAAAAAATCATGTTAAGCGTCTATGTTTTGTTCCTCTGGGTTTTTAATCATGGACACATCGCAGCGCATAATGACACTCACAAACAGTGGCTCCAGACTTGTTAGCCTGCAGTGCATCTTTCCCCTGGATTACAGAAGAATGCCGTGATTATTTGGTGGACACATTCAAACAATATGTCTGACTGAGCCTCTGTGCACACACACACACACACACACAAAAAAAAGGAGAGAGAAAGAGAGAGAGAGGGGTTTTTAGTTGGAGGGGCTGAGTCTTAAATCAGAGGCAGGAGTGTAGCTTTAAGCGGCTTAGCTGCATTGTAAGTAAACACATTACACCCAGTGTATTACCGAGCCGAGCCGAGCAGAGCAGAATAGAATATGAAATGTTTCATGAACTCCTGCTGGGTAAACATAATGCCTCAGAGACACAGAGAAACTTTTTATTTATATACTGAAAACAAGTGAGTCAACCTACAGTACAGCAACAACACTGCTGCTGCTGCTCCTGAGCCCGTCAAACCTGCAGTGTTTCAGGGTAAAGCACGCTGTCAACAATCCACTCATGAAACTCAGATTTAAAAAACGCCGCTGGATCAGCTGGCAGTGTCGACACGCACATACGGTATGATAGATTAAACTTAAAGTACAGTCAGCTGCTTCTCTTACAGCAGAAGTCCTCTACTACACCCTCCCACCCCTCCCACCCCTCCCTCCCTCCGTCCGTCGTCTCCTAAGAATCACATTTGTATACAACTAATTTGTTTTTGCCAAATACGATTTGAAGGAGTCGCTGCCAGGATTACAGAACACGGACAGTGTTTATTTTGGCGTGGGAAGTGAGAGCATTTTGTACCGCACAAGTCGTAGGGAGGCGATCGGGGCAGATAGTTAGATGCAGGGCTTTGATAGCGCAGCCTGGAGTTCGTACCCTGACTCCCATTACGTGGTTGGTTTAGGCAACAACAGCGCTTTTGGTTAAGGTTAGGAAAGGATCCGGGCGAGCAGGGCGCCTTGATGGCCCCGATGGTTGGTGTTGTAGCCCTCTCTCTCTCTCTCTCTCTTCCTCCACAAAGTAATCTGCCAAAAAACTAATCTCTAAAAGAAGAAGGAAAAATCTTGGTTGTGGCTAAATGTTAATAAATCAAACCCGTAATGTTTCATGCTTCATGTAACTTAAGATTTTTCAATATTTAACCAAGACCACAATCTCTCCCTAACCTTAACCATGTGCTGCGAGAGGCTAAAACACAACAATAAAACACATAAATCATGCTTTTAATGGTTATGAGTGGATATTTGAGTGGAGTGGATTTTTTGCTGCAGATGCTCTCTGTGAACATGCGACTTATTATATAAGCTCCATTCATTAAAAAAAAAAAACAACCTTTTCCTCTTGGAGCTTCTCTCATAACAAATTAGTGGTTGATGTGTTATTTGCATCACCTGTTACTGCCTCTAATCCAGCCGCTTAATGCTCAACCAGGGGTTTTAAGCTCTTAAATGCTTAAACGTACCGTATGTACACGGACTGGACAGTTAAAGGAACAGTTTGACATTGTGAGGTAGTGTAAAGTAGATTTATTGGAGCCTTTTTTCCCACTGAAACTTGCTGGAAACAAGGTTGACAAAAGAGCAGTTAAGCTACTTGATCTATAGAAAAGTATTGATTAGTGCAGCTTTAAGAGAAAACCTTACAGCATGTGTGATGCCCACGAAAGTGTGATCACATTTTGATGAATGAAACTGTTTGGTTTTAGCATGTTTGAAAGAGGATATGTATTTAATATGTAAATAATAATAAGCATAAACTAATTTAAATCAGAATAATTGGTCTGCTATAGCAGTTTTCTGACAATAGGTGGCAGTGTGAGGCCTCACAACTAGGGCTGCAGTCTGTTGGTCGACTAGTCGGTTAGTTGGTTGATATGCTCTCGTCAGACTAATCTCCGTGTTACTTTTCCACTTTAGGAGAAAAGTGCTACATCAGCAGCTTTCTGGGATTAATCCATTATTTCCTGCAGCGAGAGGGACAGACTAACAAAACACCCCCGCTGTTTTCACAACTTTGGACTCTTCCAAACTAACGGAGACTTCTGGGTCTAACTGTTCTCAACGGTTACTGAGCGTTTACTAAACGTACTGAACGTTTACTGAATCAGTGTTTCTCCTACAATTATATCAACGAGAACCCGCCAGGACAAAAAAATATGTTTTAATGCCAGAATTAACAACAAATATCCATCATTCAGAAATATTTAGCGTTTGGGAGTCAGGATACATATGTCTGTTTATGGGTGCTGCAGCCCAGTACCTGTAACACATGTGTAGTAAACACATCACCTACTCGTGTAATATCCACGTTGAATTAAAAGCTATGTGGGTCAAAGAGGGATGAAAAAAAAGTCATAAATCAGAAACTAATGAGGACAAATCGTGAGCATGTTATTACACACCTGCTCATTAGAGTATGTCGTGATGTAACTGATCTAACATCTACTTGATGTTTCAAACCGTATTTAAACAAAAAAAAAAAGCATAAAGGCAGACACACAGAATATCTTCCATCTGGTAATAGCTTCAATCCTTTATTCCATGACTCCTGCACGTCCCTTCATCCTTCTCTCACTCCCCCTCGTTAAGCTGATAAATTTGCAATCAGGTGGTGATGAGAAGAAGAAGAAGAAGGAGGAGAAAGACCAGCTCGCAGACACCAGTAAGGATCCCCCACCTAAAGCTCCCAGTGCACCACCTTCATCCCTGAGACTTCTCTTCTTCTCAACTCGTCTCATTCTAGAGATAAAAACGAGCCGGAAGCACAAGAAAACTGCACAAGTGTGTTTTTTCTTATGTGCATATGTGTGTTTGTGCACTCGTTTATGTTGCATTGTTTAAGTAAAAAAAGGGGAATATATATTTTAAAAGCAGTTTGATTCACAGCAGCTCATCACACAGTTCTTCTATATCTGCTTTCATAAACAGGAACCCTTGCAACAAGTGGCTAAAAGGGAAGTACTGTAAGATTTTCCAGAAACCCCCACGGGAGGCGATGACAGCCGTACAGTAGATCTGCAGCTACACGAGCCCGTCCGAGCGTCTTACAGAGGCTTTCGTCACCCCTGCGAGGATCCCGAGGCTGTTAGCGCGTGTAAACCGGAGCCGAGATGTCGGGTCAGCACGGGAGCCCTCGCAGAGCAACCTCTCTCTTCTTCAAAGTCAACACTGTTCAAGTGCTCTTACATTTGCTTAGATCACAGTGAGAAACACTGATACGTATCATCGGTCAGGATCGACCCTGACGCTGGAACTTTTTTAGAGTCTTGTCTCAAAGTTACTGAGCTGCAGAATGAACTGAGACGGCAGCACAGTGAAGCAGCTGCACAGGTATGAGGCTTTATACCTGAAGGAAGACCAGGATGCACTCGTTTTTTAAACATTACAGACGGTGAACAAAGGCTTTAAAACATGACACTGAGCTGGACTGAACTGTAACTGTGTGCAGGCTGTGAATAATAATAAACTCATCGTACCTGCAGGTCAAAAAACATCAGTAATAAGGTGAAGTATTTATGAGAGAAACCGATCTTTGATTGGGTTTGCCAAATGAAGTGCAACTTCCAGCAGGAAGTCCAGCAGTTTCTATCATCCGATGATCAACTCAGCTGAGGAATATTGAAACCATCTTAGCAGGGAACGCCCCTGTTAGCCGACTTTTTACTGCACACATGCTGAATAACAGAGTCCCCAGTTTGAGTCCAGCCTTTGTCTCTCTCTCTCTCTCTTCTGGTTGCCTGTCTGCCACTTCACTGTTGACTGTCCCATGAAGACAAAAATGCCCATAAAATAATTTAAAAAGGCAAACAAACACTGCTGTCACTGCAGTCTGCACCATATGGCTGCTTCACCCCTCCACCGCCAACTGTGTCAAGGTCTACAGGGAGGAGGGAGGAGGGATTTATACATCTCCAGCCCTACATATCCATTTAATCAGTTGAGACAACACCAAAAACTATCAAATAATGCTTCTGAATCCACGTCAACCGAGTCTCTCAGACACACAGATGTCAGTTTCTGGTGTGACCAGACCTTTAAAATACTGTTTGCTGCTGTGAATGTGATGCCTGATGAAGGTCCGTGACCATAACGCTGCAGGCTAAACTCTACGCTGTGGACCAGAGCTGCATTAGACAACAACAGTGACAACAACATGATGATTTCACGATACAAGAATGGTCCTGAAAATACCAGCAGCAGCAGCAGCAGTGATTCTCTCTCTTCTTCAGAAGAAAGAGCAAACACAGTGTTGTTTACAGTCGACTATATGGGGATAAATCTAGAGTTTCTCTTCTTCTCTCATTACTGCCATTAACACTCTAACAGCTGACTGTCTGGTCCGGTCGCTCTACACTCTCTCCACTGGATAAGAGCGAGGAACTTTACCCCGCTGAGCTCTCCTGCCTTTATAGCTGGATATACCACTTCAAAAAAATCAGGGCTCACTCTCTTTCCATAGGATCTGTTGCTCCCTGTGATCTTTGAGCCAGAAACAAATTTGGTTAAGCAGCAAATCCCATGCTAGTTCACACTACCCACTCAACAGATGAAGGAGGGTTTTTAAAATATCTGCAACTGCCTTTTCAAACAGATTTTCCTACACTCTCAGCACCCAAAAAAAAAGCTGCTGTACACTAAACCTGCTCAGCACCAAACAGACACGGTTAGCTGTAGACTAGCTGGTAGCATTTAGCAGCTAAAGAGCCAGATATTTCCCTCAGGAGTTGGTAGAGAGCAGAAACAGAAGCTAAAGGAGAGAGAAGATTGGACTTACATGCACCAAGTGGATAGAAACACGACTATAAATGAATGATAATGTTGCTGCGTAACTGCTGGATGTGGAAATAAAAGCAACTGTTTGCTAACAAGTTCAACATATCAAGCTTAAAGGGTGATGATATGTCAGAGTTGTATTCACTACTTGTTTCCACTGACCCTAAATAGCCAAAAAAATGTGAGTTTAAGGAAAACATCTGAATACTTTGTCCTCCATTGATGCTAACATGCTCACAATGACAATGCGTGTTTAGCAGGTTTAGCATTAGCATGCTAAAATCTAGTATGGGACAGGCATGTGAGACAAGGGAAGCTCTTTCAATTCATCCATATTTCATGACAGAACATCCAATCATTGTCAAGACATTTCACTAAAAAAAAAACAACACACAAATATCAACCTCATGGTGGCGCTAAAGGAAAAGTCAGTAAAGTTCATGAACGTCTGCACCAAATTTGGCGCCAATCCAGTGAAGGCTTTAACCTGCTGGTGGCGCTATCATGTAAAAACCGACAGGAGGTGACTCTAATTATTAGGATTCATCCTCTGGACAACATGAATATCTGCACAAAATGTCACAGTAATCCATTCAATAGTCGTTGAGATATTTCCGTATGGACCAATTAACTAACATGGCCGCCAATTATCTAAAAATACGATATCAATTCTCACAACATCATGTTTCACTGCATCAGGTGACGTGAGGTTAAAACCTGCAGCACCGGTTCAATCATTCATACTCTCTAATATGTTTTTTTGCAAGCACTCAGTTAGCAACTGGCAGCTGTTTCCATCATTTATCAGCCTCTTGATTACTTTTACAATAAATTGGCTAGTTGCTCGGTCTAAAAATGGTCAGAAAATAGTAAAAAATGGCAACAACATGGCCCAAAATAACCTTCTTTGCCGACACAAACACTCCAAACAGTGATACATATGTATAAAACACGCTGACATTAGAGAGGTAAAGGTTCATTAATAAATTACCTGAGAGGATTAATCAAATTATAAATCAAACGTGGGTCAGCTAATCAATTAATGGACTAATAACCTTAAAGTCTTAATCAGAGGATGATGCACACAGAGGTGAAGCAGTGAACAGTGATTTTCCACCGACTGTATGTCACTTTTTTAAATGTTATATCTTCATAAAAATCCACATAACATCGCAGTGTAACGATCTTAAATCCCTGTGGCACCGCTATTATATACATACAGTGGCTTACAGTGAGTCTGGTAGTTCAAGCTTTGTGGAATTTTTTCATCTCCTTGTTATAATCCTCCAATAATCCCGCACAGACATGTTGCAGCAGTCTTTCAGAAATGCAGGCTATTAACGGATTATCCTTAATAAAGTGTCCGTGACTGCTGCGCGCGCTCAGAGTGTTTAAATAACCCCCCGTTGATCCCAAACGGTGCCGGTCACTTCTTCCTCCGCCACATATTTCCACCCCGCTAATAAAACGGTACAACTTTTATTTTATTTTTATTTTTAATGGAGAGTAAAGTCGGTTTGAAAGCTCACTCACCTTCTTCCGGGGCTGCCATTTCATCATATTTGTAAACCAGATATGTGAAGCATCAAAGTGTCACACAGCGAGCCGGAGCCGGAGCGGATGGACGGACGTGTGTGCGCAGCGGAGGCGGCGGCAGAGGCATCTCAGAGCCGCGGGCGCGCAGGCTGCCTCCGCCGGCTTGCTGTGCCACTCAGCGCCGCGGTGAGAGAGACGGACGGAGCTCCGGGAGCAGGAGTTAGTTAGTTATAATCCCGTTATAATGATGCTTGAAGCCTCCGGGAAGCACCGAGAGGAGTGTGTGTGTTTGTTTGTGTGTGTGTGTGTTTATGTTTGTGTGTGTGTGAGTGTGTTGTCCTGTCATCCAGCTGCTGTGCAGAGCATCATCTGTCCGCTCCGGAGGCTTCAGAGGCTCTGACGACTCTAGTGAGCAGAGAGACTACAGCGATACTCTCTCTCTCTCTCTCTCTCTCTCTCTCTCTCTCTCTGTCACACACACTCTCTCTCTCTCTCTTTTTCACACACACACACTCTCTCTCTCTCTCTTTTTCACACACACACACTCTCTCTCTCTCTCTTTTTCACACACACACACTCTCTCTCTCTTTTTCACACACACACACACTCTCTCTCTCTCTCTCTCACACACACACTCTCTCTCTCTCTTTTTCACACACACTCTCTCTCTCTCACACACACACTCTCTCTCACACACACACACACTCTCTCTCTCTCTCACACACACACACTCTCTATCACTCTCTCTCTTTTTCACACACACACACACTCTCTCTCCCTCTCTTTCACACACTCCCTCTCTCTCTCATACACACACACACACACACTCTCTCTCTCTACCACTCTCTCTCTCTTTCACACACACACACACACTCTCTACCACTCTCTCTCTTTCACACACACTCTCTCTCTCTCACACACACACACTCTCTCTCTCTCTTTCACACACACACACACACACACTCTCTCTCTCTCTCTCACACACACACACACACTCTTTCTCTCTCACACACACACACACACACACAGCTATTAACTTAATCAGGAACTATTTTGATAATCAATTCAAAGTCTTTTTTTATTAAATAAAAAGTCTAAATTCTTTGATTCCAGCTTATAAAATGTGAATATATTCTGTTTTATTTTTATTCTTCTATATGACAGTGAACTGAATATATTTGTGGCTTGTAGACTTGTTGTTATTGTTGTTGTTGTCGTCATGGAGAAAACAAGACTTGACAATACAAGAGTTAAAGATGTCGACTCGGGCTCCGGCAGACAGCGAGATCGACATTTTCTGTCACAAAACAACGAATCAATTAATCCATAAAAATAATAAAAATAAGTTGCAGCCTTGAATGAACCACACATTCAAAATCTGACTGAAGTAAAAATAATTATCAGCAACATGTAGAATACTTTAAGTTATTGCAGTAACACTTTAATATAAGCAGCATGTCAACATATAATAACTCATAAACAAGTTATTATATGAAGAAGACAGAACTGAGGATGCAACTCATTACTGATTAATCTGCCGACTATTTTTTTGATTAATCAAGTAGTTGTCTGGTCAATAAAATGTGAGAAAATAGTGACAAATGTCTGTTATATGTATATAAATATATATAAATACACTCACTGAGCACTTTATTAGGAACAGAAGTGTAATCTAACGTGATCCAACAACACAGCTCTGCTTTAAATTCTATATTTATATATTTATACATTTGTTGACGTTGTCAGAAAGGTGATAATTCTGCTTTATGTTTATTATTGAGCTCGTAGTGGATTATACAGCATTATATTCAACACTGTTCCTGATATTTTGTCCCCCTCGTGACCAAAAGATTCTGTAGTTTTTGTCGCTCACGTTGCTCACCTGTCGGCTCGAACATGTGCGAAGATGTTTGAATATAAAATAAATAAGGAGCTTCTTTTTTTTTTAACTGTAAATCATGCAGAGATATTCTAGTAGAGCTACAGGTTAAAAATATAGACCTGGAAATGTGCAGAATACGTCGCCTTAAAAGTGTAACTTTTACAGCAACGCTTTATTTTGAAGGTCCTTCAGTATAAACACGGACCAATAAATGTGCATCAGATGGTTCCTTTGAGTCGATTTTCAAGAATAAATGACAAACATTTGATGGCTCAGCTTCTCAGAGTGTGTTTCCTTGTTATATTACAGCAGATTAAATAGTTTTGGGGGTTTGAAACAAGACAAGTGGAACTTCCTCACAGGCATTCAGAGGCATTTTCTCGCCTTGTTTCCTGATATTTTATAGAAAACAGCTCCATAGATTAATGTGTAGTGAAGATAATCATTAGTTGCAGCCCTAAAAGAAACTTCAAAGGTATATTTATTTTATTTTTTTTACTTTAATTGCTGCAATCTAACACCTGACGTTTACAAGTGCCACATAAGAGAGGAGAGAGGACGGGTAACCTAAAACAGGAGCCACACGGGTGATAAGCAGACTGGGAGAGCACCAGTATAGAGATATACAAGGAGAACCCTACACCTCTCTGTGTGTGTGTGTGTGTGTGTGTGTGTGTGTGTGTGCATCTCTGCGCTCAGGGTGGGCAGCGAGAGAGAGAGAGAGGGAGAGCGCCGTTTGAAATCGGAGCTGTTGGGTAATATTGTTGAAGATCAGAGAAGTCGAGAGAAGGGAGAGAAAAGCCTTCAGGATCTTTTACCCTCTTATGTAAACAAAGGAAGAAGGGGCAGCGACGCCTGACACCCACGAGCCCGACGAGCGAGAGGAGAGATTATCAGCTATATATAAAAAAACACCAGACAGAGAATTCAATCAATACAAAGGTTGAAACAGGTGTCATGTAATTGGTGGTTTGTCTGTAAAAGGTTTCTCTGACACACACAGTGGACAAAGGGGGGAAATTCACAGTTTGATGGCTGCTGACAGGTTAATAAACACCTCTGTGATGTACAGAGAGCTCCTGATATTTAATATAGCATCACCCATGTTCTCACACACAGATATATCAGGTTGAGATGAGAAGATTAATGTGTTTATGGTAAATATGATGAAGCGAGAGCTAGCAGCTTGTTAGCTTAGCTTAGCTTAGCATAAAGACAGGAAACGGAGGGAACAACACCTCGAGAGTTAAATCTTTATATCTCTGTTAGTTTAAACCATTTACAGTTGTGTATTAATGCCACAGTTAAGCCAGACGAGTATTTATTTATTTTAAAAATCCATCGTTAAGTTTGTGTGTAAAGTCTAGAAATTTGATAAATCAGGTTGCACCGTTAGCTTAGCTAGCTTAAACACTTAAGTGACGTATAAGTTGGTCTGCTAAGAAATGTCTGTAGCGCAATTGTAGCCGAAGTTTTAACCAAAATTTCAGAAAAATGATAAAAGAAAATGTGAATTTGTATGTGTGTTTCCATCCGCTACTGAGCGCATTGAGGTGAACAGTCGGTGAAGCTGATTTCTCCTGTTGAGTTTAGTAAACCACAAAAAGGAGTTTTAGGGATGTAGGTCTGACTTTGTTTCATTTCCTCCCTGGAGAAATAAGAATTAGGAGTATCCATGTAGTTTATAGGAGACATTATTTAGTCATTTATTTATTTAGTCGAACTTTATTAGCATAAAGTTTTTGTAAGTTGAGTTATATTGTGTAATATTTCTGTTAAATGTAAAGAGTCAGGTCAGATATATCGAGCAAGAGCAAGAACTAGTTTTTTGTGGAGCAACTCGTTTTAATTTACTGATGTGAAATTCTCCATTTAGTAAACAGCGATGTTATAATGATGCTAATTTCAAACTGGCTCCCGTTGTCACCGTGAAATTTCCGCGCAAATATGTTTAAATTTACGTTTTTGCACAGATTAAACAATCGAGATACGAATGTGTTAGTTAGTTAGTTAGTTAGTTAGTTAGTTAGTGAGCCGTAGAGGTGTTCATAGGTGGATTTTTACCGTTGGACGGAGCCAAACTAGCTGATTCCCTCTGTTTCCTGACTTTATGCTAGGCTAAGCTAAGCGGCTCTAGCACAGACATGAGAGTATTATCAGTCTTCTCATCTAGCTCACATATTCCCAAAATGTCTAACTCTTCTTGTAAACAAAGCAGCTGATTCTCTGTTGTCTTCATCACTCTCCAACATCTTCATCATCATCATCATCATCGTTTGCACGTTCTTACAGTTTGATCTCTGAATCAAGACAAAGATGAAATTCAAAGGCTTGCATATCGTTACAGGGTTTAAAGTGAACAGCTTGTGAATCTGGATTGAGGTGTGTTTGTGCATGATTGTGATGGGCTCCTCGAATCAATAACAGAAATGAGCTAAACACGGCTGACAGTGAGGGTAAACTGTGGTGAAGGATGAAGATCACTAAACCCGTCTCCACAGACACACACGGTGTGAGGAGTCCGCTTGTGTGTGACTGTCAGTCATTTAAAGAACAACCTAATCTCCAGAAATAAACGGCCCCGGGCAAATTAGATTTAGAGGAGAATCACCACTTCTAGCTCTGTGTGCAGCCTCGCCGTGGCTTTAATTTGGTCATCAGCTGAGTGATAACCCCGTCTCTATCACTGCGAGCCATCTCCGCTGACATCAGCTGCTACTATTGTTTAGTGTCTCAGTGCAAATGCAATGTATGGTGTATAACTATGCACACTGGGAGTCTTAAAAGCAAGATAAGGTGAAATCACATGTAGTTTTCTGCTCATTCGCGGAGCTTTCCACTCTCCCAGTGGTAAAATACAGATTATAAAGATAAAGGTGGCAGATTTAACTCTAGAAATTCTTGGTATTTTTTTTAAATAATTGGTTTTTGGTTCTACACAGAAGTAAACATAAGCAAGGCTCCTTATTTCTTACCAACAACCATCGATTTTGTTAGCCACAATAGCGGCTATCGCTACCAGATTTTATCAGCTGTTGCTAATTAATGCTCTATCTCTGTGAACTGTTCTGTCTTGAGCTGATTTTATTAATATTTCAAGCTGACTTGTTTTAAAGCTAGAACCATGTACTGTAAAAGTGTCTTAAATATGCACTTGATGGCTACATATGTACATGATATCATGCTAAAACACTGAGGCTAATGCTAACATGTCAACATCCTAGAAGACACGGAAATAAAAGCAGCATTGTTCCTTTTGTAGTCCAACCTAGCATTACAGTACAGAAATATAAATACAAGTTTAATTAAAATGTTATTTCATTTTAACTATAAAAACAAACTAGCAACATAGAGGCTAGATTTTCACTAAATTATACTGTTTTACACCAAAATTAGCATGTATATGCAAGTTTTTTTGAACACGGGTAAATCGGCTAAAAACAGGCGATTGACTCCCTTCCCACCTTCCCAATGCCATGAAACGAGTCTGTCTTCCTGTTTTTGTTTTTTTCTGGTGTGACATGTTTGACGTTACAGCTAGCAGCTAGTTATCATCGCTAGCATCATTAACATAGCCGTGCCGTGCTGTGCCGTGTGTAGCCTGTAGACTTTATAAAAATAAGCTGTAGCTGCAGTGTTTCAGGTTTAACAGCACCTTGCTGGGCCGGTAACAGGTATGTTTACGGTGTTTGTGTCAGAAAGACGTCACAACGCAGATGTAAAGTCACACAGCTGACAGACTGTTAGCCTAGCATGCTAATACTACATAAACATAAGGATGAGGCCTCATATTTACGTGTAGTCTTTCTGTAATATTAAAGTAAGTTTTACTTTGTCACTACAGAGACAGTAAAAGTGCTGTATGCACAGATGTGATGAACACCAGCGGGTTCACGACCAGTGACAACCCAGCTCCGGCGCTCTCTGAAGACCGCCACACTTCCTCTTGTTGACGTGGGGCTAAGCTCTTAATTGAGTACATGTTCCAAATAAATGAGACACCGGCTGTATTATAAGCTCGTGTTAAGGAGCCGAGGAACACGACAGGCCCAGAAGATCAAGGCGGGCGGTGGTGATGTAACGCGAGTGTAACTGGTTGGTATAACAAAGAGAGGGGGAGGAAGACATGAGCAAAAGGTGGCAGATAACAGACTGCCCCTCCTCTTGACCCCCTCGCTGCTGTCGCTCTGCTAACTGCTCATGAAAGCTTAATACAAGTCAGAGATTTTTTCTCTCCGTTGAGTCTGTGAGAGAAGTAAAAGCGCAGAAGGAGGAGTACATTTATATTCTCAACAAATGTCCGCACTGCTTTCTCTCACAATGAGTGAGTTCAATGAGAAGATCAACTCTGGGAGCATCGCAGCACATTAATTAGTTGTGACATCATTGTGTTGCTATTCCTCTGAGGACTATGATGAAACCCAACACCTCTGATGAATTAATAAGTTCGTTAAATAGATCCTCTGACTTCCCACAAAACTACAGAATAGTGACTATAACTTTTAATCCAGCCAGTTGTGGTCTCTTTTTTTTCCTTTAGCGCCACCATGAGGTCGACATTTCTGGTTTTATCATAAAATTTGGTTCAGACATTCACGGTCCCCAAAGGTGAACTATTATAGATCCTTTAACTTTTCATTTTTAAATTTGTCAGATGATGCTCCCGTCAGCCTCAGCTGTACTTTGTGTTTAGTGCTAAATGTTAGCATGCTAACACACTAATCTGTAAACATAGCTTCTAAATATTAGCATGTTAGCATTGTCAGTGAAAGCACTGCTCTGCATTAATTTGTTAGGATAAACCTGAGATGTAGAAAGCATCATTTATCAGAGGACGTATCTCTGAAATAGAGGAAAAGCTCGATAATCAATAATCTTGGGAAAGTGCAAAAGAGCAGAAAGCTATCCTGAAGTTACACAGTTCACAGTTTGTGCCTGTTATAGTTTATGTGTTCTTCAATTAAAGCTTCATCAGTTGAAAATGGCCATTTAAAATCAGGTTTAGTTCACATTCAGTGGTTAGAAAGTAAAGCTGGTTTGGTAACTTTTCTTTCTACAACGCTGCTTCAGGAGTAAACAATCAGATTCTCAGAACTGCCACAACCTGAAACTACAGTACCACCACCACTGCTACTACTGCTGCTGTGTGTGTGCAGCTTCAACATTCACAGCGTTATGAGAAACTGTTATAACCTAAAATACTGCAGAGTTTTAATGACACTACAGAGACAGAGAACCAACTATAAACAGACTCTCACTGTAACTGTTAATTACCAGAGAAAACTGCTCCAAACACAACAGGCCAGTGGCTGAAGAGGCTGCCCAGAGAGAGCAAGAAAACACTTAAAAAAAGACATTAAAAAAAGATTATCTTCTTTAGCGGTAAGATTCAAATCACGTAATCATCACAATCCACTCCAGCACTTAACAGGAGCATCGACTCAAAGAATATCAGCAGCACACAGGGAAGAAGAAAACACGGCAACAAAGCAGATCACCCTGAGATCTGCTGATTGATACGCAGCTATGACGTATATCTGCGTGTGTGTGTTTGTGTGTGTGTGTGTGTGTGTGTGTGTTGAGGAGGGAGATTGATGAGTGACGCAGCAGAAAAAGGCTGCAAAAATATTTTATTTCATTAGGATCCTTCAGCTCCTGTCCTTGTCATATCTGCATCCTGCGCACACAAATGACTTGACAAATATGCAGAAAGCCAAAAAAAGAAAACACACACACACACACACAGCTTTCAAACTCACACACATAATAAGAAAAGTATGTACGTATGCAAATGCAGCGCTGAATAAAATATTTTGTTACGGGTTTTGTTGATTCGACATGTAAATACGATCATGTGAATAACGTGTTAGAGCGAGACGTGTCAGACTCTCTGGTCCCTTGTTGTGTGAGGTGAAAGCCTTCAGGGAGAGCTCCGACTCCTGCTGCGTTCATATCAACATCAAAGACACACTGACACCAACAGCATGCTGAAAACCTTCAAATCTACTGCAGTAAGAAGTAGTGCTGCGTACTGCTGCTACAGCTATAGTATTACTGGAACTGTTGTGTTGAAACTAGACGTCAAACTTTAACGCTGAGTCCAGATTCATTTCTTATTATCATTATCGAGCACGAGGTCGTATAACGAGTCGTAGTTTGCAGTTCCTTTATGCTGCTCACAAAAACAAATAATATAAATGGATTAATAAATAATGAGTCATAAAAATAAAACAGTTTTTATATATATTGGAGTGCAGAGGATGGATTGAGGAGCCTCTCAGCCTGAGGACAGAAGCTGCTCTGTAGTCTGGTGGTAGGACAGCCGGGCGAGCAGCCGGGCGAGCAGGCTGCGGTTCAGGGCGGGTTTTCCTTCGGGCTCGACGCAGACACCTCACATCACTGATATCACTGATGATGTTTGGCTGGTTTTAATCTCTCACTATCGCTGCCGTTGTGTGATGTTTCCAGTCAGGATGTTTTCTGTTGCTCCTTCTTACGTTGTGGAGTGGAGATGTGTGATGTTGATTCCAAGGAACTTCACCTCTTAACATCCAACGGCACAATTTGGCCACTTGGAGACATTTCAGAGAGGTTTGTGGTGACACCAGTGGTATCACTTTAAACCATATTAAACTTTTTTTGATTATTTATATGTTTTTTTCACCCACTTATGAGTCCTTACAGAAACGCTGCAGGCTCCACCCTCTACTGGACTCTATAGGTAACTAACTAAGTTAGAAGAATATATCAGTCAGGAGTAGGGTTGCAAAGGGGCGGAAAATTTCTGGTAAATTTCCGGAAACTTTCCATGGGAAGTTAAGTGGGGAATTTTGGAAATGTTCCAAATTGGAAACTTTCCATGAGAATTATGGGAATTAATTAATTTTTGGCACTTTGAAATGTGCTGCTGCATTTTTGTAGCTTTCTTCACATAAGTCTTGGCACAATATTTACACATATACAAAGACTTTCTGTCAGCATCAGCTTGTGTGAAAGGCTTCCACACATCAGATGGTGAACGTGACATTTTTCTGTAGAATAAAATATCAAAAAAACCTTGTACAAACACTAATGCAGCAATGGCATAAACAGAAATATAGTTGGCTAAACAACTGGAATGGTCTTCAAAATATTTGACAATTGATGTATGAATTCTTGTATGGTTACAGAAAACCATGTTTCAGGAGTCAGAAGAAACAGCATCACATTTGAGCTAGCTACCACCACCATAATAAGCTAGCTAGCTACTTAAATGGTCAATGAGATGAAAAATAGCTTACATTTAGCACCTATTTTTATTTAATATTTCCAAGTTAAACATCAATACTATTATAGAT
Organism: Euthynnus affinis; assembly: GCA_029490765.1. Lineage (NCBI taxonomy): Eukaryota > Metazoa > Chordata > Actinopteri > Scombriformes > Scombridae > Euthynnus > Euthynnus affinis. The sequence continues at coordinate 27,015,472 of CM055855.1, forward strand.
CAAATATATTTAATATATATTTAATTTAATATTATCAAAACTTACTTGACTTTAGATAGTCTGAGGCTCAAATGTGTGGCTTCAATAGTGTTTAAATCATGTATGCATGTGATGGAGGAATGCACAGTGCATGTAGGGGGCGTGGTCTCAATAGTCCTGCAGTGTGCTGTGCATGTGATGGAGGAGTGCACAGTGTATGTAGGGGGCGTGGTCTCAATAGTCCTGCAGTGTGCTGCGCATGTGATGGAGGAGTGCACAGTGCATGTAGGGGGCGTGGTCTCAATAGTCCTGCAGTGTGCTGTGCATGTGATGGAGGAGTGTACTTGAAGTAAATCTGGTTGTTTTAGATTATGCTACAATATATTTTCCCCAACTTTATTTCAGTTCTCTGTTGAGGGCCAACCTACAATTTTGTAAATTTCAGATTTATTCCCGTTTATTCCCATGGAAAGTTCCCAACTTTGAAAATTCCCAGACTTTTGCAACCTTATTCGGGAGCATGGAGACCCTCCCTTCCTACTAGACTATCAAGCCTCAAGAGTGTTTTCCAATCAGTTTCATGGAGGAGATGGTTTTAAACGCTGATCTGAAATCAACAAACAGCACTTTGATGTAGGTGTTGTTATTTTCAAGATGTGTGAAAACTGAGTGGAAGACAGCGGAGACGACATCTGCGGGTTGTGATGAGGGTCCTGGCAAAGTCTGTGATGAGCTGGAGAACCAGTGTTTCCAAAGCTCTTCATCAGAACAGGAGTGGCGGTAGACGTTTAACACCAGACACTGTAGATGTTTTTTTCTTTATCTACAGGGATGACGGTGGCTGTCTTGAAGCGAGTGGGAACACTCTCCTGTGACGGCGAAGTGACAACTAGCCGGTCGACACATGTTTTCAGTAGACGGCGAGGAACGTTATCGGGCCCAGCAGCTTCATTCATATTCACTCTCTGCTGGATTCTTCTCACATCCGCTGTGGATACTGATAGCGGCAGATCCTCTGGAGGTGGAGTAGATTTTACAGCTTTGTCGAGGATATCAAAGCGAGCGTAGAATGAGTTCAGCTCATCTGACAACGTGGCCTCACACATTATGGAGGGGATAGCGCGGGCGGGGAGGGGATAGCGCGGGCGGGGAGGGCAGGGTAGGGTAGGGTAGAGGGGAGGGGGGTGCTTCTGCTTTTGTAGCCTGTGATGTTCCAGATCGCCTGCCACATATCTTTGGTGTTGAGGTCTCTCTCTGCTGATGTCTCCTCCTCGATGCCAGCTTTCAGTCTTGCTCACCTCTCCATTCGTCCCCGGCTCTCTCCTCTCTGGTTGGGGAATGATTTTATTGTCTCTGTTGATGCATATTCCTCAAGATTGATGTGGTTCTTCTAACCGTGCACCAGTCTGTGCACTCAAAAAACACACTTTAACAGCTCGGCTGAGAGTAAGCAGGCAGGAGAAGAAGGGAAATATGGTCCAAAAACGGACCGAAATGGAAATGAGGGAGGGTTTAGTTGCTGCCAGGAATGTTGGTATAAACACGGTCCAGGGTATTACTTCCCCTGGTGGGGATGTGAACATGCTGGTGGAATTCAGGTGAAACAATTCAGAGGTCTGTTCGATTCAAATCAAAAGCTACAATAAAAAAATAATCCAGTTGTTTTGTCATGTGAGTGCCGGTGACCTCACACACTTCCTGTTCACCAGCAACAACAAACACACTGGTGGATTCTCCGGGTGGATAACACGTCTTAGCATTTAAAAAATAAAACCCGACATCTGGTAAACATCGTCCATCCGATTTGACTGTGTTTGAGCACCGGGCGGCGTACACCTCCGCTCTGACAGGAAGAACTCTTTATTTAGGGGTGTGTCTCTGCGCTCTGACCTCATTTGAAGCGAACTGCCTTCGCTCGCTGTCCGTTATATATATATGAATGTTTTTAGAGCTTACTCACGGCCTGGATTCAGCTCAGCTTGTATCTAACAGACGAGGACTTCCAACCATTGACAACATATGCACCACGCTGGATGCCAGGAATACAAAAGACTGCCACAATCCATCTTTTTCTTAAAGCAGCATTGTTGCACATGAAACAGAGGGATTTGCCAAACTCCAGGGAGGCGAGTCTGTCCAGAAACATGTCTCCTGCAGACTGAGAGGAACTCTGTTGTAATCCTATACAGTTAAAAAAAGGCTCCTAACAGCAGGATCTGCAATCACAGGCTTGGAAAGCACAATTTAACCTTTCTACTTTAAATCCTTATAATCCTGTTTGAATGCCTGTCCTTAAACTTCATAACGAACAAATGATCAGATATGTGAGGGCATGTATGTAAGGGCACCTTTCCGTTGTGTTAGACAGTGGATCTTAAAACAAACCCCCCCTCCATCCCCTCCTCTTACTCCCCACCCCCCCCCTCCACCGTCAGATGCCATCAATAATGCAACAGCTGTGTCTGCGTGTGATTTGTTTATGCTCATTGCCGGTGCCAGCCTCATTGTTTTTTCATGAAAACTGTAAACTGCATATTTACAACCTGTTACAAGGAGCAAACAATGGAAACACACAGGCGCACAGAGACACCAGAGGTATGCAAATAGCATTATAGTTGGAAGCCGAGGTCATTAATATACACTTCGGCTGTGTATTATTGCAGCAAAGAAGAGATGAAGCTCTATATTTAACTCATATATCACCCGGTACAGGAACTATAATGCAATCCACAGAGAAAACGTCCAGACACGGCCGTCCTGCCTGACATTATTTCCTGTGAAGAGATAATAAAGTCAACCTTGACCTCTGCACTTTGACCCCCTTTTTCTTCACGGGGCTGGATGTTTTGCCGCATATCTTCATCAGATCTCTATCAGTCTTATTCATCTCTCCGACTGGCATCATCACTCTGCCGCCACGTGCACACACACACACACACACACACACACACACACACCATCGCACGGATAAACACGAGCGCGCAGACACACACTGATACACACACACACCATATGTCAGGAAAGTCAATTTGATGGAGCACTTTCCACAGCCAACATGGCTACTAAACACACACCTTGGCAGTGATGAATGTAGTGGCTCGACGTGTGTGTGTGTGTGTGTGTGTGTGGACTGGCAGATTCAGTACGTGTGTGTGTGTTTATGGTCTCCGTTTCTATTTCGCACTTCAGTTGCATTACTGACACATTTACTGCCGCAGTTTTCAGAATTAAACCTCACAGTTTAACGTGGTAGTGATTATAATATACGGCGCTCTATGCGATTTAAAAACAACACTATATAACTCATAACGTCATGGTTATAAAACAACAAGGGGACGACGTTAACCTTACCTAATGACATTTTGACAGACCTCAATATAAATTTTGAAATTTATAAGTGGGGATTAATTTACTTTACGTCCACTTTGATGATCATCACAGCTGATTTGGTGGCAGAGGGGTGATAATGCACTCTGGGGTGTGCTGGTATAGAAATATAATGGAATGAAATGTGGCTGTTATTTTCATATAATAAAGAGAAAGTGCACACAATTCAAAAACGCTCCCTTCAAACATATTTTAAAGAGTCTACTGCTTTGAGCTAAATGAATTGGTCTGATAAACGTCAGCATGTCAACACTCAGGTAGGTTGTTGTTTATCATGGTCACAATCTTGTTTAAGCATGTTAGCGTGCTAAAATATTGCTAATTAGCATGAAACATACCGTATTTTCCGCACTATAGGATTATAAGGCGCATTAAGCAAAACAAAACAGTCAAACTTTATTTAAACGTGTTCACAATAACTCTCAACCTTGTTCAGTTGTAACTAAATCAAACGTCAGCCAGTGTTTCCCCTATAATAGTACAGGCTAAATATATTTTTAAAATGTCAAAAATAACGCCAAATATCCATTCATTCTTAAATCAATAGCGTTTGGGAGCCGCTGAGCGTTGTTGCCATGGAAACTGCAGGTAGCGTAACTCCTTAGTCAGTGAGTGGTTAAGCGAGAGAGAGAGAGCGTCTGAAATAACGGTTAATGCTAACGGAGCAGAGGAAACGGTTAGCAGCAGCAGTAAGTTGTCAGTCTGGCAGTAAATGTACAGTACAGACTACAGTGTGTCAGTTAATAAACGCTGCAGCTTGTCAACACCATGAAAAGTCACGTCTGTTGTTTCCCCCAACTGCTGGAAAAGTGAAGGTTAGCTCCAAAGTTAGCAACAGTGGGTTAGCTTAGCTTAGCGACGCTAAACAGATAAATAGAAAACAGAGAAATGTGTAGCTGCCTGCTAATCCCGTTTTACTAAAACATTTTGACAGAGCGCCGTGTACCAAAACATTATATGAATATTATAAAGTTAGTCCATCATTTTTAACAGCTGGTGGCGCTGATCTTCCAGTTGGTGCCATCCAAGAGGACACAACGCGATGACGTCATTAAAAGAGCAGCAGTCAAAGAAAAATGGAAAACATGATGGAAATATGACGTTTGTGTTTGGTTACAGTCTCCTCATCGCTCCGCACAGGTCTGTTCGTCTCTTCAGTGGAAGCTTGAGTGACGTTTTAAGTCGTGTACGTCATCTTTTATTCACTGAGTCACTGAGTCCATTGCACTTTGTCGCATTTTCTTTTTTATTGATACACCTGTTTTTCTACTTTAACCGAGCATTTTCTTGTGATATTTCAAATTCCTTTTCGGATGTGGTGGTGGTGGGGGGGGGGGGGGGGGGGGTTTGAACGTTTCCACCGTAACAGATGGATGGAAACTGACTTAATATTTGTACCAAATCTTCTGGCAAACCATCCGTTATTGGCTAAGATATTTCAGTCTGGACCAAAGCGGTGGACATTTCCATCCAAAAAATGAAGCGGAGAAGTGGGTCGAGGGTGGCGGTGGGGAGGCGGGAGGTTAAACTACGGCTTGGCCTTATAGGTAAATATTGTGAGACAACACCTGGATGGATGACGTAGGTATTGACGCCTGATCTTCGGAGACTGACTGACTGTAACCAATCAGTTTCAGGGCACTTCTAACGCTGATGTAAAGCGATCCCTGGGAAATGCAATCACACTGACCCCAATCTGTCTTTGGTGATGGGTGACGGGGAACTTTGGATGGAGGTTGTTGTGCTGCAGAGAGGAATCGTTGGGGGCCATTGCAACAAGCTGGTGAGGGTCACTCATAACCCTGAATCTATTGTGGCCCCCGTGAACATTAGGACAGCTGTGAATGTGACTCTGAAGATGTTCTACGCCATCTCTCTCTTTTCTCTCTCTCTCTGCCGTCATTTCCTGTTGCCTCTGGTCGTAGCCAGCCAATAAAGTTCAAGGTGAAACTCAATTATTGCGTGTAGTATGTGATTAATGAGCACACCTTCTAATAAAGTGCTCCAGCCATCTATAAAACAAACAATAACATCACCACAAGAAGCAGCATCATGATTTTTCTCTCTCTCACACACACACACACGTTCTCATGTACAGTGTGTGCACCCATTCATCCCACCAAAAAAAAATCAATAAGCTTTTCTCTGTGGCAAATGAAGAAATGATATAGGATGGGTAAGTTAAGGAGTGTACTGTGTGTGTGTGTGTGTGTAGTGAAGAGTGATCTCAGGGGGGGGAATAGCACAGCAGCAACACAAAACACCCGACATCTTTCCTTCCAGATCAACGCAGATGAACGATGAGACGGCAGGTGTAGGTGTCAGTTTGGTCGTACAGGTAGGAGGCTGCTTCGACCTCGTCTCATGGACTGTATGAACATTATTACGAGGGGAGGGGAGCTCAGAAAAGGAGGGAAATTATGTACTTTTTTTCCCCTTTTCGCCGGAGGCAGAGTGATTTTTTTTGCCGTGGCTCCAGGGACGGCAATGTCATAATATAATATAATATTAGTCCAGACTGAAACAACTATTTTGTACACACGTTAATGCTAACCACTGGACAGATCCTAATGACTTTGGTGATCCCTTGACATTTCCTGTAGCGCCAGCATGAGGTTGTAATTTCATACAGATATTGACAATGTCCACCTGATGACCCAACACGTTTTCTTCTAGCAGCCAGTGAAATATCCACTTCACTTATCCACATCAGGAAACGCCAGTATGTGTCGTTCTAGAGGGCACGGACAAAAAATGTATTTTCTCCTCAATAATAAGGCTGGTGATGTTTTATATTTTTCTTATTGTCAACTGAACCAAACCAACAGTGAACTGATCTACTTTGTGTGAATCCAATAGAGCTGTAGTCAGCTGGCCGAGTAGTCGGTTAGTTGGTCGATATGCTCTCGTCAGACTAAATCCTCATTGGTTGAATAATCTCTGTGTTACTTTCATAAGGAGAAAAGTGCTACATCAGCAGCTTTCCAGGATTAATCCATTATTTCCTGCAGCGGGAGGGACAGACTAACAAACTACCTGTGAAAACAGCGGGGGTGTATTCAAAACACCCCCGCTGTTTTCACAACTTTGGACTCTTCCAAACTAACGGAGACTTCTGGGTCTAACTGTTCTCAACGGTTACTGAGCGTTTACTAAACGTACTGAACGTTTACTGAATCAGTGTTTCTCCTACAATTATATCAACGAGAACCCGCCAGGACAAAAAATATGTTTTAATGCCAGAATGAACAACAAATATCCATCATTCAGAAATATTTAGCGTTTGGGAGTCTGTGCAGCTGTTCAGGACGTGAGTGAACCTCTGTGTCGTTGCCTGGGAAACGAGCATAACTCTGTTAAGTAATACGTCATTGCGTAGCATGTTTGCGTAGCGAGTTGGACGCAGAGAAAGTGACGGTGGATACGAGTGGAGCAGAGGAAAAGGTTAGCGGTAAGTTGTCAGTCTGGCAGTAAATGTACAGCACAGACTGCAGTGTGTCAGTTAAATGATGAAAAGTCACGTCTGTTGTTTCTCCAAGTGCTGGAAAAGTGAAGGGAGTTAGCTCCAAAGTTAGCAACGATGGGTTAGCCTAGCCTGAAGACGCTAAACGGAGAAATGTGTGGCCCCCCGCGAAGATTTTGTACAATTTTAGTCGAAGGTTTTCTTTGGTTGACTGCAGACCTAGAATCCAAAGCCTGATATGTCTTATTCCTCTGTGCCGTTGACCTACGTTGTTGTCCAGAAACTATTAAAAATACATCACACTGCACTGGGTGACAAGTTCCTTCAGTTTGAAGTTAGGTTGTTTAGAAACGCCTCCAAAGACAGCGATCACATTTTCAGTCTCTGGAGAGCAGTTCTGTGTCAGGATGACTCTACTGAGCATGTGCAGGAATGTGGTTCTGTTGACAGAGCTTGATGTGCTAAATTATACACTGTAAATAACTTTATAGTACAAAGTCAAGAGGTCGTCATATGCAAGTGGAGCTCAGTGGAGTCTTCCTTACACAGAACTACTCTCTGGAGACTGAAAACGTGATCGCTATTATTCATCTTTAGCGCCATTTCTAAACAAACAAACATGACCAAACTCTTCCTAATGAAGGAACATGTCACCCAGAGCAGCGTGACATGTTTTTAATAGGTTTTGGACAACAGAGAACACAGAACAACTCTCCAGAGACTGAAAACCTGATTGAATAAGATATACATTTAATCTTTGGATACACACACAATATTTATAAGTCGATTAGATTCGTTGAAGTAACCAGCCTTTAACCTTTAAATTAGGAGGACTTGTTATCAAAACCATCCGACCTCAGTCCACCATATTGTTTTCCATCCCAATGAAGAGGAAGAAGAGATTAAGTCCTGTTTGAAAATGTTCTTCTTACATAAGCAACAAACAGAAACAAAATTAAAGAGGACATGAAGACATCTGACTTTCTCTCTGTTGTTCTTGTCGTTCAGCGTCGACAGTGAAAGTGTAGACAAAAACCTCGTTTGACACACAAAAGGTGTTTTTTAAATTTATCAGCATTTAGTGCGGACACGGTCTGAGTGTGAGATAAAGTCTGCAGCAGTGTGGCTACATCAGTCTGTGTGGCCTCCAGGCGCCCGACACAAATGAGACCATTCATCTTTGCTACCATACATGACCACTAACGCTTTCTCTTTCTTTCTCTGCACACACACACACACACACACACACACACACACACACACAGCTGTCTAATCTGCTCATTCTTCTCTGCAGCCACAGCAAGTATTTCACCTGCTGTTGTTTCTCTTTCTTACTCTCCCGCTGCACAAACAGCATCCGCTCTCCAATCTCAGTATCACCTCTTCTTATCTGCTTCAAGATTTCCCAAATGTTGTTGTTTTTTTTTGGTTTTTTTTGAGGCTGCTGTTGTCTTCATTCCCGTGTGTCTTATTCATGTGATGGTAAATTAACAATAGAAACCTGCAAAAGCAAAGATGCAAATATATATTCTTCACTGTTATCCTGCGAGCGGGGAGAAATCTTTAAGCACATACGACGTCTGTAATATCCGAGCAGCATAATAATCATTTGACCTTTCTACCTTGTCGAGAGTAGGTGGAGTGGGAACCTGCGAATGTACAAGTGAAGCATCCAATTTTATTCTGGCACTCGATGAGGAAGCTCGAGTTAAAGATCTCTGATAAATTATTTATCTCTCGCCACTCGCCAGTTATTTTTATACTGTTATGATGTCGGAAGTTAAAAATAAAGTCAAAGTGCAACGAGGTGAACGTACGCCTGGTGTTAACGTGCGTCTTGAGTCACCACTTATGAGCGGTCGTTTTTAAATCAGCAGGAGGACCGGGGGGAGTCTGTGTATCATAGCGATGCACTTCCTGTGGACGTCAGCTGAGTAGGCGGTCCTTTAGTGTGGTCCAGGACGCATTCACGTTCACGCTGGTGGAAGAATGTGGTCACAGATCGCCCTCTGAATGCGGTCTGAGCGATCGGATCGTCTTGGGTGCTGCCCACTACGGCAGATTTAAACAGATGTGAAAATGCTCACCTGAAAGTCAAAACCCAGGGTGTCAACCTGCTCTAAACGCCACTTCCTCCTTGCGATGATGTTAGATTGTTTGCGCACACACACGATCTAACAGCTGTCTCTTCTATATAGCCTTTGACGCTAAGGATGTTTACGTTGTCCACTGGTTGTCCGCTCAGTCATGTACGGATGTATTTGAGAAGCCAACAATTTGAGTGAAGAACGAGAGAAAGACGTGAAACCCTCAGAGCAGAGCGAGGCTCATCAGGAGGCGTCACAAGGCAGAAGTCAGTTTTTAAGTGTTGCATGTTTTAAGTTATGATTTCAATTTTTATTGAATTGCTGTGGGTTTTAATTGGATGCTTTTATTTTGAAGTGTCGTTACTGGTGACTTCCTGCCTGTGATGACCTTTTTTTTTTATCCATTTGATGCACCTGGGCAGCGCATTTAAGACGTGACGGACAGTTAGTAGGACCAATGAGCTCACACCGGTCATCCAGGGCCGAGGGGAGGACCGGAGAGCAGCGACAGACGGGACCGAGGGGAGGGCGTCAACAGAAGGAAGGGCACGGAGAAGACACGCCAGGAGAAACACACCAGTGAGACGACGTCTACACGTCGTGGGAAATTAGCTCGGGAAGGTTATAGACTCCCCTGTTTTTATCCTGTTTGTGTGTTTTAATTAGAGACGTGCCTGTCCCCAGCGAGGCAGACGACACCAGAAGAAAGAGGACTTCCCTGCGGCAGGGACAGCCTTTTTTAATCAAACTTGGACTGTGGGACTTTTAGCTTCTTCATTTAGTGCTTTTAGCATTTTAGCTCGTGCTCCTTTGGGACTGTTTTAAATTTTTATTTGTGGACTTTTAACATTATTTTATTAAACCTGGTTTAATAAAACCACTATTCTCTCGTGTTTTGTTCACTGCCAGCGCTGCTCTCACCTGATAATTCATACAGACTTTACAATAACTATTCTGGTCTTCACCTCAAACCTTCATTCACACCGTGCTGTTAACCAGCTCACAGAGACACTTCCTGTTTGCTCACAGAGACAGGAGCTAGAACGTCCTGTTTCAGACAGAGGCTGAACTGAGGGGCTGCATAAAGGACCAGTAGAAGATCAATAAGGCTGTGTCCGTCACACATGACATAAATTAATATTACCAGACACACACACACAGAAAGAAGCTCAAATACATCCTCTCTCCATCCACGGCGGTGAATCACACAAGTGCAGGTGAAGAGTTCAGAGGTCAGACACCGGGGAAGTAGCTGTGGTGGTCACATGAGGGTCACCGGGGTCAAAGTGAGGGCCAATCAAACGACACCAAACAGCTTGGGAAGAAGGGTTTGTTTGGTTATCAGATCTGTCCAGCTGCATGTGTGTGTGTGTGTGTGTGTGTGTGTGTGTGTGTGTGTGTGTGTGTGTGTGTGTGTGTGTGTGTGTGTGTGTGTGTTCTACTTATCTCTATGCACATGTTACTGCTGTCAGAAAAAAATGTATTGATTTAGTAACATATCCTAAAGGTTTTGACATTGATCTCTTCCTCTTGAGAATTAGGTGAGAGCAGGAAGCATCGTGTGTGTGTGTGTGTGTGTGTGTGTGTGTGTGTGTGTGTGTGTGTGTGTGTGTGTGTAGGGGGGGGGGGGTGTACGCTGCACCGCTGGCAGTATTGAACAGCGATAGGCTAATAGGATGATAAGCCCCCTCAGGTTATAGTTTCAAGGTCCGATATGTGCAGCAGCCCAGCAGCTCCCACGTCGTCTCATCAGCTGACTGCAGAGACGAGATCCACCAAGACCTCACACACTGTGTTATATATATATATATATATATAAATACAGAGAGAGAGCTGCTGCCAGTGTTTAGTATATTAATCTGATGTTTTTCTCTCAACCAATTAATCATTTTGTCCATAAAACATCAGAAAATAGTGAAAATCAACCATTAGAAGTCTTCAAATATCTTGTTTTTGTCCAACCAACCGTTTAAAACCAATAAATATTCACTTTACTATCATGTAAAGCCTCAAATCTTCATATTTGAGAAGCTGCAATAAGCAGATGTTTGGTTTTTTTTTGCTTAAAAATGTAATAATATTAAAATTGATGCGTTGATAAAAGTTGTTTTTTGATCCGTAGCAGCGACGGTGAAGTAATAAATATGAAAATGGTGCTTTTAACATGTTTAAAAGTCCTTTAAAGGGGAAATATTGTATATTTTTTATGATGTATGATCTGCTTTTGAGTGACAAATCATCATCACATCCCCTCACCTGTCGTCACTATTCAACAGCGTCAACAAAGAGGAGGGTTGACGGAGAAAACCGAGCATTTAGAGAGGAGCGGACGGAAGCATTGTGTTTGATCTGCAGTGAAACAGAACACAGAAACACCTTTTCCACACAAGTTTAAAGACTTTAACATCTTTAACATCTGCTGTTAATACAAAAAGATGCTGTTGATGTTCAGAGTTCTGCAGTTTTTGCACTGAAACATCATCATGTAATAAAACCTTTGATGTGCTGGAAATGAGTCATTAACACAAACACTGATTCATTCTGTTTAATGAACTTTTCTTTTTTCATTTATTTTTATCTTCCTTCACTTCTCTGTTTATCTTTTTATTATATTACAAATCACATTTCTTTTAAGTCGGCTAATAATTTGCTTCTTAAGACCTTACTTTACTGTTCTGCTTTGCTACACACACACACACACACACACACACACACACACACACACACACACACACACACACACTGCACCCTCCTTTGATTATTTTACATTTGAGAAATGTATATGTGTGTGTGTGTGTGTGTGTGTGTGTGTGTGGTCACTGGTGCATAGGATCAATATAATATGTGGAGGATGATAACACACACACACACACACACACACACACACACACACACACACACACACTGGAATAATTACAGCGCTCTGACGGGGTAGAAAATCATTTTAAAATAACAAGCTAACATTGTCCAGGCTCGTATGTGTCCGTGAGAAAATAAATTACAACATGCAGTTAATGGAGAAGATAAGAGGTGTGTGTGTGTGTGTGTGTGTGTGTGACTGCTCTGTTTATGTTTCCATGGTACAGTTCCTCAGCTAACTAATAGCTAATTTGATCTGTCCATGCCTTATGGCAAGGTTGTATTAAATTGTGCATATTACGCTCTTTAACACACACACACACACACACACACACACACACACACACACACATCACCATGGTGTGGCTGACAGGTGTGTGAGTGGAGGGCTGTGCTCTCGCTCTGCTCCCTCGGGACGGCGGTGAAGGTCGTATTTAGCCAGCTGATAGAAACGCCAACGCTCCTCTGAACACGACGGGAGCAGAGCGGCGTCGGAGAGGACGAGCAGCTGATTCACACCGCATCGATGCAAAGACACTGCGTTAACTTTAAATATTCATGATTGAAACACGCAGCAGGTATAATATGGAACATGTCAGGATGTTTTAAAAGTACAGACTTTACAGCAAAGTGTGTACATGTTTATAAATTCTGCTTTTTTAAGGAGGAAGAATTTATAACCGGGTGTTATTTTATATATCTTAACACATGACATCTGTATATACCTAATAATAATAATATCTAATGTTTTTTTAGTCATATTAAGGCTGCAAGGCTTTAAAGGTCACACAGCATCTGTTATTTTTAAACTGTTGTGATGGTTTGATGGATTTAAATGTTACATAACATGAAAAAGTCCAAAAACTTGTGACGTACAGAACTGTGCAAAAGTTTCAGGCGCCCTGTGTCCAGCTGCAGTTTTCAGTTTGAAGAAGAAAAACCAAAAGTTTGCTGAAAGTTCTGGGAACGCTTTAATGAAACCTCGACAAGAGAGAACAATTAGAGAAACAACTCGTCTGAAGCTCCGAGAGTCCAAAACCAGCCTTGAAGCAAATCAGAGAAACTGGTTCATCGGTTCTAAATCATAAATCTGTGACCTCTAGTTGTATCTCAGGTCTTGGTTCAGAAGATAAAAGTTCAGCAGCCTTCATAACAAACAGTAGATGTTCAGATTCTTATCCACGATGCAGCAGCATCAGGGAGGCGTCTGATTGGTCCCCAAAAATGTATCCATGACATGACAACGACCCCGAGCGAACAGCTGGAGGCATAAAGAAGTAGAACGACAGATACGTGTGTTTTAACTCCTCACACAGTCTCAACATCATGGAGTCAACCTGAAGCACCTGAGACGGTTTAGATAATAAACCCTCAACAAAACAACCTTCCTGCCAAAGTTAGCAAGAAAAACTGAGTTTAAAGTGACAAATATTGATTTCATTGAAGTTTCTGCTGTTTACTCGACTCTGTGAGACGTTAATTTATAAACAAAAACAATTTATAGGAATATTTCTGTCAGCTTTCTCACTTTACTTCTGCACAGAGCTGCAGTGTTTCCTGCACAGCTGTGGTGCTTTTGCTTTTCCAAATGTGACACTTTTAATGTTTTTTATGTCTTTTTTTTACTTGTCTTGCTTTTATATTCTGTTTTAAAGCCTTTTATGATCGATGTAAAACACTTTGAATCGCCTTTTTGTTGAAATGTGCTGCACAATTTCAGTATTTTGTCCGAGTATTTGGGTCAAAGTTGAGGCTCCAGTGTTAAAAATAGTTTGTAATCACTATATAATCTCCACTTCTAATGGATCTGAACTACACTTCAGCTTCAGATGACATAAATTTAAGTCTTCATTTCACTTCCTCTTATTATTATTAGATCTTCTCCCTCCGTTAATATTCTAAAAACACGTCTCTCATTTCTCTTCAGTCTCCAAATATAAAGATATGAACGGTCACACTCTGTTATTTATTTTCTCTCTTTGCAATTCTGTTGTAATTTTATTTATTTCATTTTACACTTTTTTTTATTCACTTTCACTTTGATCCTCACGAGTCTGTCTGTGTTTGTCATTTGATTATATTTCTCTATGAAGCTCTTTTGTCGACTTTTCATGTTGTTTTTATGAATAAATTGACTTAAGTCGACAACAAACTGACTGAACTGGCTACTGCAAGAAAAAAAAGGAACGCAACTGTATAAAAATATGGTTATAAAGTGCAAACACAGCATTAAAACATATATTTAAATCACCGAAAAGCGGGAATTATTGATTTTATTAAGTATTATAGACTGATAAACAAGGCCTAACGGGAGAAAAATGAAACATTTATGCACATGAATGATAATAAAGTATATATTTCACAGTAAATATTTTATAAATCAGTGTACATGCTGCAAACATGAGCTGATCTTCGTCTCTCTGGACCTGAAACATGTCAAAGCTCATGATTACTTATTTCAGTTTCCCCGCTGCAGTTAAGCTGTGTCTTAAATTGAAAAAAAAGCACATGCAGCTTTTCAAGAGTTTCATTTAAACCCATGAATATGTAATTTTTTTTTTAGAGATAAGCTGGGACATACAAGAGAGCATTAACCCTATCTGATGGAGAAACTGCTGAGCGCTGCATCCGTTAATCCTTTGATGCCTGCGTATTGTCTCCGTGTGAAACCTCAACATTTTCACGCTAAGATGAATAATAAACAGGCTCCGGATAATCACTTCCTGTTATTATTGATACTCTGGGCTCAGATGGGCAGTTTGGTGGCGCGTATGCCCGGTGGAGCTGGCGAGCCTGGTGGACTAGCGGCGGCGGCGGCGGCGGCGCCGGGGGCCGCTGCCAAACAGATGAGCCCCCTAATTGTGTTTGGTTTAATGGAGAGGAGCTTTGCATAAGGTTTTAACACACTGGTTGACTTTGATGGAGAGGAGCTTTTTTTTTTAAATGTGTTTGGATGTTTGGAGTTTGTTTGTTTTGTTATTTACTGCACAAACAAAATGCTGCAAATATAATCAGTGACTGTGCACGTTCTGTTTTTGTTCTGGAGAAAATCTGGAGAATCTTTGAGAGTGTTGTGAAATATGTAAAATCATGAAGGACAGGTCAAAAAAACAGTTAGAAAACTACATTTGGAAATAAAAACATTTCCGTTACATTTACAATAAAAGTCTTTGCAATTTAAATATGTTATAAAATCTTTTTTTCAGTTTAAAATTATGTTTATGTTGGAAATGACATTGAAATTTGATCAAAATGTAGCTGTAAGTAGAGCTGGGTGATATATCTATATGTATATATATATATCTATATTATATATATATTATTGATATCATGATATGAGACTAGATGTTGTCTTATTGTTGTGTTTTCCTGGTTTTAAATGCTGAATTACAGTAAAGTGGTGTAAAATCTTACCAGACTGTTGTTGCTGTTCTATTATTTGTCTTTACTCATTTAGCACCAACAGTCATCCCTACAGTATCGTTGCAATATCAATATCGAGCTATCTGGTAAAAAGTATTGTGATATTTGATTTTGCCCACATCGCCCAACGCAGTAGAGCTGCAGTCTGCTAGTAGTCTGGCAGTAAATGTACAGCACAGACTACAGTGTGTCAGTTAAATGATGAAAAGTCACGTCTGTTGTTTCTCCAAGTGCTGGAAAAGTGAAGGGAGTTAGCTCCAAAGTTAGCAACGATGGGTTAGCCTAGCTTGAAGACGCTAAACAGAGAAATACAGCCCCCCCAGCGACTAATCGATTAGTCAAAGATTATGTACAATTTTAGTTGACCAGGGTTTTCTTTGGTTGACTGCAGCCCTACAGTGCAGAACTTTTACATATAAATGAATGTCAGTTATATTCAAGCTCTTGCCAGACGAGTTCACACAACGCTGATTAAGCTCATCACCGCCAGATAAATGTCTATATACTTTAAAGTATACAGAGTTTTTAAATCTCATGTTGGACCTTCCCGCTTCCCTCAAAGACTCCTGCCGGCTGAGCCAGCTAACTCCCAGTTAGCCTTCTGCTAATTTGAAAGGGGATAAAATAATATAATCATGTAGCTCTTCTTGACTTTCTAAATGTTATCGGACCAAACGGACAGAAAGGAGAAACAAAAGTTCTGCACTGGAGCTTTAATATCAGCAAAACATCAAACAAATACATTTGTGGGGTCTATGTTTAGTAGATTATGTATTTCTCTGCCTTATTGGGTATCCAGAGTTTAACTGGTCACGATAAAGTTTGATTTCCAGACACTGTTCTCTGTTCTCTGTAGTTTACTGTCATAAAGGACCAAAGAAACTGGAAAATATTCACATTTAAGCTTTTTTTTTTTTCTTGGAAAATGACTCAACAAGATTATTAAATTATTAATGATTACTAAAAAAAAAGTTGCCAATTAATCTTTTGCTGATTCACTTATTTATTGAATAATCTAAAATCTAGAAGCAACAAAGCTCAAAAAAACCCACAATTTTTGAATTTCATGTTTGAAGTGATTTTCTTCTCCTTAAACCCTCCTGTGCTGTCACACACACACACACACACACACACACACATGCGTACTAGTCATCTGAGCGTATAAACCCTGAGAACAATTTCACAAAAGAAAAGATAATCCATAATTTGAACCATTGTTGCCATAGTGACGGCCAAACCACTCATGACCCGCTGCAAGAAGTCAGTTTACTGCAGGGCAGCCACAATAACACGAAGGCAAACTGTTGGAAGTTTTGACAGAAGATCTTTTCTTTTTGTTGGGGAGGGGAGGTTGTTATAGAAAATGAGGAGGGTGTGGGAGGCAAAAGATGAAAAGATAGTTTTGCTTACAGAAAAAAAGAGAGAGAGAGAAGAGATGAAAAAGTCTCATTCAAAATACACATCTATTAAAACATGACCTAGAAAACCAACAATCAACTCAGTGGTCCCAAGGTTTCTCTGCTAGACTCTGATATGAGATGGTGACTCATCCTTCCATCTAGATAAAGATCTGAGAAAAAAAAAAAAAAAAAAAAAAGATCCTTTCTTTGTGTTCTGAAATGAAAAATCTGCATAATGTGATACTGTAACTCCACTTCAAACCAACTGAATCTCCACTGTGAACTCTTCAGATGAAGACAAACTGTATGAACACACGTTATAAACGACCACTTCTGTTGTCATATATATATATATATACACATATATATAAATATATATACAACTGCATCTAATGATCACTTTCATAATCGATTCATCTGCCAATTATTTTCTTGATGAATCGTTTTGTCTTTAAAATGTCATAAAATGCCCACGAAGCACAAAAGTGTCTGAATTTAACAGTCAAATGTTCAGTGGTTAGTTGGTCGATATGCTCTCGTCAGACTAAATTCTCATTGGTTGAATAATCTCTGTGTTACTTTCATAAGAAGAAAAGTGCGACATCAGCAGCTTTCCAGGATTAATCCATTATTTCCTGCAGCGGGGGGGACAGACTAACAAACTACCTGTGAAAACAGCGGGGGTGTATTCAAAACACCCCCGCTGTTTTCAACTTTGGACTCTTCCAAACTAACGGAGACTTCTGGGTCTAACTGTTCTCAACGGTTACTGAGCGTTTACTAAACGCACTGAACGTTTACTGAATCAGTGTTTCTCCTACAATTATATCAACGAGAACCCGCCAGGACAAAAAATATGTTTTAATGCCAGAATCAACAACAAATATCCATCATTCAGAAATATTTAGCGTTTGGGAGTCTGTGCAGCTGTTCAGGACGTGAGTGAACCGCTGTGTCGTTGCCTGGGAAACGAGCGTAACTCTGTTAAGTAATACAGCATTGTGTAGTATGTTTGCGTAGCGAGTTGGACGCAGAGAAAGTGACGGTGGATACGAGCGGAGCAGAGGAAAAGGTTAGCGGTAAGTTGTCAGTCTGGCAGTAAATGTACAGCACAGACTACAGTGTGTCAGTTAAATGATGAAAAGTCACGTCTGTTGTTTCTCCAAGTGCTGGAAAAGTGAAGGGAGTTAGCTCCAAAGTTAGCAACGATGGGTTAGCCTAGCCTGAAGACGCTAAACAGAGAAATACAGACCCAAATACAGATTTTAGTAGAGCAAGGTTTGCTTTGGTTACATTAGAAACCTGTTTACATGTTTACGCTGCGTCCTTCAGGAGAAACCTACCCGTGGAAAAACCAGCTTCCTCTAAACCCTCCACCCCCGATTACAAACACCAGGTTTTCACGTTTACACGGCAGTTAAATAATCAGCTGACTGTGACCTGGTTACTTTAAGTGCATATAAACACACAGATGGTGACGTCCTCAAATGTCTTATTTTGTTTGACTAACGCTCCAAAATCCAAACAGTTTGCTATCATGTATAAGACGGAAAAAGCCAAAAGATCCTCACATCTGAGAAGCTGCAACCTGTAAATATTTGGTATTTTTTTGCTTAAAATGCCATAAAATAGTGAAACATGGCCGAGGTAACATATTCAAATGGCTCTTTTTAACAGTCACAACCCCATTAATCAGTTTATTGATATATATATGACCAAAAAAAGCATGAAATCCTGCTCAGAGCCAGACGATATGTTTATAAAAGCAACATAGAGGAAAGTTTCTTCCATGTTAAAGCATAAATATCATCGAGGAGTGTTTCCTGGTTGCTCAGAGACGTGGTGGATATGAAGGGACGACTGTCTGACTCATCTAAACACCATCATCTTTTATGTTTTTTGTCGTGAGAAGACGAGGAGTCCGGTTGACGACGCCGACTAACCGAGCTGATTTATGCTGTAATTATTGTAAGTGTATCTCACAAGAGGAAAGGCCTTGATGTGAACCCTGCTTGTATTACACTCCCTACTTCACATTCACACACACACACACAAAAAAAGTGACTCCCTTTGAAGCTCTAACCACAACCCACACACCTCCACAGACATCCCATACACACACACAGACACACTACAGGAATCCCAAATATGTGATTGTTCATTAACCTCAATCCTCCGTCTGGAAATAGAAACATACACCCCATTATTAGTGAGTCACTCTCCCTGCTGTTTATCTCTCTCCTCAGCTCCGTTACACCGAGGCGGCTCGAAACACGCGCGCCGAGAGGCAACCAGGAAATCCCAAAAGCTACGACGAGGACGGCAAATCCCCAAAGTAAAGCGCGCGGAGCGGCAGCACACGCGGGGAGGGGCGTGACTGTCTCGTCGAGGACGGGATGATTGTTGTTCGTCAGTCCGCCTCTTTGGTCCGGGCTGAAGCATCTCTGACAGCTGTCGGAGGTTTCATGCAGATATTCACAGTCTGCAGAGGCTGAACCCTCCAGCGCCACCGTGAGGTTGAGTTCAGAAGTGAAACTATTGGATGGGTTGTGTGAAGATTTGTACAGACGTGCAGCACAATCATCAAGTCAGACATTTAAAACGATCAAACACCTGCAGAAGCTAATAACACGTCAGTCACACTTACACTGTACTTTGTGTTTAGCGCTAATTAGCATATGCTAAGCTAAGAAGGTGAACATTATACTGGATAAACATCAGCATGTTAAAGGTACCCTGTGGACTCTTTGATCACTAATAATGGAGGAATGTTTTAACGTGTGTGTTTTGACCTAATTTTCCGGAAACGATGCGAAGTTTCTGACGCGTATTTTCCTCGGTTTTTAAATCCACTTCTTCAATAAAGAGACCGTTGTAAAGTAAAAAAATAAACACATTTATTTTAAAACACAAACAAAACGTCTCCACATGGAGTCCTATTACTCCTATCACTTTTAGGCGGTCTGAATACTGAAAACAAAAAATAATAAAATAAGCGGAAACTTAGACGGTCAGAAAACTGTTGCTCCACATCTCTCCTTCATGCGCATCTACGGCGCCCCCACTGCAACATTACCCAGCATTACACAGGCCAGGGAGAACTAATGGAGCACAGATAGCCAAAAATAAAAGTCAATGCCTAATAACATTAACATAACACAAAGTATGGCCTTAACAGTGTGGTTCCATCAGTAAATAAATAAATGCATGGTAGTTTCTTGGACGGTAGTGAGAACTGAAAATTAGCTATAAGCTAACACTGGTACAGTTCATCAAGTGGTGGCATTTATGTTTAACTCTGCACATGTTCCCAATAAATAAATAAGACACTAACAAACCTACTCGCTGTATATTTTATTAAGGATACGCCTCACCAGAAACTGAACTGTGGGTCACCCTAAAGACTCTGGACTGGTTCTGCAATGCAGGTTTATTGTTTCCACCCAGTTTTAACAACGAGTCTGTATGAGCCAAGTGTTTATACCTGTGAGTCTAACATAGATGTAAACATTGTTTATTAGAAGGTGAAACCAGCGTTAATAATCCCTCGCTGTGCAGGAAAACTACATGCGACTATGGCGACTAAAACTACCACATCAAACTGAACCAGGAAGTTGAATCTGTGGCAGCTTTACATCCTGGTTTTCCTTCCATCTTGGTTATTTATTTGTCTGTCTGGTCATGTGACTGCCAACAAGCCCCCCCCCCATCATTTCAGACCTTCTTTTTTTTTTTAAAAAGATATCATCGCCTCTCCAGATCTCAACAATTAGCTTTGTGAGCGCAATGTTATCATAAGCGATAAAAAGGAGGGCAGAAAAATAAGACCCAGGTTGTCAAAAAACTGGAATAATCCTTAGAAAGCTCCCAGTGGTGAGCTGCTTATGGTCACTTTGTACTTACGCTGAGTTTTTAATCAGAAATAAAGGACTGAGACGTAAATCCTTATCCTGTGACATTCGTTCTCGCTCTGATAGCAGTCACACCGCGCGCCGCGTTCGAGTCCAACCCGAGTCACTCTCGGCCTTTCATTATCTCCCACTGCTGCTGTTATCTTTCTCCTTCCTCTGCAATTTCTCTTTGCACAGACAGCCGAGCCTCCCGACTGTGTGCAAGAGAGAGAGAGAGACGTACGCAGAGGGAGGATAAAGAACCGGGGTAAAAAAAAAAAGAAGAGAGAGAGACTCCAGCAGCTCTGGACTGTTGCTGAGACAGCAGAGCCGGTTCGAGTCTGGCTGTCTGTGTCTGTCTCTCTGTGTGTGTGCAGATGTCTTATATGAAACCAACACTGCAAGCAGAGAAACAGAAGCTCTCATCTCACCAATTAATACCAGACAATTAGGCCCGTTGCACTTGTAGGGCGAAATCAAAACTCATCACGATCTGGCGAGCGAGCAAACGAGCGAGCGAGAGAAGGATGTGTGAGTCTCTGCATGTGTGAGATGGAGCGAGCAGCAGGTTATTTGCTGCTGATGTGCACTTTTCTCCAAACATGTTATCACATACAGATGGGAAACTGCAAAGAAGTTTCATCCGGCCTTCTGCTGCCGCCGCCGCCGCCGCTGCCGCCGCTGCTGCTAATAGGAGCGATAAGGTGTCAGAAAAAAGGATGAGAAGAAGAAACAGGAAGGAGAAAAAAAAAATCAAGCTTGATTATTCAAATCTATCCACTTAAAAGAACCACAGGAGGCCGTTTACAGCAGCAGCTATGTGCATCTTGTTGCTGATCTTTAAGCCGGAGAGCCACGCTGAGGTGGATTATTAAAAGGTGGAGGAGGTGGAGGAGGTGGAGGAGGTGGAGGGGGGGCTGTGCATGTTTGTGCTGCAGAAAGCCTCATGTGATGTGGATCATGAGAGAGAGACGCTGTAACAAAGGAAAAGTTGTGTTTGGGCTCTCTGAGGTTGTGACCAAGCGTCAGTGCTGCTCTCTAGTGGCTGCATTTAAAACCAACGTTACTGTCATTCACAACACAATACAGAAGATTATATTAATAGAAACAGTCTGCAAGGTAAATATCTACCTTAGAAACATAAAGCATCCTCTGAGAATAAGACAGAGGGGATTCTTCTTATTTTAGAGCTGGAATAAATCAGATTATTGACATTTTTCAGGCGAGTTGTGATGTTTTGCTGTTTTTCTTTTGTCTTATATGATGGTTAACGTTGGGTTTTAGATGTTTGGAAGGACAAAATGAGCCATTTGATGACATCACCTTGAAATTTTAATACATTTTTATTTACACGGCGCGTTTAAATGACGCTCAAAGCCACAATAATCCATAATGAAGATAATCTGTTAGTTGTAGCGATGTTTTTGCCAGGTGGTGATGATCATAAGATGCATTATTCACACATATATATATATTAAAGGACGGGACAGTTAGGAGCCCGAATGAACATTAAGTTTCTCCTCCTCCTGTTCACACTGAGCATCAGAAGATCCCTTCATGATGACCTTAAGTTTATAAGTTACAGTCTTTTTAGTGTCAAAGTTCCTCTTTTTGTTTCTATACTTCCACCTGCAGCTCAACAGGGAAACACAAAGAGGAGAATTACTGAAAAGACTGTAAATGTGTCAGATATCCACTTTAAATGCTTTTTTTTTTTGCACAAACTGAATGAAAAGTGTTGAAAGCTCTGATCTGACGGAGCTCTTTCATGATGTAACGCAACATGTTAGTGCACATAGTTTTGTGTTAAACTGTGACTAACACACACGCACACACACACAGAGACTGTTGTTGTTGTTTTGTGTGTGCAGAAAGTCTCTCTCTCTCTCTCTCTCTCTCTCTGTCTCTCTCTCTCTCTCTCTCTCCTCACATGCTCTCCAGTAAGTCCTGGATTACCTACTGACCCACACTCTCACTTCTCCACCACACAAACTCAGTCCAGGACGTTATCATCACATGAACACGGCAACCAAAAAACACGAGAACACGGCTCAGATCACATTAAAATATACGACTAAACTCTTCCTGAACAGGAGGCCGCTTTAGACCCTGAGCCCTACTTCTCTCTCTCTCTCTCTCTCTGCACGTATGTTGGTAATATTTTTGCAGCATGTGGTTGCAGAGTAGTTTCTTAATGACAGGGGAAGCCTGAGCGGTGCGGGGCCAGCTCCACGGCCTTCTGCGTAAACAGGCGTAGCTGGCTGCCATCTGGTTGGCTTCCACTTCAGAGCGGAGAGCTCGCATACTGACTAAATTTACTACATTTAGTCAGGTCAATTTATTTGTACAGCCCAATATCACAAATCACATTTGCCTCAGAGGGTTCTACAATCTGTACAGCAACGCGGCATCCTCGATTCCTTTCAGACCCTCGATAGGAGAGGGGGAAAAATAAGCCGGATTATAAAGTAGATTCTCCACTACACTGAAGTTTCTTTATTTCATTACACAGTGGAGCTTTCAGCAGCTAAAGAGGCAGATATTTCCCTCAGGAGTCGGTTAAAACAGGCTGAATATTAAGGCTTCACCAGGTGGACAGATGCCGTCGCTCCGTAAACTGCTCTGGATGTGGTGGAAAAAAAAACAAGCAGCTGTTTGCTAACAAGTTAAAAGCTGCTGATATGTCACTATTTGTTTCTGCTGAAATCAAGCGGTTAACGCAGGTTTTTTTTTTTTTTTTTTTAAGTGCTCAGAAAAATGTAAATTCGAACATCTGCAGCTCCATCTGGTGAGGAAGATTGTGCGATACTGTAGAAAGCTCTAGAACAGCTAAAAGAGGGGAAGATGTGGTGAGATTGTTTTGTCATTTTTGTTCACTTTTTTTTTTTTTATTTATCCGGGGGTGAGTTATCCAAAAAAACAGTTCACCACCAGCTTCTAGTTTATCCTACAGATCCCCCCGTCCTGCTGCCGCAGCGCCTCACTCACTCACTCCTCCTTTTCTGGGCCAAGCAGACGTCTTTATTTGCGGGGAACTAAAAGTGTAGCGGGTCTACGTGGTTGAAGGGAAAGTTTCCCAGACCGCTACCGAGCTTTAGGGATCTGCATAAATGCACCTGTGTGGGGAGGGAGGGAAGAAGAAGAAGAAGAAAAAGCCTCTTAGAAAGTTCTCAGCACACAGAGCTGATGTGTGTGTGTGAGGATGACAGCAGAAACATTCATACACAAAACAGTCGAGTCTGCGGGAGAAAGAAAAGAAAAAAAAAAAAAACACCCAAAGGAGTCAAAAGAAAGGCTTTCGCTCCTACAGCAGTTTTCACTTGTGTGATGTGATTTGACTTCATTTGAATCACAAAAGCTTTGCTCTGAATGCACTCAGATAAAAAAACAACAACAACAACAAAACATCAACATGCAAAGAAGTTTAGTCGTTCTGCACCGTGTCGTTATCCAGATAAGCACACAAACACATGCGACTTCTGACCAGTTACACCCCTCTGTTCCCATGACCGAGACGCCTTTATTCTGTGTGTGTGTGTGTGTGTGTGTGTGTGTGGTGATACAGTGAATAGTGTGAGTCCTGTTGCACCAACAGAAAGAGAAGGTAGAGGGGGAGGAGGGGGAGGGGAGGGGGGGGGGGGGAGGCAATGGGACAAACTGTGGGAGGCAAACAGAGAAGAAGAAAAGACGAAAGAGAGACGATGAGCAGAAAGAGAGAAATCAAGCAGAAGTAAACGTCTCTTCTGAAGAGAGAGAGACTCGCTCTTATTGGTAGTTCATTAGTCTTGACCTTGCCTTTGACCCGCGGCGAATGCTGCAACAAGACCAATGCTATGACACCGCCGCTATACAAACCACACACACACACACACACACTTTAAAACACACTCTCTCTCACACACACACACACACTCACAAAGGAATGCTGCTTCTGTTATTGTCTTTAAGTGCCAAACTCAGGCCAAGGCCTAGCCAGGGCTTCGAAAACAAAATAACAGCCGTGCAAAGCTCTCTCGCTTCACACACACACACACACACACACACACACACACACACACTCGCATATATACACACCCAAACACCACTTCCGTCCATTCTCTCTCACAGAGAAAGGAAGTGGAGTCGAACTGGCCCGGCCCCAGCTGTCCAGACAGAGGTAGCCCTGGCAAAACCCTGTCTCCTGCCCGCCCTGCTTCCCTCTCTCTCTCTCTCTCTCTCTCTCTCTCTCTTGCTCGCCGCCGTTGCTCGCGCCGTCCCCGTCCGCTCAGTTGTAAAGAGCCACTTCAAGTGTAAAAGAAATACTTGATGAACTTTCCAGCCACTCTTCTTCTTCTCCTTCTTCTTCTTCTTCTTCTTGGTAAATGTGCTGGAAATGTGAAACACTGCACATTTTTAATGACGCTCCGCTTCGCTCTCTCACGCATCGCCGGACCCGCCGGACATTAAAAACTGTGATATCACGACTTCAAGGGTGATAAATGCGGATAAAAAGACGCCACAGTGTGTCACGCTTCATATCGAGGCTTCAATATATGTTATAATTAAGTGAACTTTAAAGGAATTCAACTGTTCCTGTAAAGGCCGACGGTCAGCAAAGTAGCGAGCTGGGGAAGATGTTTGTTTGCGCTCTCATTGTACTGGGATGTTTACTCCACCCTGACATTATCCTCTCAGGATTGTACATAATTTAAATTTGAGAAACCTCTATATATCCTCACACTATACATCTTCACATTGTCCAAATCTACACCTGAAACTTATTATTTCCTGATGTGTATCATTAGAGAAAGTACCGACACGTCCTCGTCCTCTTCATCATCGTCGCTGTCGTCGCTGTATCTCGTTACGGCGGGTATATTTATAGGCACGATGCTGATGTGTGTGTGTGTGTGTGTGTGTGCTGTCCCTTTTCAAATACACTTGTCAAACAAGGAAAGACGATACAACACAAAGCTTATAAAAGCTCAACATGTGGACCGCGGCATCTAAATAGCAGGTTTTGTGTTCGGCTGCCAAACGCGGCGCTCACAATCAGAACTCCAGCAGAACGGAGCAGCTGACAGCATCTGGGAAGGAAAAGACGAGGGGGGGAACTGTGCTTCTCTCTGAGACGCACGGAGCCAATTAAAGGAGACGTGTTGTGCCCTTTTTTTTTTTTTGTTGGTGTTAAGATGTCGGAAAAAACTTGAGGTGAACGTACATAGAAAAGTAAACAAAAGTCAGGGCTTCGATTTGCTCTGAACGCTTTGCAGACAAGCTAAATAAACGTAGCATCTGTAGCTTCGGTTGCTAAGGTCGTTGCTAAGGTTTGTCTACGGGTTTGTTTCCGCTTTCATATTTCAGCTCCAACATATACAGAAAGATTTGAGATGTTGACATTTTGAGTAAAGAGCGAGACAAGGTGAAATCCAGCTACTATAGTTTGCTGTCTTAAAGAGACAGGAAGCACACCCTTCATTTTTCTTAAATTAGAAAAAATTAGACTCTCTTTATTGGGTTGCTCCAGAAAAATTGAGAAATTATGGGGCCCATTCTTACAACTTGCTAAGATTATGGAACTTCCACTTACCCCTGATTGACTTAGAGGCAGATTTGTTACTTCTGTCGAGGGTAACATGCTACTAATCTAACTTGAGATGCCTGTTGCTATCTCAATTCCAGTTTATTATTACCTGACTGATGTGCCTGTCCTTTTTTTTTTTTTTTTTTTTTTTGTGTATGTCTATTTTATGTCTATATATGTACATATATATATACTTATTTATTTAAAAACCTTTTTTTTTTTTTTTTTTTAATTTTATTTTATTTTTTAATTTTTTTTTTTTATTTATTTTTATCTACTTATTTTCATAGCTGTTCGGGTTCTGTGAATTGTTCGGGTACGCAGCTATGCCTCTATGATCACTTTTGTTTTTCTGTTTGTTTTTTATAAGAAAAATGGCTTTACTCTTTATACATGTTTTAAGACAATTGCACTTATCTGCAAAACCCAATAAAAAAAAGTTGGAAAAAAAAAGAGACAGGAAGCTAAAACTTCCTGTTTCAGACAGAGGCTGAACTGAGAGGCTGCATAAAGGACCAGTAGAAGATAAATAAAGGTTTTTTTTTAACTGGAAATCATGCAAAGATATTCCAGTAGAGCCACAGAATAAAAAAAAATAAAAAAATATAGACATGTAAATGAGCATGATATGCCCCCTTTAAATTCAGCACTAACTTATGGAAATAGCGACGATTACATCCAGCAACAGGTATTTTTAAGATACTTCGAAAACGTTGACCTTTAGATGAACCCCACAGACGAGAGGGAAGGAGCTTCTGGAGAAGGTAAAATATTGATTACAAGGGTTTATAATTAGTTGCATTTCCACTGCTTCTATACATGCATAAATATACCATTACCGGGATGATTTCGAGAGGCAGCCGAGCGAAGAGCACATCCATCAAACATCCATCTAACCATCCACACTTAATGGATACAGCCACTCCTGCTGCTAGAGTTACATAAAATCTATTCCCGGCTCTCAGCTGCAGTCTCGTTTGGAGTGTGTGATTGAGCGGAGAGGGTCAAACCTCTTACCTTGGGCCATTTGGGGTTGATGAGACGTGCTTTGATTGCGTCGTCCAGAGCGGTGCTGTACTGGCCCAGCCTGAGGTACGCCGCCGACCGGTTGCTGTACAGGATGCAGTTCTGGGGGTCGGCGGTCAAGGCGTCGCTGTAGAGTCTCACTGCCAGGGCGTACTCCCCCTGCTGGCAGGCCTGGTTACTGCGACGCACCCGCTCCAGGAACTCCGCTTTGCTCAGGCCGGGCCCGGAGGAGGAGGAGACGGAGACGACGGAGGAGGAGGAGGAGGAGGAGCAGGGATGGTGGTCCGTCCTCTTTAACGTCGGAGCGGAGGGCATCATGGGAGAGGAAGAGGAGGAGGAGGAGGAGGGGGGGTTGGTGGTCCTGCTGGCGGAGCGGGAACCAAACAGGGAGAACTGGGGAGCAGAAGGCGAAACGTTTCGGTTAAAAGATGAAACAGCAACAAACTATTTCTGTTTTTGTTTCATTATCGTATCATTAAACTTGTAAACTGAATCTCTGTTTTTGTTTTGGTTTTTTTGTGTGTTTCCAGAGGGGAACTGTGTGAAATCTGATAAACTGCCTGAAGTGATGTCACTTGTTGGCAGCTGAGATGCATTGTGGGAAATGTAAGCAGCAGATTTTTGAGAAAACAAGATGCTGAATCAGTAGAGGAGTGTTATAACAACTAATCAATTAAGGAGCAAACGATCAGTTTAATCGATGATGAAAATAACTGGACTTGTAATTTATGTGACGTTTGATCAGTTAAACACGATAAATGGCTGAAAAATAGACGAGTGTTTGGCAGCAACAAGGTGTTACTGATGATAACTGAGATCATTCCCAACTTTAAAACTACACTGGACTTTATTTATGTTGAAAACTGTTTAATCATTAAATGTTCACTGGCTCTACATGTGTTATACGCAGGTTTAGGGAGGCGCCGCTGCAGCTTTTTGACCTTCTTTTAACAATTAGATCAATAATTAGATCAATAGATGCTTTTATCCAGAGCGACATAGAACGAGGATCATTTCAGTAATATTTCAAGCAAAAAAAAGCTCTAAAAATGTCAAACATTTGCCGGTTCAAAGCTCTCAAATTTGAGAATTTATTGTTGTTCTTGGTCTTGTGTGACTGTAAATCTAATATTTTGTGGTTTTGGAAAAGTCAGTTGGACAAAATAAAACATTTAAGGATGTCACTTTGGACTCTTTGGATGTTTTGACGGGCGTTTTTCGAGCATTTTTCTGAAACTTTATTGAGCAAATGATGAATTAACTGTGAAAATAACGGGCAGGTTAATCGGTAATGAAAAGAAATAATCATTAGTTGCCTCCCTTGACAGATATATTCGAATGAAAACCTTTTCTCGCTTTAATTTTTTCAGCTGTGTCCCAATAACGGTCAAATCGATCAGATGACAAAGGGCTTTGTTGGCCGTAGTGTCGGAGAAATTCTTTGAGAAATAAAAGTTTTAGGAGGACAGAGAGGAAATGTGCTTTTGGCTGCTGTTACATAAGTCATAAAAAAATAAAAAAAAAAAAAAAACACAACTTATTGCAAGCAGGAATTGTATTGAAACTGCAGCGGCCTCATTTGCATGATATGATAGTGTAGTTGCCGGTAAATGGGACACTAAACTGCTGCGTGCACTTTTCTCTTCTGCTCGGCGGTAACGGCTAGAATTCCTCGGAGAGACGGAGACATAAAAGAGGGAAAGTCAGACAGACAGAAGGCTCAGACAGTCAGATGAGGGTTCTGTTCTTCTCATTCGTTTAACTTTGTGTAAAATGTGCACACTGAGGTTAGTTCTCGGCATCTTTAACATCCCTCACTGATCTGGTGTTTCCAAATTTGTCCTTTCACCAGAGCTTACACCAAGGCCTTCATTATCTCTCTCTCCCTCTCTCTCTCTCTCTGTGTATTCCCCTCCCTCTCTCGCCCCCTCTCTCTCTCTCTCTCTCTTACACACACACACACACTCAGTTACACACTCAAAAATATGCAGACTGGAGAGATTCTTTAAAGCTTGCAAGTTTGGCGAAGTCATTTCGGGTAAACGTTTCCCAAATCCAATACAGAGCAGAATGGGGATGCTAACTTTAGCCTAGCGCCCCGTGTGCCCCTCATGTTATTAATGTTACAGACCTTCACACCCATCCACTGAAACTGATTTTATTCACTCCGTTAGCTGCTCGGTTATATTCCCTGCGAGTTTTGTTTAAATGAAGCAGACCTGATGCGACACGTTTAGCGTATAAAGTCGTTTTTTCAAGCAGAAAACACCAAACATTGCTGCTTTTCTTTGTCTTATCTGGTAGAAAGCTGAATTATATTTGTGTTTGATTGTTGGTTTGACAAAACAAAGCAATTTGAAGACGTCATCTTTGGCCTCTAGGAAACTGTGATGGGCGTTTTTCACTGTTTTCTGACTTTTTATAGACGTCTAGTGATTTTCTATATTCTTCTTATTGTCAACAAATCTCATGTGCAGAGCCAAACCAACAATGAAATGTCCTTTGTGTGTGTGTGTGTGTGTGTGTGTGTGTGTGTGTGTGTGTATGCAGTGTTATTCCTCTGTGTCATAGACCTCCGTTGTTGTTCCAGAAACTATTAAAAACAAATCAGTGAGTCACGCTGCCGTGCCGGATGATCCCTCATCGCGAAGTGTTCGGTCTCGTTACAGTAGTTCTGTGTAAGGCAGACGCCACTGAGCATGTGCAGGAATGAGGGTTTTTTCTTTACAGAGCTTTTATAAAATGTGATAGATTTACGATGTAGTACAAAGCGGAGGGCAAGTCGAGGTCGCGACATGTAGCACAACAAGCTAACTCTGCCTTAACACAGAACTACTCTCCAGAGACCGAAAATGTGATCGCTGTTACTCGTCTTTGGAGCCGTTTCCAAACAAACTGAAGTAACCACACAGTTTTTAATAAAGGAAAATCACTGACATGTTTTTAATAGTTTAACACAGAGGAATAAGATATATGAAGCTTTGGATACGAACACACAACACGTGTCAGTACATTTCATCGATGGTTTAGCTGCGCATGAGATCTGTTGACAGTAAGAAGAAACCGTATCCTTTAAATCAGTCATTCTCAACTAGTGGCCCGCGGCCCACAGATGGGCCTCAAAGTGCTGTCTAGTGGGCCGCAGAGACAGGACCACAATGGCGGGGCCAGCCGACCAGCTCTGTAACCATGGTGATGAGTCAGCGAGTGAATAACGAAGATCAACTAGATATTTAGAACGAGCTCAAATCAGCATAAGCAGCATTCACACTAAATCCGGCGGTGTGGTGAAAACGGTAATCATCCCGTTCATTTGAATCGGGGTAGCTGCGGCGCCGCACCGGACTGCGGCCGGAAAAGTTGAGCCGGAGCCAACTTTTGGAAAACCACTGCAGTGGCCAATCATGTAGGTCGGCGATTAGACCGGAAAACGAAAAGACGAAAGACCGGAAGAGGAACGTTGTTTATTTAGCATGTAGCATTGTAGCATTTCAGCGTTCTGCTTTGGACAAAGATGAATGATATTACTTTATTATGAAGATGATGGAGGAGAGACTCGTCGCTGCTGTGAGTAATTTCACAACCTTATATGAGCGCTTCTTCTTTTTCTCCGTCTCGTTCGTTGTTTGATGGCAGTTGGCGAACTACTTTCATGGGTATTACCGCCACCTTCTGGACCGGGAGGATTAACAGTTTACAACATGACGCCC
Organism: Euthynnus affinis; assembly: GCA_029490765.1. NCBI lineage: Eukaryota > Metazoa > Chordata > Actinopteri > Scombriformes > Scombridae > Euthynnus > Euthynnus affinis. The sequence continues at coordinate 27,046,259 of CM055855.1, forward strand.
ACAAATCCGCACTGAACCGCGGTGATTCGCTGCACCGCCGGATCTGGTGTGAATACAGCATAACAGCATCGTCACTAAAAATATCACTCCGCTATTCGTTAGAACTACAGACTGACGTCGCTCTAATAACAGCAGTCGCTCCGCGGTAGACGACTGGTGGTTGGTTTGAGTTGCTGAGAACTCAGCAAACTTGTTTTTTTTTCTGTTGTCATTTTCAGCCTTAACTGTAACGTTTGAAGATATAAAGTTAAACACGGCGGATCCGACCTGTCTGACGTCTCTGCTGGCTTTATTCTATTTACTGTGTTGCTTTGCTAGTGTGTTTGTTTTGTTTAGGTCGTTACTAAAGGGTCGATCTACTTGCTGGAGCAGTAAACTAGGCTTCATTACATTGGATTCTACTGGCGTGAGTGATTGTTTTCCAGCAATTAGTCATACCCCCATGTGTTTCCGCAGAAACAGAGATTACAAGCAAAACTCTTATTTTTAAAGCGAACTACCTCACAATATGGATACATTTTGTTGATATCCTTTTATATTATTGTTAAAAGTTGTATATTACTTGACTATTGATTTGTGTTTTTCGTACACAAACAAAACCCGAACTCGTCTTCACTCTTCATCGTTACCTGGCTCTCCCATTCACAGCTAATCTCCGCCGTTTCCCCTCAGTTGAGAGTTTATCTCACCTCCCACTCAGCTTCCTCCGTTAGCTGCCGGTGCTACTAGCTTAAAAACGTCTGTTCACGCGGACAAAGTAGCAAAATCTGTCCATGGAAAAATAATTTTCTTTAGTGGATATTAGTTATAGTGAGATTGAGCTAGCAAAGCAGTTTAGTGTTTATCTGTGAGGAATTTATTCCGTTTGGGAAATGCAGCGATCTCCAGAAAGCATTAGCTGAAGTCAGCAGGGACTAGAAAGCGTCTCTGTTGCTAAGGGCGTTACTAAGGGGTCGGTCTACTTGCTGGAGTAGTAAACTAGGCTTCATTACATTTAGGATTCTACTGGTGTGAGTGATTGTTTTCCAGGAATTAGTCATACACCCATGTATTTCCATGGAAACGGAGATAACAAGCAAAACTCTTTTTGTTTATATCCTTTATATTATTGGTAAATGTTGTATAATCTCAATATTACACTCGACTATTGACTTATTTTGTTGTATTTTTTCATTTATTTGGGAGGGAAATTTCTTTAACAATCAGATACGAGCGTTGAGCTACAAAAGGTTGAGAAGCCCTGCTTTAAATGACATATATATATACTACCAGATTACACAGCTCTCTCCTGGAAAATGATTAGGAAATTATGACCATGACGGTCTAAATAAAGCTTCAAAGCCTTCTCTTCACTGCCATGGTGGAGAAATTCAGACTACTCTTTTTTTTTAAATTTTATTTGGCTTATAAAAGTAGTCAAAAAAAAAAAAAAATACTGGAATCAGCCTAAAAAATAACCCTCATGTGCAAGTTTCTAACTGCAGGATGCAAACTCCTCTTCCCACCGTCCCCCCTAAAGGTTCCTAAAAACCCCCAAAATTCACAGAAAAAATAATAAAAATGAGGACATGACCTCAGCGTCGTCGGTGCGAGCTGCAGCCCTGCGGAGTACTATGACACACTAAAGCTGCGTGTCAACCCGCTGAGCACATTTCCACACCTCGCAGTCCTCCGACGATGCCCGTTCCTCAGCTGTTCCCCCTCCAGTATGCCATCATTATTCATGAATGTGCCATGTTGTTATGGAACACTTGCTCAAATATGACAAATGTGATATAACGCAGAGCTTGTTTTTTTTAAAAACGCGTTACCAAGGGTGGTGTTTGCTGAAATAAACAAAGAAAAAAAAGGGGGCCTCTCGTATCGTGTGTGTGTGTGGAAATAAGGCGTTAATCTCTAAAAAGAAGAAGAAGAGAGGGTGTTTTAGTTCACCTGAAAGCAACAAGAAGCTTTTTTCTGTCTCTTAAAGCTCACCAGAAAAGCTTTTTCCACATTTATTCACCCGTACGGAGCGCAGCACGGTTTCTGCTCATTTATTGATTTTATCCAGGATAGTCTCTAAAGATCAGTCTCCTTTTTTGGGCGGGGGAGTCCTGGATAAATTGCCAACTATTCTGATAATCAATTAATCATTTTTATTGGTTTTTTTTGTTGTTGTTGCATGAAATGATCTGGTTACAGCTTCTTAAATGAAGTGAATCTCTCTGGTTCTTTTAGGACAAAACAAGACGTTTTAGGTTCGATGTTGGGTTTTGGAAAATATTTTTAACCATTTTCTGATCAAACAATCAAAGAAAATAAGCCGCAACACTTTAATCTCTCTCTACAAGTAGCTAAAACCTCACAGATTACATTAAAACGACAGAAAGCGACCGATTTCAGTCCTTAAAACGAGCGAATATTGATTTGCGGCGAGGACCATATAAGGCGTGTTGAACTAAGCGTGACCTTTTTTCAGTCAAACAGAATCTGCTTCACCAGGATGTGATCTGTTGTTTGTATTGTTTGATCCTGTAACAGCTTATTAATGGTACTGCCACCTAACACACACACACACACACACACACACACACACACACACACACACACACACACACACACACACATATATACACACACAGATTATAGAAAAAGTGTTTGTCCAGGAAAAAAGTTTGCATTGAAGGAACAACACACACATGCAAGACGGACACAAAAAAACAAAAAAAAAAAAGACAGGAACACAACATGTATATCCTGTCCTACTCCTACACACACACACACACACACACACACACACACACACACACTTCCCCTGTCTCTCCTGTCTTACTACTCCTAGCCCTCGTTGCAGCTCAGGTCAAAGGGAGTACATTCCTGGAGAACAACACAGACATACGAGGAGAAACCGAGAGGGGCCTGAATACGTCGGTAGGAGGAGAGGAAATTGTGTCCCTGAATGTGGCCCTTTGATCTTTTAATAAAAGTCATATTGTAGGTGAGGCATCCAGGAAAAAGCTGCAATCATATATGTATAGATATATATATGAAGCAATGACACCTGAAGCTAGAAATACCACAGCTTTTATGCATCTCTGTAATCGAAAACCTCCTCCAGATCAAAAGTGGCTCTTCGTGAGTCACTTCTGATGTTTTGTCAACACTTCTTCTTCTTCTTTCTTTTTTTTTTTAAATCTTAAATCGTGTGATCTATTTTTATTATACTGTGCCTGACTTATATTATGACTAAAGGAGCTGCTGCTATGTATGGTGGCCCTTAGAGCCACACACACACACACACACACATGCAAACAGACAAAACACAAACACATGAAGAAAACATCTTCACCAGCTTGACGACACATGTACAGCGAAAAATACAGAAAACACACACACACACACACACACACAGACTCGACAGAAATCATTTACAAAACAGACAAACTGAAGTTTCCGGGGGACACTTGAACGCACCGTGAACGCTGCTTTTAGTGCATCGCATGGTCTCACGTTACTCAAGTATTTACTGAAGACAATCTGTCTGTGGTGTTGGAAAATGGGCTCACAATGTAAGCTGTGTTTTGCTTTCCTGAACTGCCGTGTGTGTGTGTGTGTGTGTGTGTGTTTCTCACAAATTGGTGAAGATGTTTTCTTCATTTGCTTGTGTGTGTGTGTGTGTGTGTGTGTGTGTGTGTTTTTCCCTCTCAGGGCCACCGTAGCTATGTATGTATGTGCAGAATGTCTGTCTGTCATTCCCCTGTTGTGTTTGTACATTAAAATTATTATTAAAATTAAAGTTTAACACATATAAATCTGTTTAAAGTGGAACTGAGAAGATTCGTCAAAGCAGCAATGATTTTGATAACCAATTTACTCCTTTTGAGCCCAAATTTTCTGCTTCCAGCTTCTCAAATGTGAATATTTTCTTCTTCTTTAGTCTTTTTTTTAGGTTGTGGACACAATAAAACATTTGAAGGCATCGTCTTCATCTTTAGGAAGCGGCGATCGACGTTTTCTGACATTTTAAAGCACAAACGATCGATCGGTTAATTGAGAAAATACCTTTAATACGACTGATCTCGTCTGATAGCTCGGCTGTCTGTACATGAAGCACAAAGCGTGTTTAGCAAAGTTTAAATGTTTTAAACCGCACGTGAAAAATATAATAATACAAAGCTGACGTACAGTTTGCTGCCTGAGGAACCGTTACAGTGTTCACGAATGTGCGTCTGATCCGTCGTCATCGTTTCTGTTTGAGATCCACTTTATATAAACGTGTTTAACAGGAAACGCACCGAGGCTTTAACTCGTTAACGATGAATCTACCGACGAAGAAACAGTGAAAACGAAAGAAACTTGATTCTTCTCAGCAACTCTAAAAACTGTTTTTTTTTTCAAACGAGGAAAATCGTCCGATTGAATCATCAAATCTTTTCTTTAAAAACGTTTTATATGATTGTTAATCGATCACCTAATCGCTGCAGCTAGTTTTTGTTGCAGATTTTGATCTACGTAAACTTGCGATCAGCTCAGACGAAGTGTGAATTATGACTTTATGTCTTTATGTCGCTGTTTGTTTCCAGTTTTTATGCTTATCTGTGTTTTTATTTTGCACCTCCAGCTGTGAACTTCTCACTTCTATGATTATGAAATCTACTTCACTCACTATTAAACTGAGGCTACGACACTTTACATTTAAATTTTAAAGGTGCAATATGTAAGAATTATGTAAGAGTTTTAATTTGAAACATTCAGAATGAAAGATACTGAAATGAGGCGATAAAGATGAGAGTTTTTGTCGGGAAAGTCCAAAAGGATGTGACGTTTAAGTGCTTTTCTCTCGTCTCTACTTCCTGTAGCTACGCGAAAATGAAACCGCGATATCTCCTTTTCCGGGAGCGGCCATCTTGTTCGTGTCACGTCGTGTCTGCGCAGCTGTCAATCATGACGCCACGCCTCCTTTTTTAAATCATCAAATATCTAATCAGAAACAAACTGAACGACTGAAACCGACAGAAACTACATGCTCTTTGATTTTTTTTTGTTATCGTTTGGCTCGTGTGCCCGCCCGCTAGCATGGAGGGGGCGGGGCTTATCACCTATACTGCCACCGAAGGTCGAGATGTTTTGGCTTCACTTTCAGGAAGTTGTCATGACGTCCGTATTTATAAATAGTCGAAGGCGAAAGTGCGAGCAAAAGCCACCAGTGTCATCGACAAGGAGGAATGTCTGATTCCTACATGTTGCACCTTTAATTTTAATGTCTTGTCTGTTTTATTTCACTTTTTTTTAGTGTATTTTATCAGCTTGTGTGTCTTATTTGTATCTTAAAGCCTTTTTATGTCTTACATAAAGCCTTTTAGACTTGCCTTGTTGTTATATAAATAAACTAACCTTTCCTTTTTTTAGTCTAACTCTTATTTAACGATCAAAAACTATAAAATAGCACCAACATAAACTTCCTCTCTTTGTTTTAATTGCGTTTTTCCTGTAATTCACAGTCACTTCTAATGAGTCCTAACCAGCTGACATCCTTTAAAGTAAAGGGTTAATAAACTTTTAACGGTGTAAAGTGGAAAAGTTGTAATGCAGAAATCAGATGCTGCTGCTGCTGCTGTGTGTGTGAAGTCAGTAAAGAAATGCTTCAGGATGTGAGCAGCCTGTTATGTCTGTAAGCTGTCACACAGTCTGTAATAAAGTGCAAACGACCCTTTTTCCCCTTTTTCTTTTCTCTCTCTCTTCTTCTTCTCTTTTCTCAGCCTCCTGCGGTTCACACACCGACAACTTCTCACTGAAAAAAAACTGGCGACTCCGGCTCTAAATGAAGCGTTTCGCCCTTGTTTCCATCGGCCTTACCTTTTCTTTCCTCGTTCTTTGCTTTTCCATCCTGCTCTCTGCTAAATCCGGCGACTGCAGCTCCAAAACTTTCATCCCACAGCGACACAGAGAGAGAGAGAGGGGGGGAGAGAGACTGAGAGACAGAGAGAGAGAGAGAGAGAGAGGCAGGACAGGAAAACACTCACCACATCCAACCGCAAATAACACAAGCACCGGCACCGGTTTACAAAGCTGTCCGCCGATCGATTACCGATCGATAGAAGTGAAAAGTATCGGGAGGCTTTACGTGCTATGTAGCGATCCTCCAAAGTTTTTCCAGGGGAAAGTTAATCCCGGGTAAGTGCGCCATGTTCCCAGAGCCGATCCTCTCCCCATAGCGGACTTTCTGTCCGGTGAGAGGCGGGGATCCGGTCGAGCTCCACGGCTGCAGCCTTCAGCGAGGTTTCAATTACTCCTCATGACATCAGAGAGGAGTTGAGTTACCTGACAGATATTCATTACAGCAGCCTTCAAGGGAGATGCTGCTCAAAGGACACGGCAGCCACTTCTTAGGGTTGTCCAAAGTGAGGTCCGGGGCACCTTCAGGGGTCATTTGAGGGGTTACAAAGGACACAAAAAAAAAAAAAAAAAAAAAAGAAAGAGGAGTAACTGTTTTCACTATAATTCAATCCACAAGTAACAGGATGACTGATGTGTGGCTGCTTTGCCTCGTGAGTTTTATACACTTTCTCTAATAAAACGCACCTAAAAGCGAAAAATCCTCATCAGATGAAGGTTTAAAGGGTCCTTAGTGAGGAAAAAAAAAAAAAAAAAAAAGTTTGGTCTTATACTGTTGGATGCAACTGAAACAGCTGTTGAGAAAACTCGTTTTTCATGGCAGACTGAGAATAATAAAATAAATAAATAAATAAAATAAAATAAAGCCAATCCTTCAACTTCTTTTTCCTTCTTTTTTTTTTTTTGTCTTCCTCCAAAACTCTTTTTTTTATTGTTTTTTCCACATTGTAAACAGTAGTTTCACAGATTGTTTCCACATGTTTTGTGTTTTTTTTAAAACATACATACAAAAAAAATAATAATGATAATAATAATAAAAGCGTATAAACTTTATGTGCATGGTAAAAAAAAAAATAGAGAAGCGTACATATTTTTACATAGTCGTCCTCAGTCTTCTCTAGATTAGTGCTGGATGTTCATTAAAAGGGAAAAATAATAATAATTAAAAACACCAAGCGGCTGCCAGCTTGACTCCGGAGCTGCAGTGTCTCTTTATGGTCAAACAGAGGTCGCCATATTCGGAGGAATTTAACTGTAAACCCACAACCACACATGTAATCTTTTCTAATTTACCAAAATGAAGAACATCCGAGTCTCCCGGGACGAAGGAGAGGACGACTTCCATCAGGACTAACTCTGCACATCTGTTAGAGATATTTACAGAGATACTTCTTGTTTTGTTTTATTATTTTTTTTATCTGATATCTTTTAAAATGCTTTGCAGGGTTTTATCCGACTAATCCTCATTTGTAAGTTGAGCCTTTTGTGGGGAGTTTAGAGAAACGCTGCTACATTTATTTTAGTCTTCTTGTGTCCAACATACACAACAACTGCTGAGTAAATTATCACGATTTATTGCTGAATACATCATCACTTTTTTTTTTATTACTTTGGAAAAATATATTGTTTGGATTCAATGAATGCAGTGAAAGAAATATCTGCTCGTAGTTCTGTTTCATTTATTTGCTTCCAATTATGATTGTTTTTATTTTCACAAATCAGAATTTTTATGCAAAAACTTTTCAGAGCTGACTGCAAACAGTTCTTCCATATCTAAATGTACAAACAGAAAAGCTGTTAAGACATATAATGTTTGTAGACACAAGGAGCTGCAAATGTGTTTTATACTTGTTTCAATGAAGCAGTTAATAAAAAATAAATAAAATTAAAGCATGTGGAATAAATAAACTGTCAGTTTTATCACGATTTGAAACTTTTATTTGGTTCAGAAAACAACAAAATAAATAATCAAACATTTATTTGTACAAGATTTAACAGCAGGAAGCAAATTTTAAAGGAATGTAGTTTGATGTTTTAAATATTCATTTGAGTGAGAAGATTGATTTCTGTTTGATAAATATGAAGCTCCTCTCCATGATGTTGCTTCAACTAGCTTCTGTAACTCCACAGTCTCTCACTTCGTCGCTCTTTCCTGGAGTTTATTTCCGTGTTCTCAGACCGTTCGGCTCCACGACGACATTTAAACATTTGTTATTTAAGTTAAACCACGCTGCACAGAAAGAACTACAAAACTACAAAAGGACTACAAGCATGGCAGTAACAATGCAGAAGTGCCTTAAGCCTGAGTTCTCGCTAACGGCCAGCAGGGGGCGACGCCGCTGGCTGCAAAGTCTGAAGATTTGAATGGAAGTCAACGAGAAAACGATCCGACTTCTCTCTTGATTTATTTCCTCCGTTAATCGTCTCCTGATGAGTTTATGGTCTCAATCTCTAGTTTCACGTCTTCTTCAGTACAGCATGATGCTAATTTTTTTAAATTATGGTCCCGTTTAATTTAAATTTGATGACAAGTCGCTACTGAAGCAACAACATTGGTTAGCTAGCGTAACCATAGCTGACGCTACTTCAGTGTGTTTTTAGTTCATGAAAGTTAATTGTAACATTTCGGTTGCCTAAAAAGTCAGATTTGTCCTAAAAGAACATTTTGTTTTAATGGTTTTAAGCCTGTTTTTCGCTAGAGAAAATTAGCATTAGCATTATAACAGTAACCCCTAGACTGTAAATGCACTGTGCTAACCAAGCTAGCAGCTAGCGCCAGGGTCTTTTCCACCCTCCTATTCAAATATTGTCATTTCTGGCTCCAAAATTCCAAGATGGCGACGGTCAAAATGGCAAACTTGAGGCTTCAAAATGCGAGTCCACAAACAACGTCACAGTGGCTACGTCCATTATTTTTTTACATCCATAAAACTCCTCAATGTTTTCTTCTAAAGTGATTTTTTTATCTCATAGTTGTAATTTGTGCCGTGTAGCGTTCACCTCTCTGTCAAACCATCACATTTAGCCTGCAAACATCTAGGACTTCTGGGAAATGATGTTCATTAAAGGCCACTAAAAACATAAATATTGAATAAACAATATTAGATCTTTCCAGAAACTCCCATCTTTATCTAACCATATGAAGCGAGCCTCACGTTGTTGTTGTGAAAGACTCTTTTCTAAGGCTGGATTTTTAGTTATTAGCATGTTTACAAATGTCAACGTTATTTTTTAATGAGGTTTTTCTTCTTCTGGAGCTTCTGTGTTGTAATTATTCAGCTTTAAATGTGCTGCAGGTGGATTCTGTTTCCTTCAGACAGAGTCAAGCTAGCTGTTTCCCCCTATTCCAGTCTGTATGCTAAGCTAAGCTAAGCTAAGCTAAGCTAAACTAAGCTAACTAGCTATGGTTCTTGTTTATTTGCTGAACTGAGAGTGCTATCAATGTTCTCATCTTATCCTCAGTAAGAAGGGAAATGATTGGACAACTATTCAGTCATTCATTTACTTCTCACATCATAAACCAAATATTTCACTTTGTGTGTTTTTTATGTACAGATATTTACAGAAACGTTTTCTCACGTGTACTTCTTTCATTGCTGTCCGAACATGATTCACATCAGTCTACAGCTCATTCAGTACAATCTGAATATTTACAACAAACCTCAACAACAGCGACAGCGACAAGTGATGCGGTGTTGCATAGAAAAAGGCGGGAAAACTATCACCTTCGTATCAAAACAACCACCGAAATCAGCAGAACAAGAATCTACAGCCACGCTTTACGCATCTACGAGGCTGCACGGAGGCACTTCACAGCTTCAAGAGGACACAACATGCACATTTACAGCTCTGTATTTATATTCTTTGCATGATTTCCAGTTAAAAACTCCTTATTTATCTTCTACTGGTCCTTCATGCAGCCCCTCAGTTCAGCCTCTGTCTGAAACAGGAAGTTTTAGCTCCTGTCTCTTTAAGACCTGAGTGAAATCCAGTCATTATTATGATGTTATTAGTTACAGACATTTGATTATTTCCTGTCAGTAGTTGACATTTTATATTTGTGTATTTTTCTGTGCACTTACAGTGTATTTTTTAATCACTACAGACTGTTGATTTCTCTGTATTCTCTCTCCTGTGAACCACTTTGTGAGGATCGTCTGTGAAAAGCGTGCGAGATAAACACACGTTTACACACTTATTTACTTCCTTACACCCGTGCTGCTCCTTAAGTTTCAAAGTGTCTGCTGTGACAACAGTCTGTAATACTGAAATTCAGGTTTTCTAACTTTATCCCCTGAAAAAAAAACACTGACACCGACACCGCTACACGCCTGATGTAGACAATATAAATACATGAATACAACGTTTAACAGAGACTCAAAGTGTTCAATATTAAATAAGACATTATAAAATAGATAACCACAATAATAAAAGCAGATAAGAAACACATAATATAAATATGAAACTGGGAAATAGTCCATCAAAATGTTAAAACTCAGCTCATTGCATCTTTTCACAATAAAAGTTTGGGGTTTTTTTTGCATTTTAATTTATTTGTCCTTTTTTTCAAAGTCTGAGGTTTTGTCTTTTTATCTTTCTTTGAATCCAAAATGAAACTGACACTTAAAAAAAAAAAAAAAAACTGTTGGATTGTTTGTTTTTTAGATTAAATTGACCCACATTAAACTTTCTATTTGTGAAAAGAAACAAGATTAAATAAAACTTTTACAACAACGAGCTGAGTTTTAAAAATATATTTGGTTGATTCACAAGTTCCAGTTTATAATATCTGTGTTTGATGATGTATTTCATGATGTCTTATTTACATATTTCACACTGAACACTCAGATGAGCCTCGTTTCTCCTACGACGGCTTGTTTTCTGCTCTTCTTCAGTTTGGGTCGGATCATCCTGAGGCACAGTCTCTGCAGTCTGACAGCTCGGTCTTTCCTTTTGGCTCTCCGTGTGTTCGGCCTCCTGACGTTCAGCCTCACCGCCTGTAGATGGCGCCGCTCCTCCACGTCCGGCTGAGGAAGCTCTGCTCTCACCAGCACTGCTGTGCAGCTGCAGGACGGACAGAGAGGAGAGAGCAGAGGAGGGGGGAGTTATGTGATGCAGCAGTAATGGAAATGAACAAAGTGCTTTTACTGAACAATGTGGTGCCTGTTGTTCCTGTTTTATGTCTCTTTATGCTTCTTCTCTGCTTTCAGAGGGAAATGATGCTCTTTTTCAAGTCAAGTAAAGTCTATAGTTACTGGTCACTTTACAGATGAAGATTTTACATTAAAAAACAAATAAAAAGCTTAAAGAATCTTATAAAATACAACATAAGTGTTAAAGATTAAACCAGTGGTTCTGACCACACCTTACATATAAGGAGGATCTAGTTCTTGTCACATTTCCCCTCTAAACTTCTCACATGGTTTCATTTAACGACCGTTTGAGACCCAAACAGGTAAAATTATCCAAGATAATATGAAAAAAGTGAAGATTAGGGGAAGAGTTATTAAAAATTAGAGACATTTGTGCAACAAAACTTTTGATTTTTCTTCTTTCCTCTCCCATTAATCATCTCACGACCCCTCAGATTTATCTGCTGACCCTTTGGAGGGGCCCCGACCCCTAGGTTGGGAACCAGTGGACTAAACTAGCTAACTGTATATAAAGTAGTGTAAACTAGCTCCACCTCCAGCAGCTACAACAGTAACATGCTGCTCTAACACTGATGCTTCACTATTAATAATCTAATTTACATCTAAAGGATCAGTTCACAGTCAGGAGCTTAAATTAACTTTAAAACCTGTTTTTTCTTGCTGTAATCTTTCCTCCTGTTCATACTGAGCATCAGAAGATCTCCTTCATAAATGTATTTAAAAGTTTATGTGAAGCTAATATGAAGCTTCAGCGTCCAAATGAGTCAAATCCAGTAGATATCTTTCAACGTTTCAGTCTTTTTAGTAGCAAAGTCCCTCTTTTTGTTTCTATACTTCCACCTGCAGCTCAACAGGGAAACACAAAGAGGAGAATTTGATGCTAAAAAGACTGTAAATGTGTCAGATATCCACTTGATATGACTAAACTCAGACTGAAGAAGCTGAACAGAAGCTTCACACACACTTTAAATGACTGTGTGGACACACTGTGGATTTTTTAACCTCCATCACTTTACATTGAAAGCACATTTGAAGGAGATCTTTTAACATCCAGTATGAACAGGAGGAACGATTCAAACCTCTTTCACTGCTCATTCTGACACCTGACTGCTGTTTAGTTCTTGTTGTTGCTTTTATTTCCACATCCAGCAGTTATGGAGCAACATTATCATTCATTTAAAGTCGTCTTCTCTCTCTTTCAGCTTCTGTTTCTGCTCTCTACCAACTCCTGAGGGAAACATCTGGCTCTTTAGCTGCTAAATGCTACCAGCTAGTCTACAGCTAACTGCCGCTGAGAGTGAACCAGAACAGTAAAAGTTGCAGTTAAACAGATAAACAACGAGGCTGAAACTCAGCTCTACTCTACTGTACTAACATGTTGCCCGTGGTGCAGTCCTGCGGGAGGAAGCAGGATGGAGAGACGTGTCCCAGCAGCAGCGTCTGCACTTCAGTCAGCTGTCTCTGTTCAGCCAAAGTCCGAAAGAATCTAAACGGACAGACAAACATGTTAGAGACCGACAGGCATGCCAAAAAAAACAACACACACACACAAATGCAAACGCTGAGACTAAAGTGTGTGTGTGTGTGTGTGTGTGTGTGTGTGTGTGTGTGTGTGTGTGTGCAGACGTGATGAGATCATGATAACATCCGAGGACGTGAGACGACTTCTGTCTGTGCAGATCCACTGAACTCCTTCTCCTTATGTAACGGTGTCACTCTGAGCGTGTGTGTCCAGCGCTCCTGGCCTAGTTCTGTGTTATGAAACGCCGCGCCGCGCCGCGTCCGCCGGATTTTAAGGTGAACGCACCGTTATCACCTCGTCTGTATACGGCCTGCAAATAGCGCTGTAAATATTTACTCTGGATCCGTTAAACACGTTTGTGCAACCGACACCTGACGTCACTGAAGAGGATCTTCACCCAGCGTCTCTGACATCTTTAAGCAGTCAAAACGCTGAATGAAATGAGTGTTTGTTTGTTGTTGTTGTTGTTGTTTACCTGTTTGTACAGTTGCAGTGGTACAGCGTCCCGGGCTCGGAGTTGTGCAGGCCGTATCTCTCCTGCTGGGGAAGGATTTTGTTCCTGCACTGGTCGAGATCCTTATAGATGCTGCATGACAGTCGGTCGTCTGCAGTGGGGAAGAAAAATGACTTTTTAGTGCTTCTACTGTAGAAAAATCCATCTGATGTGATGGAGACACGTGTGGATTATATCAAATATATAGATCTGCAGCTGCTGATTATTTCACTATCGGCTAATCTGTTGATTATTATCTAGATTGGGTTTATAAAATGTTTGTGATTGAACCTAAAATGTGTTGTTTTGTCCTGATAAACACTCCACAAGCTAAAAACATTCAGTTTACTATCAAAGAGGACTCAATAAACCAGCAAATAGTCACATTCAAGAAGCTGGAAGCAGAAAATTTGGACATTTTTTTCTTAAAAAACGGCTCAAAACCATTAATCAAATAGTTGGTGATTAGTTTTCTGTCAATGCTCTAATCATTGCAGCTCTAATCAAACACCTGTGATGTTCTGCTTTATGTGAATGAATCCAAGTATAAAACATTTAAACTATGCTAAACACGCTTTGTGCTTCATGTATTTTTAAATATAAAACACGGCTCACAGACGGCCGAGCGTCAGATGAGATCAGATCGTTGTTTTAAAGTCTTAAAAAGGTGTAAACACCATCTCACTTTAATCTGATTATTTTCTCAATTAATCGATCGATTGTCTGTTAAAAAATGTCAGAAAATGTTGAAAACGTCGATCACTAAAGCCAAAAGCCAAAAATATTCAGTTTACTATCAAAGAGGACAAAATAAACCAGCAGATATTCACATTTAAGAAGCTGGAACCAGAAAATTTGGACATTTTTTTGTCTTAAAAATGACTCAAAACAATTAATCAATCAAATAGTTTTCTGTTAATTCACTAATCATTGCAGCTCTAATCTAATACCTGTGATGTTCTGCTCAGGTAGAGTCGGGTTCTTGGTGGGTAAAGTGTTCTCCAGGTCGTCTCTGCGCTCAGGTGTTGGTCCCGCAGGTGTCTCTGATGTGTGGTTGTCTGTGGAGGCGGTAACGTTGGTAACAGGAGTGATGGAGGCAGACGGCAAGCTGGTCGAAGGTGTGGGGACGGTGGACGCTGCGGCGGCGATGGAGAACATGTGAGGGTGTGACGTGCCGCTCTGCAGGCTCCCTGCAGGCGTGGTGGTGTTGACGATGAAGCTGGAGCTGTTCATGCTGACCTCGGTTGGGCTGGTGGTCTCGTAGAGCGTGGGTGGATGCACCACGGCGTACAGCGCCATCTGAGTCTCTTTACACCTGTGAGGAGTCGCAGAGGTTGAAATGATTCGATCACCAAGAGAGACAGAGATGAGAAGATATGTGTCCTTTCAATATGAAGCTAGAGCTAGGTGCTGGTTAGCTTAGCTTAGCTTAGCATGAAGACTGGAGGTAGAGGGAAGCAGCTAGCCTAGCTTTATCCAAAGTTAGCAAAAGAAGTGTATATTCCCACACATAACCCCCCATAAAATATTGTTTTCACACGTTAATTAGTGAGTTTTAGAGGTGTTTTTATCTTTAAACTGAGCTAGGATAGCTAGCTGGTTGCTTCTCCTAAGCTAATTGCCTGCTAGCCATACCTTCATATTTAGCGTCAAGAAAGTGAATCAGCATATTTCCCAACTTAGCTTAGCTTAGCTTAGCATGAAGACTGGAGGCAGAGGGAAGCAGCTAGCCTGGCTCTGTCCAAAGTTAGCAAAAGAAGTGTATATTCCCACACATAACCATCCATGAAATGTTGTTTTCACACTTCTGTTATTGTACAGATGAAACAAATTAGATGTAGCACATTAATTAGTGAGTTTTAAAGGTGTTTTTATCTTTAAACTGAGCTAGGCTAGCTAGCTGCTTCCGCTAAGCTAATCGCCTGTTAGCTTTACCTTCATATTTAGCGTCAAGAAAGTGAATCAGCATATTTCCAAAAAGTTAAACTATCGCTTTAACATCTTAGTTTGCATATTATATTAAACTAAAGTATTGGACCATACTGAGAGGAGGAAATGAATATCTGAACCAAACTTCACGGGAATCCTTCCAATATTTGTTGAGTCATTTCACAAACAAGCACCGCTGTCGACCTGCTGATGGTGTCGGAGCAAAGCTTCACAACCTTTTTGGCTCGTGACCTCATAAAATGAAACAGTGTGACCTCTTCACCGCAGGTTATGACCTCAGCGCAGACACGATGAGCGGCAACCAACGGGTCAACCACAGAGTGATTTTTGCTTCTCAGACTGTTTCATTTGATGGGTTTTTAGAGCCTTGAAGTTGTGAAAATATGCTTTATATTACACAAGAAAGATGTAAAACAAAAAAACTGATTGAAAAGTAAAAACAAAAATTAAAAAAAAGCCATTTACATGTCTTAAATAGAGAAAAAGTATCTGCATGATTGTTTCCAGTGAATCGACACTAAATCACTGCTAGATTTATACTTTTCTTTATTGATTTGTACTCAAACTACAAAACTGAATCCACAAGAGTCTCATTAGATAAATCAGACCTTTACTTACATCCCAAACCAGTTCCTCTGCATACACTGGAGTTGGTGGGAGAACTCGAAGCAGTGCATCTTCAGCAGGTTAAAGAAGGTGTATCCCACTACGTCAGATATTCTGTCATTCGCCTCCTTCAGACAGCTGTGAAACCTTTAATATGCAACATCAACAGTTAGAAAAGGCATCAGGCAGAAAACACATTTAATGAATCAGTGATCGGACAGTTCATGAGTAAAGTCCCTACTTGTTGTCACAGTCACAGTGAGACATGGTGAAGATGTTGCTGTTGAAGACGCCGTACTTGGAGTTGAAGGACAGGATGGTCTCTTTGCACTGGTCGTGTTCGCGGCAGCAGCTGTCCGTGTCTGAAAAAACTCCTGCAAAGAGATGAAAGGAGACAGTCAGAGGACGGATGGATTACAGGATTATTATCTCATCCAGTTTGATCTGGAACGACATTATCAATGAGTGATAACGTCGGATGTGGAAATAAGTGACAGCTTGCCAACAAGTTCAACAACTTAACAATGCAGGTTTAAAGGTTCCCTGGTGAGTTTTGGACCACTCGTAACGCTCTGGATCGATGTTTTAAGAAGAGGAGGGGGGGGGGGGGCTCTCGTGCAGATGCGATCACCTTTGATCTAATTTTTTTTTTTTTTTTTGCAAGTCCCCCAACTTCATGGAAGCACAACACTAAACGCCTTTAAGTTTTTACTTGTCATGTAACTACAAATAATATTTAATGCACATCTGTCCGTCCTGACAGAAACATCTGTCATCTGTTGCTCTGCTGGCACGAAGGGCGTCGCATCCTGTACAGAGTGTAAAAACCCTTT
Organism: Euthynnus affinis; assembly: GCA_029490765.1. Lineage (NCBI taxonomy): Eukaryota > Metazoa > Chordata > Actinopteri > Scombriformes > Scombridae > Euthynnus > Euthynnus affinis. The sequence continues at coordinate 27,062,690 of CM055855.1, forward strand.
GAGTTGTGGTTTTTATTCCTTTTCTTAAATGCAAAAAGTAACAGATATACTCATACATACCTGCTACATCATCTGCTCCACCCAGGCTACATATATACAGACACACATATGCAATACACACGCATCTGTAAAACACACACTTATATCCACACAATTCATACACACACACATAAATATAGTTGAGCTGCAGAGTATCTACAGAGACAATTTGTTAGATTTTTAGCAGGAAGTGTGGTGGTAGAGTTTGAAAGATGAGGGCATTTTATCCTGCAGGAGAGGTCTAACCGAGGTTGGAGTGGTGCATTCTGGGAAATGTAGGATCCAGTGATTTTGAGCTTGACCTATATAAAATGAATAAAAAGTCTTCTTGAGCTTTGACTAATCTTATCTCATTAAATACACCTCTGTGTTTACTGTCATATGACTTTTTGTTGACATGATATGAATATTATGTGTGATTACTTTCATTATTTGACATTATTTACTGTCTTTGCAGGATTATTTTTTGGCACATGACCGTTTAAAATGAGACATGAGTCCAGGCAAAAATCTGCATCATTTCTCGTTAATTTAAACATCTGCTGACGTCACAGGTTGAGAAAACTGATCTCTAAGCTCATTAAATCAAAGTGAGATAAATCACCAACATACCCAGATCTGCATATGAAGGCGCCTTGTTGCCAGATCCGCACCAGAGAGTCCCCGGCACGATGAAACCTCGCTTCACACGCTGATGGGTCTTGACCTCTGACCTTTCATCTCGACCCGGGACGCTCCTCGCCGCCCTCAGCCCCGCGCGCTCCGGGAGCTCGGCGACCCTCTGAGAGCCCAGAGAGACGCACACACCCTCCGCCTCAAAGTCCAAGAGGAAACGCTCATCATCCGGATGATCTGAAAACTCCTGCGCGCGCTCCTGGCACAGAGACAAATAGTCCTGGATCACCGCCGCGTCGTCGCTCCAGGAGCAGCCGAGCAGACCGGTGCGCTCCCCGGACCCGGACCCGGACCAGGACCCGGACCGGGACCAGGCGCTGTGGTAGAGCCGCAGGGATGAACCAGCCTGCCTGAGGAAAGTGTAGTGAGCTTCTTGGTTGGATGTAACTTTACTCCAAGCGCAGAGGATCGAGGTTTGCGCGGCGGTGCAGCTCAGGAGGAGTGATGATGATGATGTTAACAGAAAGGCAGCGAGAAGAGGAGCGATGCGCGTCATGGTGGCGCAGAGCAGCTGAATGAAAGAGGGCTTTAATACTATAATAAAAAACTAATCTAACTAATAATTACTCCACTCACTGCGGGACTTTATGACAGATTAACAGACTCCAGGTTGGTTTTTAAATGAGAGAAGAGGAGGAGGAGGAGGAGGAGGAGGAGGGGGTGTTTACAATTAAAGCAACATCCAGATCTGAATCATGTGACCTGTCAGTGTAGTCAAACATCACTCCCTCTCTTTGTGACTCACACACACACACACACACGGTGGCAGTGACCATGACATATTGATTAACCCACAGCCACACACACACACACACACACACACACACACACACACACAAACAGGTTTATCAATCTGCAAATGTGACTTATATATCGATGAGTGACTTTCATCTGTCACAGCCCCAACACACACAAGCTAAACACACACACTTCAATTAACTGTGACACGCTAATCAATCGTTATTGATTGACAGATCACAGAGAGAGACTACTCGCACATGCAGCTCGGTTCACGCAGCTGAAAGTGTTGATATCAATAAACTATTGTAGACTTTTGATTAGAATATTTCACGCTGTCGTCTGTTTACATGTGTTCTGTCTTATTGTCAGTCACCTGCATGAAAGGTGCCGTGACGTTTGATTGATTGATTTGATAAAGCTGCACTTTGTCCAATATAATAAACTCATTACAAATATTATTATGACATGATGTTGATGGGAGGGTGGATTTATTGATGTGGAAAGTTTGGACCAAATGCGTATTAGTTTAATTTGGAGAATGTGTTGCAAACAAACATGGATATAAAAGAAAAATAATACAGGTTTCCTTATTGTTTCGCTTCAGACTTCAAGTCTAAATGCACTAAAGTAGAACTGTCAACATGTTAAAGAGGAGAAGTGTGAAACAAAAAGTCTTCTCATGCGACATTAAAGGAGCAGTGTGCAGGATTTAGAGGCCTCCACCAGGCGATGAACATGAAAGCTCCTCTCTAGAGATCCGGTGTTTGGTTTGTCCGTTCTGGGCTTCCGTAGAAACATTTAAGAGGACTTGCTCCCTATCTAGATATAAAGGGCTCATTCTGAGGTAGCAAAAACACGATGACTTATTATTTTCAGGTGGTTATACACCAATTAAAACACACTTATGAATATTATGAATAATATAGACTCTGTTCCACTAGATGTCACTGAACTCTCCTCACTGTTCGTCTGTGAAGTCCATCACTGTTTTCCTGAAGCTCAACGTCTTTAGAAGATGTTTCATCTGACCAACAGTCCCAAAGTTTACTATCATATCAGATGCAGATGTTTTTTTTTTGTTTTTTTTTGAGATGTTGTGGGATTTGTCGTGTGGTGCGTTCAAGAAACGTCTGAAAACTCAAACTCTTTAATCTTTGTTGACTGTTGCGCTACTTTCTTCTTGTTCATAGTATTTCTCATGCACTTTTCTACTTCCTACTTTAATATTTTTTTTTTTTAAAGAGAAAAACAGCTTCTGCCTTGCACTCCTTCACATTGCACTTTGGCCTGGTCAGAAACTTTTTGCACCACTGCTGAGTCATTGTCCTCCAACTTGTTAGTCGCTTCGGATAAAATCATCTGCAAAATGACAAAATGTCAAAAGAAAAACTAAATGGTCAGTTAAATAATACAACTCTTCAACACCAGTATGTATTATTATATTATATTATCATGCCATTTATTTTGAAGAGATTATGCAAGTGTAAACTATAAAAGGGAAAAATCATATTTATGATATGATAATAAAGTTAATGTTATGATCATGTTTCTGCAGAGAGATGCTTCTCCACTGAAGACGTTAACATATTTACCAACAGATGCTGTAATAACATCTGGCTGAAGAACTTATTAACTGTTTGTTCTCACTATAATAAAGACAGTGGATCATTTATAACTGGTCTCTACTTGTCACTTTATTATTTTGTCCAGAGTCATCGGCTCCATCTAGTGACCCTCTGAAGGCTGAATGACACATTTTACAAGAAATAAACTCCTCTGATGAAACTACTTTTTTTAATCCTAGTTTGTTTGTTTCAAACCAGCTGATGGAAATGCATCTATTGCATCTACTAGTTTTAGTGGTTTGGACTGTTTAATTTGAAGGATTTTTGTACATCTGAAGAAGAGTCAAATGAACAGAAGACTGAGCAACAGAAATATGTTTTCTTTCTTTTTTCATGTGTGTCTTAAAACAACAGTCAGCTGAGAGAGGGTTTCCTGGCTGTAATCATTCCTCCTGTTCATACTGGATATTAAAAGATCTCCTTCATCCACAGTGTGTCCAGATAGACATTTAAAGTGTGTGTGAAGCTTCTTATTCAGCTTCATCAGTCTGAGTTTAGTCATATCAAGTGGATATCTGACACATTTACAGTCTTTTTAGCATCAAATTCTCCTCTTTGTGTTTCCCTGTTGAGCTGCAGGTGGAAGTATAGAAACAAAAAGAGGGACTTTGGCACTAAAAAGACTGTAACGTTGAAAGATATCGACTGGATTTGACTCATTTGGACGCTGAAGCTTCATATTAGCTTCACATAAACTGTTAAATACATTATGAAGGAGATCTTCTAATGGTCAGTGTGAACAGGAGGAATGATTACAGCAAGAAAAAACAGGTTTTAAAGTTAATTTAAGCTCCTGACTGTTGTTTTAAGACACTTGAACAATTATAAAGCCCTTAAACCTGTTAATAATCTGGTGACCCCTCACATTTATCAAGATGCTCAGTTACTAGAGTTTCATTTTATTATTTAGATAAGAAAATAAGGCATTATTTTCACTGCTAAGTACAACATATTGCAGATTTCTACACATTGTCTGTCCTTCTGTCTGCAGGTCAGATCACATATTGATCAGCCGGTTTGTCAAATGTAAATGTTTGGGTTTCTGTCTTTACATTTATCTTAAAATAGGACCCCTCTCTGCTGCTGGAAGGAAGGTAGATTATGTGTCAGTTTATATCCCAGTGGAGGGAGGGGGGGGGGGGACTTTGCAGAGTGTAACAAGTCCATAAACTTTTACCCACTTGGACAGAAGACAAGTTTTATCAAGAGAAGTCAAAGTTCACAAAATTCTCCGCTGCGTGTCTGTTTGAGCTGATTGGTTCAAACCTCGCCTGATTCAGACAAAGTTTTCTGCCATGTCACAACACACACACACACACATATCAAGCAAGGAAAAAGAAGGGAGAAGAAGAAGAAGAAGAAGAAGAAGAGGAAGTGCAGTGATGTCTTTATTTATTAGCCACGTGTATGCGACACCTGGAGTTAAGACATGCATCGATAAGAACACAGAGAGCAGAGAGAGCTGATCTGATAACCTTCCTCAGTTTCACAAGTTTTTTTTCCTCTGATATACTTTTGCATAATTTAATTTGTTCTTAATTATAACAGAGTTTCATGCAGAAGTTTTTTTT